>OZ035880.1:101232605-101586263 GCA_964034835.1 Muscina levida
CATTTATTGTACTTAAAGTACATTTATTGTACCCAAAAGGACTAAAAGAATTTTTTTTTTCATAAAGTCCTAATATTTTTAAATTTTATTTGCTGACACTTTTGACGACATGTTTTTCAGAATTGTGTTAGTAAATTTTAAAGACTATTTATTTTGTTAAAAATTTTGGTAATAAGTCGTCAGAAAAAAGTTTGTTGGGGAAAAAGTTTAAAGGGAAATACTGACAATAATGTCAGTACTATAAATGAGGCATAAATATACCGACAAAATATTTATTTTCGGTCGGCGGGAATGTGAAGGTGAAAAATTTATTTCCGATAGGTGGGCAGAAAGAAAAGTTGGAATAATGTTTTTAGGGTTATATAGTAATATTTTTAGTAACAGATAGTACTTGGCGCTATATATATGAATTTGCTAACGTATGTTTTATCGGCTAGTGAAACGTTGTTTGGGACCGGCCGTGGCACACTAGTTAGAACACGCGACTACCATGTGGGAGATCACAGGTTCGAACCTGGCTCCAGTCATCTTAAAAAAATATTGTTCTTTCATTGCCGGCTCCCCTCGAATGTTGTTGACAGCAGTATAAGTGTCGAGTCAATCGGCGTGTCTAGTAAGAACTTCTCAAACAGTGACGTTCTCATTCGTCGATAAACAAGTAGGTGCCGTTAGTTGTGCATCTAAAAAAAATAGAAAGCGTGTTATTTCACAACAACGCGAGAAGCTATCCCATACCTCATTCATGGGGTGCAAAAGGAAATTAAGTAAGTTTGAGATTTAAACAGTTTTCTACAGTATGTCGTGTAGCGATCAAATCTGTTTATCTTAGCGTTGTCCGTAGCCAGATAATATGAAGAGGGAGTAGAGACAATTGAATAAAACTTAGTGCACATAATTATATGCTACAACAGGTAAGGTCTCGACTACCACGTGAATAATAGACTCACTTAGACCATTTATTCTACTGTGATACCAGGGGTTAACAAAATTATTAAGATAGCTCCAAAAAAGCTCACAATTTATCGTAAGCCTAGTTGATCCAAATCGTTTGGATCCGTAAAAAAGTTAAGGCCTTTAGTACTGTAATGTACATATGTGTATGCATATCACTCATTTGGTGTAAGACCGGCATATCTTAAAAAAAGTTTTAGTAATGCTGTATAATTGTTCATTATATCATACTTGAAGTTGTGTAAAAAGTTCATATTAATATCTCCGCTTGAGAGCTATTTGATTTCTTCTAATCTTTGCAAGTTAGGAGTAAATTGAAAATTTTAAACGCTTTTATCTCGGAATCGTTTTTTTGAGTTATACCGTTCTTGCACCAACTCGCTACAAATCTATGTACAACGTATGAATAATATAAAATTTATAAGGATTTTATATTAATCATACGCACATCGTTCCAATATTGTGGATTTTTAGATTAATGTGCTGGGTTCTCGTGTACTTGGGTATACTAATGCAGGAGTGTGTGCGGGTATGGGCATGGTTTGATCGTTTACTCTTTCCACATGTACATTAGGCATATAACTAATTTTGATAAAAAATTTGGCATACCACTACGTGGTGGCAAATATTGTACAAGTAATGAATATAAACTTTTTAAGTGATTTGGGTTCAAAAATGTTCCGCACCAAACGCAATTTCTAAAAAAGTCAGATTTTTGTTTTTAATATTTTCAATTGTTATATGAAATAAATTTTAAGTTTAAAGCATGTGATGAATTACAAAATTTCTTGCATAATTTTATTTGCACGCTCAGCGTAGATGTTGCTCCGCTGAACTTCTTGAATTGCTGATGGTTTTTTGACCCAATGTCTGAGAAAACATTCATAAAGCCGGACAAGGACTTTTGTAGTATGGCAAAATTATTTTATGATCAGAAAACCATGGTTGGATGAGGTCATCACCGCCCATACACACCGAAATTTCAATCGGTCAAATCTCACGAACCATTAGAGTTATGAAGACAAGATTAGGTACATATATTACTGGTACAAGGAGGATTACAACTCGCTGGGAAATGGGCGGTGCCATGCCGCTGTTGAAAAAATCGTTATACCGGCCATATGAGACTGATCACTTCCCCAGCTTAATTTCCCTGGAAATTACTTTTTCCTAAGAATAAAATCCTTCTATTTTATCATTTGGGGAAAGTAATAACAAGCGTGACAAATTTCAAAAATTCGAAGTCAGCTGCTTTGTTTCGACCAACAAATTGAAAAAAAAAATTAAGAAATTACGAAAAGTCCATTGCAATTGGTTCTTTTTTGCACAACAACAGAACTTTTAATAAAACTGCTGATAGAAAATAAAACTTCAGGTACTATAAAAGTACATTACGGCACAATAATTACTTGTACTTTTTGTAGAATGGAAGTAATTTTTGGAAACATAACTTTTACTTTTTGGTACAATAGAAGTACTTTTTAGTGCAATAAATGTACATTTTGTACAATAAATTCTACTCTTTGGTACAATAAATTTTACTTTTTGGTACAATAAATTGTAGTTTTTCGTACAGTAAATTGCTCTGGATGTTACGGAAGAAGTAAACTTTGGTACAATAAAAGTACTCAGAGAGACTTAACAATTGTATCAATGATTTTCGATGCAGGACGAAGTCTGCGGGTCAACTTAGCTTAATTTCCCTTTACACCGCATGAATGAGGTATGGGATACTTCTTGCGTTGTTGTGAATTAACACGCTTTCTTCTTTAGATTCACAACAAACGGCACCTACTTGTTTATCGACGAATGCGAACGTCACTGTTTGAGAAGTTTTTACTAAACATGTCGATTGATTCGACACTTATACTGCGAAGTTGCTGCCGACAACATCGAGGGAGACCGACAATGAAAGAAAATTTTAATTTTTAGATGACTGGAGCCAGAAGTTAAACCTGGGACCTCCCGCATGGTAGTCTCGTGTTCTAACCATCATGCCACGGCCGGTCCCGGGTCAACTAGTTATCAATAATTACACAGTGATAGAAATGTGAAGGAAAAAAATATACAGGGGTTCTCATGTAGCATTTCTGTTATACTGAAGTCCATAGAGTAAAGTGATAGTTTTAGTTTTTCTCGGTCACTTCGTTAAGTGAATGTTTTTATAGCAAATTAAGTGAAATGACGATATTCCTAAAATTACAAGTTCCAAAATTCATAAGTCTTCTCTTTGTAAACCGATTTTCAAAAGCTTACATCTGTTGTAAAGCTATGACTTTCACCTTTTATTAAAAAAAAGAATTTTGAAAATCGGTTAAAAAATTGTGAAACAGCGGCTGTTTAAGCAAAACAACCACGAGAAAAAATTTCGAATTCTCATTTTCCCAACGCTCTCAGTTGATTTGTCTCATTCATTTTTCAACCGTTTCTTATAACCTTACCTATTTTAGAAAGCTACTTTAATATAACGTAATACAAAAATAAAAAATATACATTGCGCTGCTTCATGATCAACTGAGAGCGTTGGGAAAATGAGAATTCGCAATTTTTGTTTTGCTTGCTCGGGGTTGTTTTGCTTAAACAGCCGCTGTTTCACTATTTTTTAACCGATTTTTAAAATTCTTTTTTTTTAAAAAAGGTGAAAGTCATAGCTTTACAACAGATGTAAGCTTTTGAAAATCGGTTTACAAAGAGAAGACTTATGAATTTTGGAACTTGTAATTTTAGGAATATCGTCATTTCACTTAATTTGCTATAAAAACATTCACTTAACGAAGTGACCGAGAAAAACTAAAAGTATCACTTAACTCTATGGACTTCAGTATAGCAGAAATGCTACATGAGAACCCCTGTATATTTCGTGTGTAGCACAGTGTTATCAAACCAATTCATGCCATGCGATCACAACGACAACACCAATTCATGCCATGCTTTGCCAACCAATTCTTCAACCATTCTAAATCATTGACACCGCAACTGTCGATTTAACCCTGGCTATGTAACTTTTTTTTTATCGGTTCTGAAGTTGTACAAAGAGTTGTAATATTTAAAAAAAAAAAGTAAGGAAAAAAACAAACTTAACACAAAACCAGTACATAAATTTTATAAATATAATTCCAGGTTCTAGAAAGTGTCGGCAACGTTTCAGTTTACAGAGGATCGGAAATTTTGGGAGAAATATTAATTTTCCAAAAATAATTTGTATGGGATGTACCAGAAGGGTTCGCACGAAATAGTACTCAATTACTCGAGAGTCATATTTTAGTAATCGTGCATAAAACGCAAAGTATTACTGAATTCAGTGTGATTAAAAAAAAAAACATATGAATTATTACATTTGTATTAGAGGTACCAGAAAAGGTGTGTCAAAGGTTTCGGTTTTCTAAGGATTTTAAGATTTTTACAAGATAAATTAACTGATAAAATTCAAATATACTCCAGTTGTCTGTTTGGAAGTTATAGGGAAATATTTATTTTTAAAAAAGGGGTGGGGCTATTCGGCCTTTTTACAATCACGTAGCCTCATTACAAAACTATTAACCATGGTAAATTTTCATAAGAATCTAAAAAGGTTTACTTTAAAAACTTAAAACTAGATTTCCCTTTGCACCCCACGAATGAGGTATGGGATAGCTTCTCGCGTTGTTGTGAATTAACACGCTTTCTATTTTAAGATTCACAACTAACGGCACCTACTTGTTTATCGACGAATGCGAACGTCACTGTTTGAGAAGCTCTTACTAGACACGCCGATTGACTCGACACTTATACTGCGAAGTTGTTGTCAACAACATTCGAGGGGAGCCGACAATGAAAGAACAATTTTTTTTAAGATGACTGGAGCCAGTTTTGAACCTGCGATCTCCCGCATGGTAGTCGCCTGTTCTAACCACTAAACCAGGGCCGGTTTCAGCGTAGATTAAGATTTTGATAACCGCATGGTTTCTTTAGTCCATAACAATTGACTAACTCAAATATACACATCTCTGTAATACTTTTTATTTACCTCAAATCCCTAAAGCAAAAAAAAAAAAAATACTTGTAACCTGACGCCAATTGCGTTAGCACCATACATTAACTTGAAAAGGGTGTGGTGGTGGTACACCACCGAAGAAAATTTAAATTTGTTTGAATGTTAGTATTACATACAAAATACCTAGGTGAACTTTAAATAAAACGCGCCCATTCTTATACACATCATGTCCTTAATCGATAGCATAGTTATAGGCATTTAGCACATATGTGTGTGTAAACGTAATTGACAAAAGCATCGTAGACATACGTGTAATCTTAAGCTGACTTAAAAGATTATAGCGATTTTGCAAATTTATATATGTCTGCGGTTGTCGGCATTTTGTTGTTGTAACACTAATGACGTATGAGAATGTACGTGGAATACATATAACAAGGAGTGACGTAGTTGTCTGCAAACCGCCCCCAATACACATTGCAGAAAAGTAAGTGGGTGAACCAACACAACATTGCTGCTTGCAGTGGTATGTAGGAGGCGGAGGCATAAATTCCATGAGAAGACATTTTTCGTGTGTGTCCATAAAGACATTTAATTGAAAAAACCTTCGCAAAGGGCACACAAATAGATGAATATTGAATAATACCGAATGACTAACATAAAAGCTTTGGCTATGGCAGGAAAACTCATTGTAATGGGCATTCCAAAATTTTATTGAATTGAAAAAATAATAAAATGACAAACATTCTAAATGTTTGTTCTATAAGTTATGCTAATATAGCACGTGTTTATCTTGTTATACTTACCAATTCTTAATAAAATTTTGATGATATATCTGTAAAATTTAAATTATATAAGCCTTTGTTTTACAAAATCTTTAGTTATTAAATAGTGCACATTATTTTTTCCCTCTTTCATTTGTATTAAATTTCTTTACAATAATTGTTATTAACTTTGTAATAAAATTTTTTATCGAATGTTATTTTTTTTTTATTATTCACTTTGTCTCGATTTTTACGTTTCACGCCTATTCTTTATGTATGCCGCCGAAAAACTAATTCATGTGTCCCTTAAGTTACGCACAAGTCGCTGTAGTTGCTGCTTCTGTGTTAAGCACAGCATCCTTGTGCTGTGTTGTGCACAGAATCCAAACAGTTCACTCTCTTTTGTATGTTATCCTTGGCTACGAGATGGCTGACTGTGTATTTGCCTGTCTGTCTTTCCTCTCCGCATGTTTGTTGGCTCTCAGACACCAACGAACTTGAAGTGATTGCTCTTGGTTTGGTAGTAATGAAATGTGTACAACGCATAATGTTCTGAGGACAGACAACTTAAAAATCAGTTGGCATGCTGCGCACTGTGACGTTGTTGATATGGAAGGCACGTTTTTGGGTGTTACCTTCACCAGTGGGGTAATTATGTTTGGTTTATGGATGTATTTGCTTCACCTGTTAGGTTAAGTTGGTTGTGGAAGGAAATAAAAGTGGTGAAATTAATAAAAATGCAATAATATCGACTGCAGCAAATTGAGTCATCCGTTTTTGTAGTGTTTGCAATTTTGAGAATAAGATTGGTAATAAAGAAAATTTTAACGGAAAATTGTTTTATCCTCATAATATGAAAAGTGAGGGAAACAGAAGATATTTTTATATAGGTGTTCGAAAAAGTTCGGTTACAACTTGAAATAGATGTTTAAATTTTGGTTATTTATATTTAAAAGAACTTTATTAATCCAAATATGTGACGTTCCGTCTTGATCGGTTAACTTTTGCCATTTTGGGGTAAAGGCATTATTATATCAGTGTAGAATTTCTCGGTTTTTTTTAGGGGAAAACTGATCTTATTGCGTTTTGCAGTACTCTACGAAATTTCAAGAGAGTTCTACAGATATCGAACCAAATGATATTCTGAAGTTGTAAGGTCCAGGCCTATATGGTAGATACATCAAAACTTCTCAGCCAATCTCTCGCTGTTTGTACCGGGTTATAAAATCTGTGTGTAGTCTGGCCGTTTTAATCGAATTGCTTGCTTTAATCTTGGTAATTGTTGACAGTAGAGATCAGAATCAATCGTTTGACAAGGTTGGTTCGATTTCGTTCCGTTTCATTAAAATTTTACTGTTAATTTATGTGGCACCCAAAAATCGAGATCTTTAGATTTAGACCTTTTTTATATTTGGTTTGTTAATGTCTCAAACACGCGTGTTTTGTGTATGTTTGTGTTCATTCGTAAATTGTTCAGATTTAAAATTCCACTTGATAGGTGCCGTTGAAAACGTTTTTATACCCTCACCCTTAGGGACGAGAGGACGAGCGAGAGACTGTATAAGACCCTTTTGGCAACTTCATACAAAATTAGAATTTATTAAAACTTTAAACACTGTAACCTTTCTTACAGTTAAAATGACACAGTACAGCATTTTTCAGCTCATAGATTTGGGACTCAATTGTGAGAACTGCACGTGAAAGTAGCCCCAAACAGAAGAAGTTCTTCATCATTCGTTTTGTCAAGTTAAATGCCATAATAATTTGATATCAATTTGAAGTTTTAGGCTCTTTTGTTTGACATAACTCGAGAACCACTAGTCCGATTTAGCTGAAACAAATTTAAAAAAAAAATTACAATTCCTTCTACATAAGCAAAAGTTTCACTTATCCATTCATCAAATGATTTTGGGTTTATTTTTTTAGCAGTTACAATTAAACTGTTGTACTCCGTGGCGTATGATTTACGTGGAATATATGATAATCATACGCCACCGTATATTATTTATGTTATGTCAAACAAATGAGCCTAAAACGTGACAAATTTCCCTATACGATACTAACTTACTTGAAATCGATACTAAATTATCATGGCTTGTAACTTGACAAAACGATTGATGAAGAATTTCACCTTTTTGGGGCTAATTGTAGTTCTCAGAATTAAGTCCCAAAAAGATGAGTTGTACTGTGTAAATATCTGTCAACTTCTGATCTTACGACCGAAAGTCATATCTTCAATCGTTTACGTATCACAAGCAGGCAAATAATAATACATAAGTAATTTCAATAAAAAGTTGGCTAAGTTCAATAACTCAAGTCTTAAACAATATTCAATATTAATACTGACTAAAATTTCTGTGCCGTTTTTTTTTTCTATAAATTTGGTCACTATCTACCTTAAACTTCATATAATTTTTTTGAATGCTATTACCACCGCCAAAAACAGGTAACAGATTCCCCTCAAGTCCACAATGACCGAACGTCATTCTTGTACTTAGTTTTCGTCTGTACCTTAAATATACCTCATTTGTCTTCATTAACATTGCGAAAAAAAAATAATACAGAATCTGTAATCTGTTTCCTCTCAAACCTACATTTATACATATGTATGTGGACTTTTTCTAAGTGTCTGTCTGTCTGTCGTTGTGGGTATGTTGGATTGTTGTTGTTGTTCGATTGGTCTGCAAATTATATGGTGTGCCAGCCTCTTTACTTGTTCTCTTTTTGTTTGAAATTCAACATAACATTAAATCAGTCAGTTGTCTTCCTCCTTTACAAAGCTCATAAAGTTAATAATGTCTGCAATGTATTGTGGAGACCATAACAGAAAAATAAAACCGACCGTACAAAACAATTCAAATTCCTTTTTAAGATTTTCAAAAAGTATAATGGATATTTTGGTACTTTCAGGTTTTGAATTTCATTTTGGGCGTTTTGTTTTTGTGTCTCAAAATGGTATTTCTAGAGCTGTTTTTATAATATTTTGTTTTTGTTTTAAGTATTAAGCAGATTTTACTTTGATGCAATCTCAGAGTAGTACCTTTCATTGTAGTCTAATGGCACAATATTTGTGTGGTTGAGTGAGTGCGCTAAGTTTATTAGATGAGTAGTTCGTGATTTCAATGTGAACAAGGTCAGAAGTAGCAACAGCAACAGTGGTAGCAGCTGTATGTGTTAAGGGTTTTTTTTTGGTTTGGTACTCTTAGCCGCTAATGTGGTTACTGCGCAAGTCTCGGATTTTACAACAGAAGGCAGGAGAATTGTCGTACAAAAGTCAGTGTTGTAAAGTGGCTAGGACAACAACCAGTGTTGGCTACTGGTAATCGACATATAGGGCACGAAATTAACATAAGAAGGTTAAGGATTTAATAGGTGCTACCAAAATACACCATGGAAGAGGTATGCGGGTAAAGAAGTTACGAACAAACTTAATTTGCCCTTATACACCATGATAGGGGTATGGGTATGCGTTATTGTGAATTAACACGTTTTTATCTTTAGATTTACATAGCCGACCTACTTTTAAAAGACGAATCCGAACTTCAGCCGCTTGGAATTTGTTACTTACTTACTTACTTAGCTGGTACTTCTATGCAATCCCAGTGGATTATATACCGCACGTAGAAAAATATTATAAGCGCCTCGATCTTCTGCGCTTCTTCTCCAGTTAGTCACACCGAGTTCTGTAAGGTTCTCAGTAACCTGGTCTTTCCAACGGAGTTTTGGTCGCCCTCTTCTGCGTCGTCCATCGAGTTCATTGTCGAAGACCTTTTGAGCTGGAGCATTTTCGTCCATGCGTACAACACGACCTAGCCAACGCAACGCTTGAAAGCTGTTACTAGAATCTATATATATAAAAGTGAACATTTGTTTCTACCTATGACCGCTATAGACTTCGAAACCATCCAACCGATGTGTAACAAACCGGTTTCATTAGAAAGGTAATCTTCCGATTTTCGATTTTTCCCATACAAAAGTTATTCAACATTTTTGAATTGCGAAAATTTAAATATTGACAAATTAAATGTCTCCGACATATGATATACTTATGTATGTATGTTAAGCTTATAGGATGCAACAGCATTCAACCAATGTTCTTGAGGTGTGGTCCACCCATTCCACCTACCCATTCCCTTACCAAAAATGCAATCTGACCTACTCTTACAAAAAGTGACTTTAAAATAGGTGTGGATGCAATATGATTAAATCAAAAATTGCCGGTATTAGATTATAAGGCGTGACCCCGTCCATTGGAGCTAATTTATTAAAGTGCAGTATCTAAAGTACTAAATTAGTAGGCAAAGAAGACTTAGAACTATTGTTCGAATGGTCATGAAATTAGGTATGGATTCAATTAAGTTAAGTATAAGTATTTTAAAGAAAATAGGCGGGATTGAAATTTGGTGTGGAATAAACACCAATATGCGTGATCAACCCAAAAACCGGTGGTCCTGCCCAATTTTGTCTTCCAAACGCAAAAGCTTGAGTACTATAGCATCATTCGTCTCAATATTTGGTATGGAATTATTTGGAATTCGAAATTCTATTACAGATAGAGTAACGAAGTTATACAACACTGTAATATAAGTAATTTTATTTCCCTGCAATAAATTGCAATTTTAGGAGACCTCATGTAATATCAAGATAAAAAAAAGTTGCAATCATGAATGTACTATGGCACACAAAAAATTGTGGAACAACTTGATCGCGCATTATAGGATCTAAGAAGCAATACATGATTGAGTCATCCTTTTAAATTAATTTGAACCAGAAAATGTTAGGTAACCGATATATGTAGTTTAATGTATGCATTCCAATGATTACCGTGATTGCCGTTTGATTTTAAAAGATTACAGTTTCCAATTCGGTTCGAATTTGCAATAACAATCAAAAAAAGCTGAAGGACAGTCTATTCCAGCTTGCGGCTTGAATTTGGAAGATCAATGTTTTTCATATGAACAGCTTTATATTATTATTCACGTTTAGAAAGACCCACTGATTAACATATATACACATCTCCTCCCATACACGCTGTATTATCAAAAGCATTGCAATAAATTTCTGTCATTAAAAAAAAATAGGATCCTTTAATACAGCCATTCAAGGTTTTCCTACGAAGGTTACGTCATCCCATCAGCTGTTTTTGGCGTTTTGCTTTGTTGTTTTATTTCTTCACAAATCTGTCAAAGTGATTTTAATTACAGCAATACATACAGCAATACATACATTTTGTAATGTATTAACTATATTAACTAATAGAAGCCAGATATATTGGTGGCAGCCCAGTTCTTTTTGACGTTTGTCACGAACGACGTCATCTAACCTTGGCGTTTGGTGCGGTACATTTCAAAACCCAAATCACCTAAATGGGTTATATTCATTACTTGTACAATATTTGCCACCACGTAGTGGTATGCCAAATTTTTTGTCAAAATTAGTTATATGCCTACGGCTTTATTCATAAAAAATTATAATAGGTTTATAAACCATTTTTAAGCAAATTTCGTGAAAACAATATTCATAAACGATTTACATCTTCAATAAGTTCAAGTAGGGTTGCCTCTACTTTAAGCATGCTATAACTTGACGTTTCTACAATTTATTGTATATTTAGGAATTTGAGATCTTTATTTTGAGTTGTTCAGCATTTTTACTATTGGAAATAGTTGTTGCATGTATTCATTGTGTACGAAATTTTCTTCATAATCATTACGCACATAGAAAAGTATCTAAATAAACACTTTTCATTCATGAATTCCATTTCAGAAAATATTTCTCCAAAATTCTTCAAAAATAATTTGTAAATAATGAAATAATATTCGTTACTAATGTTTCGCTATTGCATATTAACCTGTAATATATTTCACATTTAGGTCTACAAAGTACTTTGAAAACGGTACTTCAGCTCGACAATAATACGTTGAGTTTATTTACTTATGTTACTTATTTAAAGTAACTCCTTAACATTAAAGTTAACCAATTAAGTTTTATTGTTGTAAATGCTCATAAAAAAGTTCATCAGCAAAGTCATATCTATAGTGCCGGTATGTAGATTAAGTGTTTTCTGTATGTAGGGCGAAAAACCACTTCTTCCACAAATCGGAATCAGACATTCCTCTAAAGATCAAAATTATTTATTTTGATCCGTAGTAGCGGGAACCATCTGTATACTAAATATCTCTTTGGTCATAAAAAAACATTTTTCTATTGACCTCGTATTACCATTTTTAGAGATAATTCGGTCGCCAATATTTGGCTTAACAATGTGATGGTCTCACGCGCTGTATGGCATGTTACACCGTCGTGTTGAAACCATTTCTCCTTCAAATAATGTGTAATGACATGATAAATAAAAAAATGAATTGATCGTCCACTGGCTCTAGTTCTTCTACCAGTTGGATTTTATATGAATGTAGGCCAAGATCTTTCCTCAGCATTTGCAGAGACCGAATTGCTGAGGAAGACGTCGGTTCGATACACAAATAAATGACTAAGAAACTATATGTCTAAAATCAATTCCAAGTTCGCGCTGAGAAGCATGAAGATTTCAGGTAGATATAATTTTTTTAGCAATGAGCAATTATTCACTTACTTCAGACCTATGGGCCCGGCTCTAATTTTTACCTAACATTCCGATGTTTGGAGACCAAGACGAAAAGAATAGTATATTTTTGTTTTTTATTGGGATCCCGCCCAATATTCTGAAAAAGTATTTTTAAAAACTTAATTTCTGTATGCCAACTTTCAGAGGCCATAACTTTTTAAACAATACATAGATTTGCTTCTGTAATACCTCATTTAGTTTGTTGGGAAGTCAGTTTTACGCAGAAGGTCTCAAAAAAAATCTCTATCTGAAATCTTCATGCTTCCCAACGCGAGCTAGGAATTGATATTAGACACGAAGTTTATTGGTGAAATTTTTTTAAAGTTCATCGTAGATTCCGATTTTGGTTAAGATTTTTGCGAGTAAAGAAATTGGCCCACCTTACTATTCATATCTCTAAGCGAACTGTAATATACTGTGGAATTTTGACAGTTATCACTACTTATTTTAAAAGGGCGTAGCACAGCCCACTTCCACCATTACTGTAATTCATACTGCAACAACATATGTAACAAATCTCATCTTCATACCTCTGATAGTTCATGAGATGTAGCCCTTTTAATTTTCAAGTTGAATGGGCGCTGACTATCAACAGGTCAACAGTACCACTTTCTAAAATTTTCGTATCAATTGATTCATTAGAAAAGCTGTTAGAGCGATTTTTGAAAAGGGGGCGTGGCACCGCCCACTTCCACGTAGCTGTTTTTAATACTGCTCCAACAACATATATACCAAATCTCATCTTCATACCTCTGATAGTTCATGAAATATAGCCTTTTTAATTTTCAAGCTGTATGGGCGGTGCCACGCCCCTTCATTCAATTACAACCAAATGTAGTCAGGAACTATCTACAGGTCAACAGTACCACTTGGTAAAATTTTCGTATCAATCGATCTATTAGAATAAATGTTAGAGCGATTTTTGAAAAGGGGGCGTGGCACCGCTCACTTCCACGTAGCTGTTTTTAATACTGCTCCAACAACATATATACCAAATCTTATCTTCATACCTCTGATAGTTCATGAAATATAGCCTTTTTAATTTTCAAGTTGTATGGGCGGTGCCACGCCCCTTTTTTTCAATTACAACCAAATGTAGTCAGGAACTATCTACAGGTCAACAGTACCTCATGGTACAATTTTTGTATCAATCGATCTATTAGAAAAGCCGTCAGAGCGATATTTAAAAAAACGGGCGTGGCGTCACCCACTTTTTAAAAAAAAAACCTTTTGAACCATCCGGAAGCTATAGCGAAAAAAACAAAACAACGAGACAACTGCACAGCAATTCATTTTTATATATATAGATGTAGAAACAATCAAAACAAGTAAACAATGTAATCGGTATCCGAATATTATTTCAACATGAGGAAAAGAAAATAAAATTTTTTAATAAAAGTTTTACTTTAACGTCTTTCTTATCGTTATGAGAATCGAAGTCAATGAAAAATAGAGCTAAAATAATGTTCATACCCTACGGGAAAAGTGGTGTTAATTTACCCGAGTGTACCTATCTCAGGACGGGTGAAGAGGGGATGTGTCACCAAACTGGTTCTAAAGTGTTAAAGAAAAGTCAATTTGACTGATCTGTAGTATTCTGCGGCGTTGTTTATAAATAAGTATAAATCTCAGAAAAATATAAAATATTTAAATATAATTTAACCCTAGAAAACTAAATGATTTATCAAACAGTTTCATTTAATTTTTCGTCTTATTTTTGGGCATATTAACAAAAAACATATATCATAGTAAGGTGACTGGTTTTTACTGAACCTGTCGTAGGGCTTTTACTGTTGAACCGGTTCAAGACAAATCACAAAGTATCAGTTAGGTGTCAATTGACACTTTAGTGGCCAACCCCATACAAAACGTACCGGTTCTCTATATACAATAGTTCCGGAACTAGAACCGGTTCATGCACCCCAGGGAACCGGTCCCGTGACTGGTACTGTACCGGTTCATTTTCCCGTAGGGTAGTTATTATAAGTGCAGATACATGTTTGGTATCCGATTATAAAGCTTTTGTATCCGATTGTAAAGCTTCTTTTTATACATCATTAATAGGGTGTTCAAAACCGAATCTGAAAAACCGTAAACCGGTTTTTTTATTTAAAACCGTATCCCGGTTTAACCGAGTTTTTTCCTTCGGGTACTCGGTTTTTTTAAATTAGTTTGAAATTGAATTTTAAAATTTTACAAAGCTTCTAAATACATTCTTGTTTATAAAATGTAAAAAGATTTTTCTAAATTAATTTGAAATTTTATTTTAAAATTTTCCAAAGCTTCTAAAAACATTCTCGTTTATAAAACGTTAAAAGTTTCTTCTAAATTAATTTGAAATTGAATTTTAAAAATTTACAAAGCTTCTAAAAACATTCTTGTTTATAAAATGTAAAAAGTTTTTTCTAAATTAATTTGAAATTGAATTTAAAAACTTTAAAAAGCTTCTAAAAACATTCTCGTTTACAAACAATGAATACCCTAATTATATGTATTAGGACCGGAAAATATCCTACAAGCTAATCCTGTGTAAAGTAGTCTAAAAAGGCGGAAACGATGGAATTTGCTAACGAGCTCTTTAAAAGACTTTATCCTGCAATTTCCCCAACAACGGCAGAGTCTATTAACAGTTCCGATAACAATAAACAACATCCAAAATCCACCAGTGAAAACAAATTGCATTGACACAAGCCTATATGATGATTTCAACTATTTCGATAGATTAAATAAAAGGACAGAAAAGCTCAACATCCTTCTAAACGCTCTTTTGGCAATAAATCCTACTTCCACAATAAGTGAGCGCGTGTTTTCTGTAAAACGAAACAGAACAATTGACTCAAAATTGAACACTTAAATTGCATATTATTTCTTTAATACTATTTTAACCAGTAAGAAAGTTTCAGTCGGGTAAGCCGACTTACATATACCCTTACCCTCAGTAAAACATATAATTTTCTAGTATATTGATATCATTACTCGATTTCTAAAGTGGGCGAAGTGGTACATTTGTATGGGAGGTACCAGAAGGGGCGTGGATAGACTTAAAGTTTTTTTCTTCAAAACGTTATCCTGATTTAGCTTTAATAAATACAGAATTTGGGCCCGATTACGTTGGGTGTATTGATATTACTACTCCATCTCTAGAGTGGGCGGAATAGTACATTTGTATGGGAGGTCTCAGATGGGGCGTGGCTAGACTTAAGAACTTGATCCTGCTTTAGCTTTACTAAAAACAGAATTTGAACACGATCACGTTGGGCGTATTGATATTACTACTCCATCTCTGAAGTGGGCGGAATGGTGCATTTGTATGGGAGGTTCCAGTAGGTACGTGGCTAGGCTTTCAAATAGGTTCTCCAAAATTTTATTCTGTTTGAGTAATACTAAAAACAGAATTTGGTCACGATCGCGTTGGATCTATTAATAATATTAATCGATTTCTAAAGTGGGTGGTATCTGATGGGTATGGAAGGTAGACTTCCAGTTTTTTCTCCAAAACTTTGTCCTGCTATAGTTTTACTAAAGGTAGGATTTTGGCACGATCACCCAATCCGATTGATATAACATACTAAATTAATTAATTTTTTAAACCAAATTATATTTTTTTATAAGTATTTTTAACTTTTTAGGAAAAAAACCGAAAAAAAACCGGTTAAACCAGTTTTATTTAAAATGCTGTTCGAATAATGATTTTCTAAAAAATCATTTTTTCGAATAACTCGGAAACCGGGTTTCTAAAAAAAGGAGGTATTTGAACACTCTAATCATTAATGACCAAAAACAGTCGGTGTTGCCACCGGAACGCATAAAGCTAAAGGGCTGATAAAAAACGTTTATGAATACAATTTCTTATTAAAGGTTTTTTAGAGCTAAAGAATACTTTAGCTAGAGAATGCTTCATACCTACTTTAGAAATTTTTTATGAATAAGGCCGCTAATGTACACACCATTGGATCTCCCATACACATTGTAAAATTTCTGTCATTAACAAAATATGTACCTTTATACTTTTTGTTAAGTTTCGATGAGAATATCAAAAGAAACTAACGCACCCCAAGATTTATTCCACCCAAAAAAGTTACATTTAAGTTAATACTTCTTTAGGCAGGACGAAGTCTGCCCGGTCAGCTAGTAAATGAATAAATGTACGTAAGATGCGTTTACTGGTCATGATGCATGCTATCACCCAGCAGAAAAAAATGGGGTATTGCATGCTTTCTTGCAGGCCTGCATAGGCAGTCAGAAGCCCTACCCTTCAAATGCAGTCTTCATTTCAAATTAACATAGGGCGCCATAGGCAGGCAAGACCTGCACATTTCCTTTCTCATTGAAGGCGTTTCAGTAGGCATGCTTATTATGTCCTGCTTGGAGTCCTAATAACAAGGGTCTTCTATCAGGCATTGCTACTGCAGACCAGCTTGCAGGCCTGCAAAAGAGCATTATAGAAGGACTAAAATAAAAAAAAACATATGCGAATTATTTCCACATTAAATAATTTCGTTCTTTTTATAAATTTTTAATACAATATTTCTTACAATTTGTAATAACTTTTTTTTTTTAAACTCCAGCAGTAGGAATCGAACTCGCGACCTCAGTACTGATAGTTGGGCATGCTAGCTACTCGGCTTACACGTGATATAGTTGTTGTACGACAAATAACAAACATGTGGTTTTCATAAACAACAGCATCTGTCTTACCTTCCCTTAAGAGGCCTGTCAATAGGCCTAATCGGAGAAGTGACAAGTGCATGGCTATGAACGTCAATTCTGCCTTCTACTAATAGGACTGACAACAGGCCTGTTTAAGGCAAGAAAGTTTGCATGCCCTTTGTGCACATCTATGGTATTTTGTGGGGTACACAGTAGGGCTGCTCACAGGCCAGTTTTTAGAAGGGAAAGAGGCATGTCTGCGGTGTCTTTTCTCACTCTAGTAAGAGGCCTCATTACAGGTCTCATTTTAGAAGCGAAATGTGCATGGGTATGGAATTTTTTGTTGGGCTTAGTGAAGGACTTATTATAGCCTGTAAACATGCCTGGAAAAGGAAGGCGTATTTGAATGTCAACAAACTGCGTTTGAAGGCATGTTTGCAGGCATATTTTTACAATGCCTCGTCTTTTCCGCTGCTGGGCAATGATCCGTCATACATCTGTTTTGCCTTATTCTAATTTCACAGTACAACATTTTTCAGCTCATTGATTTGGGACTCAATTCTGAGAACTGCAGGTGAAAGTAGCCCCAAAAAGAAAAAGTTCTGCATTATTCGGTTTGTCAAAATACATGCCAAAATAATTAAATATCGATTTGAAGTTAGTAAGTATCGTGTAGTGGAATTTGTCACGTTTTAGGCTCTTTTGTTTGACATAACTCGAGAACCACTAGTCCGATTTAGCTGAAAGGAATTAAAAAAATATGGAATGGAAAATTACTTGTGATAGTCATACGCCACCATATAGTATTTATGATATGTCAAACAAAAGAGCCTAAAACGTGACAAATTCCCCTATACGATACTTACTAACTTCAAATCGATATTTAATTATTATGGCATGTATCTTGACAAAACGACTTGATGTAGAACTTCTTCTTTTTGGGGCTACTTTCACATGCAGTTCCCAGAATTGAGTCCCAAAATCATGTGTTGTACTGTGTTTTTTGAAGCCACGTTTGGTCATAAATCAATATGTCAGACTACCACTCACCCACCAGTTTAACTTTAAATTAATTAATCTACAATATAACGATATTTCAGTAATATATTTATTATATGAAAATAAAATGTTTTCTAGACAGTCATTCAGTAATAAACAACAAACATACATAGAATATTATATTACTCTAGTTTAGTATTCAATAAATGCGTACGTATCTAGTATATCAGTGTGAATGTCATTAACTTAACACTATTTATTCAAAACATTTAGAATAACTAGTTTAGCATTTAAGATTAATAAAGCGACAGCCTAAACTCAAGTCGCCTTCTATTCTTAGCTAGCTTTTTTTTTGTGCGTGCAATATTGTTATCTCTTTGAAAACTCTATTTGTGTCATTTTAATTTTTTTTAAGTTCAAAAAAATGACAATCCATTAGTGGCACACTTGCATGTATTTCAATATATGTATATATTTTTTTTAATATTATTTTATATTTGTTATATTTTACTCTTGATTTAGGCACTGAATAAAAATCCCCTTGTGTTGACGTTTTGTATGGCAAAAACCTGCCCACCTGTGATTCACCGATTTATTGCGTTGCAGTTACTGTAAATTAACAAGTTTGGTTTTACGTAGGAAATTCGTTGAAATATTATAAATTTTTGGTTTGTTTTTTTCCTTTTATTAATTCATTGCAATTTCAACATTTATGAGGTGATTTTGTTGGAGTTGCTTGTATGTGTCTCATATAATTTGTATTGCTAATACAAAACTGAACCACAGTTACTGGTTGGCTCCTGCGTTAAATAGTGTTATTATGATTGATTTAAGTTTGATTTTTTGTTTGGTACTATTAAGTTCCATTATATCTCGGTAAAGATTTGATCTAATGAGGTATATTATATCTTTATTCAGATCAAACAGTATAATGTAAGTAATACAGCTTTACTTACACAGTAAAACAATATTACAGAGCAGTGATAGGCATAACCCAATGCACGCACGCTACAATATGGTGTGCTTGTGTGCGGTCGCACTAGAAACATTAGAGCTGTCGAATTGTATACGGTAAAAATATTGCGCTCTCACAGAAATCGTTGAATATTGTTTCTCTAACTGTATTAGTGTCTAGCCATAAGGCTAGCTGGTGCTAATATGGGGGGTCAGCAGGGGGCGGATAACTGAACAGCATACATGTAGGTTAACTACGATTAATATGTAGTCCCCGATTAGAGCGGTAGAGACAGAGGGAGTACTATAAAAGGGTACATGTGCCTGATGACAAATCTATGACATGGCAAATCAGGGCCGCCATGAAATATGTCCTCTAGAGAGGTACAAATAGGAGGGCGATGTCTCCGTGCTTGACCTAGTCAAACCAAAAATCCATAGCGTCTGTAGCATGTTGCGAGGCTTCCTGGTCAGCGTCTGTCTCAGAAAGAGCGGCTGAAATGTTTCCTCGCAGTAGGAATAAATTGCGAAACCTGGTGGGCTGGGCTTGCAACCCGCCAACAGCATAATGGCATTGAATAAAATGAGAAATTAGATAAAAAAGAAACCCCCCAAAATGTTGACGGCCACAGCAACGTTTTAAGGACCGTGATTTGAGAATATGCATTTGGAATGTTAGAACTTTATACCGACTAAGTGTCTCTATTCTACTGGCGGATGTTCTCAAAGATTATAAGGCTGACGTAACTGCTATGCAAGATGTGTGAGGTTTACTACAGCTGCCACGCGAATAAGCATGAGTTTGGTTATGGATATGGCACTGGCCGTGGCATAGTGGTTAGAACCCGCGACTACCATGCGGGAGATTCCTGGTTCAATTCCCGCCTCCAGTCATCTACATTTTTCTTTCATTTCCGGCCCCCTCGATGTTGTCGACAGCAACTTCGCAGTATAAGTGTCAAGATAATTGGCATGTCTAGTAAAAGCTTCTCAAACAGTGACGTTCGCATTCATCGATAAACAAGTAGGTGCCGTTTGTTGTGAATCTAAAATAGAAAGCGTGTTAATTCACAACAACGCGAGAAGCTATCCCATACCTCATACATGGGGTGTAAAGGGAAATTACTTTTTTTTTTAAGTTAAGTTTTTCAAAGACCAATTATACGCCCAACTTGACATATGACCGTAGCCCGGGCCATGATGTTTAAATCGTGCTGGGAGATTTTAATGCCAAAATAGGCCGGGAGAATGTCTTTAGACCAACAGTCAAAAAATTTAATCTACATACTGACACATCGCCAAACGGATTCAGACTGATTGATTCCACTGCAGCAAGGAACATGGTAATTAGCAGCCCACGGTTTGACCAAAAAAAATGCACAAGGCAACGTGGATATCTCCGGATCAAGTAACGAGAAACCAAATAGATCACGTGGTAATCGATGGAAGGTACGCGATCACGTACAATCGATTAGGGGTGCGATCATCAACTCGGATCACCACCTCACTGCAGTGAAGGTGCGTACTAGGCTAAGCAGGGCACATACCATGCGTAAGCAGGCACAGAGAAAGCTGGAGCTAAATTGCAGCTCATCTGGCGGTGTTTGAGAGAAAAATACTCCGCAAAATATATGGACCAATTTGCGTAAAGGGCGAGTTCAACCATGAGCTGTACGAGTTATACCACGATGTTGATGTGGTCAAGCGTATCAAAGTGCAACGATTACGTTGGATCTACCGCGAAAAGTATTCTATCAAGACCTCGAAGGACGTCGCAAAAGAGGGAGACCGCGACTACGTTGCAAGGGCCGGTCAGAGGTATCACTGACTGAATGGAAATCTCTTATCATTGTGACCTCTGATTTAGATAGACACAAAGATATAAATATATATGTTGTCAAGTTGCTTTTGAGGCTAATAATAATAAATGTGTTGAACACAAAACAAGCGTGTGCCATAACACTCAAGCAGAGACTGTCTGTTTTGAATCAAACAACACTTTTGAGTACGTGTGAATTGCCGATCGTTTCCGTATGAAAAGAAAACGATTATATTCGGCCTTGTGGGGCTACGAAGTAATATATACATATACTAGTAGGCCATATACTAGTGTTGTTCTTTTAAATTCTAAATATCATAGGCTCTATGATGATAGTAAAAAGTTCATCAGCAAAGTCATATCTTTTTCAAATCGGAAACAGACATTCCGTTAAAGATCAAAATTCAATGTAGTAGCGGTAACCGTCTGTATACTAACTATCTCTTTGGGCGTAAAAAACACTTTTGACATGCCTTCTCCGCCTATTGACCGAAAATGGAAATTTCGTTTGAAGCTTTATGCCTTTAGCCTTAAAAACCTCTTTTGCCATGTCTTCTTCTCACATGGATCAAGAATATTTCCGAATACTATCTTTGTATTGAACTCGTATTACCATTCTATGAGATAATTCGGTCACCAACGTTTTGCTTTACAAAGTGATGATCTCACGCGCTGTATGGCATTTTACGCCGTCGTGTTGGAACCATTTATCCTTCAAATAATGTGCAATGGCATGATAAATAAAAAAAATCAATTGATCGTCCACTGATTTTAGATATATGAATATAGGCCAAGATCTTTCCTCAGCATTTGCAGAGATCGAGTTGCTGAGAACGGCGTCGGTTCGATAAATTCGAGTCCCCTGTCACACTTATGTCTACAGCGTTGATGGCTTCTATTAGCTGCTCAGATGGATGAGTATATGGACCATAAACTTCACAAAGGGCAAACAGAACGCGCATTTTGAAAATAAATTTGCAAGATTTGTAAACGTTGTTCTTGTGTAGTGAAAGTCTATCACACTTCACACACCTCGCCTGAATGACGAATTGGTTGACCTAAAATGGCAACAAAAACGGTAAATGGGTGGGGGGTCAATTGTCCATTAAAAATCCACATGAATTAATCCTAGCTGATACTTTTTTTAAGATAAAAGGATTTTTCGTTTATTTACTCCGTTTGGCGCTTCTTTTAGAAGTGACGTTCGTTGCCCCATGATTATTGAAAGCGTTCAGACTTGAGCTTTAAGACACTTCTATCACAATTTAAGTTTTCTGCACTAAATTAAGCTTTCCCAGCGCTAGCTAGGAATTGATATTACACACAAAGTTTATTGGTGACATTTTCTTACAATTCATCGTCGATGTGGTTACAATTTTTGCGAATAAAAAAACTGGCCCATCTTACTGTTCATATCTCTAGGCGAACTGCAATATACTGTGGAATTTTGACAGTTATAACTGTTTATTTTAAAAGGGGTGTGGTACAGTCCACTTCCACTCTTACTGTAATTTATACTGCAACAACAACATATGTAACAAATCTCATCTTCATACCTCTTATAGTTCATGAGATATAGCCTTTTTTATTTTCATGTTGTATGGGCGGTGCCATGCCCCTTCATCCAATCACAACCAAATATAGCCAGGGACTATCTACAGGTCATCAGTACCACTTGGTAAAATTTTCGTATCAATCTGTCTATTGGGAAAGCCTGCAGAGCGGTTTTGAAAAGGGGGCGTGGCACCACCCACTTCCACCCAGGTTGAAATTAGTACGGCTCCAACAACATATATACCAAATCTCATCTTCATACCTCTGATAGTTCATGAGATATAGCCCTTTTGTTTTTCAAGTTGTATGGGCGGTGCCACGCCCCTTTATTCAATCACAGCCTATTATAGCCAGGGATTATCAACAGGTCAGCCGTACCACTTGATAAAATTTTCGTATCAATCGGTCTATTAGAAAAGCCGTTAGAGCGATTTTTGAAAAGGGGGCGTGGCACCGCCCACTTCCACCTTGGCTGAAATTAATACTGCTTCAACAACATATATACCAAATTTCATCTTCATACCTCTGATAGTTCATGAGATACAGTCCTTTTGATTTTCAAGTTGTATGGGCGGTGCCACGCCCCTTTGTCCAATTGGACCGAATTGGTAATCTAAACCATCCGGGGCGCCACCCAAACGCATACAAATCGGTCCAGCCGCTTAGGAGGAGTTCAGTCACAACACACGTACGTTAGAATTTTATATATATAGATATATATATATATATAGCGAATGATTACGAACGATGAAAAGTGGATCACGTACGAGAATATAGTGTGAAAAAGATGGACGAAGCAAAGTAAAGCTTCGCAGACGGTGTCGAATATAGGATTATAAAATAAGATTGGTCAATAGGCAAGGTGTGGTGTGCACATTTTTTTAATGACCCGGTACAAATTGAAAAAGTTTGGTTAGGAAGTTTTGATGCATGTAACATATAGTCCGGACCTTACGTCTTCAGATTTTCATTTGTTTTGATCTCTGTAGAACTGTAAATTTGGATTACACGGAGGCCTACCAACGCCATTGGATTAGTTTTTCGTTAAAAAAAAAACCCAGAAGTTCTATACGAATACCCCAAAAAATCATAAATGAAACTGCACATATTTGGTTTAATAAAGCTCGTTTCAAGTATAAGAAGAAAGTGCTTAATTTTGGGTTAAATTTGTAACCGAACTTTTCAAACACCTATATATAAAACCCAAATAGTGTTATAGAAGTTGAAACCATCCAACCAAGTTATGCATTTCAAAACAATATGCGAGATCAGATGAAAAATAGGTGGGATTAGGTTAGTAGGCGTGCAACATCTGGAGGACTACAAAAATGTGATATAGAATTGGTATTATTATTTTAAAGAAAAATGGGCTGGGATCCGATCAAGGGGTTGGCCCTGTCCATAGTTAGTTTGTCACTATTGTGCATAATTTGTCGAACAGTTGAATTAACCGTGACATGATAGTTAGAACTCGCGACAACCATGATGAAGTTATATGGTTAGATTTCTATCTTCAGTCATCTTAATTTTTCTTTCATTGGCGGCCCCCTCGATGTTATCAACAGCAACTAAAAAGTTTTATTACCTCCTGCAACTACGCCGATAAACGCATAAAATTGTTATTGCCAATATTGCCGAGAGACCTATCAGAATATTTCACAACCCTTATACCGTATGTTTAGTTGAGTTGAGTTCGTATACGAACTTTGTTGTATAATGGTGTGTGTCTACACTTGACAACAAAGCTTTATAACACACTGTGTACGCTTTTAATAAATATCTTATACTTAACAACAGATGGCGCCAGTGTGGATGGATGAGAGCATATTGAAGTATTGGTTTGGTGAGTGACTTTGGCTTTATGTAAGAACAAAGGTTATGTTTATTTGTTATAATATATGCTAAATTGATTTGTGTACACGCCCCGATGGAAGATAAAGACGATGAGATTAAAGATGCATTTTACGAGCGCCTAGAGGAAACATACGAC
The DNA here is from genome assembly GCA_964034835.1 of Muscina levida. Taxonomy (NCBI): domain Eukaryota; kingdom Metazoa; phylum Arthropoda; class Insecta; order Diptera; family Muscidae; genus Muscina; species Muscina levida. The sequence goes on from OZ035880.1 coordinate 101,256,861, forward strand.
CGCTGCCCTGGCCACGACATTAAAATTGTTCTGGGAGACTTTAATGCAAAAATAGGAAGGGAAGATGTTCTTGGTCCATCGATCGGTAAATTCAGCCTGCATACCGACACGTCAGACAACGGGCTTAGGCTGGTTAGCTTCGCAGCGGGAAGGAACATGGTAGTTAGTGGAACCAGATTCCAGCACAAAGATATTCACAAGGCAACTTGGGTATCTCCCGATCAAAACACCAAAAATCAAATTGATCAATTGGTAATTGATAGCAGGCATCTAGTGTCATGGACGTGCGTGTGATCCGTGGTGCTAATATTGGCTCGGATCATTGCCTGGTTGCAGCCAAGGTTCGCACAAGATTGAGCAGAGCGAAAAACGCACGTAACCAAACACAAAGAAAGCTGGACATCGCAAAGCTGCAAACCCCAGAGATAGCTACTGCCTACTCCGACCAACTCTCCCAACTTTTACGACACAACGCCTCTACTTCTGACGTTCCCGATACACAGTGGCAGCATATTGCGCATTCCATGGCAACCGCCGCAACAACCGTGCTAGGGTATGAAAAGCGGCGCTCAGACGAATCCTGGTACGATGAAGAATGTCGCATAGCGTCTGAGGAACAGGATGCTGCTTATATGGCAACGCTACAGCCAATTGTAACCCGTGCTGTTAGGGAACGGCATAAGGAGAAAGTAAAACGGGCGAGACAGCTATTTAGGCGAAAAAACGTCAGATGAAGGAACGGGAGAACGAGGATATAGAGCGATACAGGGATAGAGGTGAGGCCCGAAAATTTTACCAGAAAGTAAGAGCAAATGGATACGGTAATGACCTCCCTACCTGTAAGGACAGTGATGGAAATCTGGTCACGGATACGCAGAGTGTGCTACACATATGGAGAGAACACTTCCAGCAACTGCTGGTTCCAGAAGGCAGCGCACGTGAAGTTATCACGCCAATTATCGACGACGGCTTAGATTGCCCACCACCAAGTCAAGCCGAGGTAAGAAGAGCAATATCGCGGCAGAAAAACAACAAAGCAGCCGGTGCCGACGGTCTGCTCGCAGAGCTCTTCAAGTCCGGTGGCGAGGAGTTGATAACGAGCATGCACCAGCTCCTGCGCACGGTTTGGCTTAAAGAGTGCATGCCCGACGATTGGAATGTAAGCGTATTATGTCCTGTGCTGAAAAAAGGTGATCCAAGTGTGTGCTCCAACTACCGCGGGATCAGCCTTTTACCCATCGCATATAAGGTCCTGTCGAGTGTGCTATGTGAAAGACTAAAGCCAGTGTTATTCAACCTGATCGGGCCTTATCAGTGTGGCTTTAGACCTGGAAAATCAACAACTGACCAGATTTTCACACTTCGGCAAATCCTGGAAAAGACCTAAGAGAAACAGATCGACACGTACCATCTTTTTGTCGACTATAAAGCTGCCTTCGACAGCCCGATACGGCAGAAATTACTTGAAGCCATGGCTGAGTTTGGTATTCCAGCGAAGCTGATACGTCTTTGCGGAATGACGCTGACTGACACGAAGTCTCAGTGAAGATTGGCAAGGACCTTACGGAGCCATTCTATACCAGGCGAGGCCTAAAACAAGGCGACGGCCTATCGTGCGATCTCTTCAACATTGTGATGGAGATGATAATGAGAAAAGCTGCAGTAAACACGAGTGGCACGATATTCAACAAAAGCCACATGCTACTCGCGTACGCTGATGACGTAGACATCATCGGTCGAAAACTGCGGGATGTGACTGCAGCCTTCTCAGGTATCCAGAAGGAATCAGCGAAAATGGGCCTAACGGTGAATGAGGACAAAACGAAGTTATTAGTTTCAACGAACAAAGAATCTACTCGTTTGGGAAACAGCGTGAACGTTGACAACTATAATTTCGAGGTGGTAGATAATTTTGTCTACCTAGGCTCCGCCATCAACAAAGCAAATAATGTCAGCCTAGAAATCCGGAGAAGAATCCTGCTTGCAAATAAATGCTACTACGGACTAAGCAAGCGATTCAATGACAGAGCCCTCTCTCGACGAACAAAAATCCAGCTATACCAGATACTAATTCTACCTGTCTTAATGTATGGCTCAGAATCCTGGGTTATGACACAAGCGGATGAATCGGTTCTGGCGGTATTCGAGAGAAAAACACTCCGTAAAATATATGGGCCCATCATCGTTAACGGAGAGTATCGGCGTCGTATGAATCATGAGCTGTACGAGCTGTACACTGACATTGACGTGGTCAAACGCATTAAGGTGCAACGGTTGCGTTGGCTAGGTCATGTTGTACGCATGGACGAAAATGCTCCAGCTCGAAAATTCTTCGACAATGAACTCGATGGACGGCGCAGAAGAGGGCGACCTAAACTCCGTTGGAAAGACCAGGTTACTGAGAACCTTACAGAACTCGGTGTGACTAACTGGAGAAGAAGCGCAGAAGATCGAGGCGCTTATAATATTTTTCTACGTGCGGTATATAATCCACTGGGATTGCAAAGAAGTACCAGCTAAGTAAGTAAGTAATTGCGCGAGCGAGTTTTAGGCACCTTGTTGTATTTCATTTATAGATGTCAATGACCAGTAAAATCGTACAAAAAATTCGTGGATGCCTTTCGAACGATGTTGTATTTCATTTGGAAATTAAATAAAATCGTATTTAAAAAAAAATGTTTACAAGAATTTTTGTAATCTGAAATTAAGTATCAAATTTTCAACAGCATCCCATTGCCACGCGGGGCCGGCAATAACCGTTTTTTGCTCACAAAATCGATCGACAATTAACACGTACTCGAAAGTTTTGTTTGATTAAAAGCAGCCAGCCGCTGTTTAAGTGTTATGAAAGCAACACGACACACGCTTGTTTCGAATTCGACACAAAAACTGGCATAAGAACAAACAGAGAAACAATATTCGACGATTACTGCAAGATCACAATTTTTACGAATTCGACAACGCTGACGCTTCTTGTGCGACTGCACACCTACTACTGCTTTACATTATTAAAACTTAGACAAATAAAGGGATTAATAGAATAACTATTAGAAACTCCCGACACAGGCAAGTCTATCAAGGTGAAGTTTACAATTTGTATTCAAGGCCAAAAACAGTTTTTGTTTAAAATAAGTTTTAGAAGATTGTCTGAATTATTTAGCCGGATCCAGCCTCGAATAACATTAATAGAATTGGCACAATGATTTCGATAAGTTTTCCAAATCTTTTGCTTCCGGATCTCATTATTAACCAATAATTATTTATTAAGTGAATAGACCCAAAAAACTTTACAAGCATTAACTAATGACAAAGGATATATTTGAAAAAATATTTATCTCTAAATTATTCAAAATAAATAAACGTTAAATGGAAATTTAAGTATATTACATTCAGCGTTTAACATCCTATTATCCTATTCTAATAATATTATAAATGTGAATGTCTGTCTGTTTGTTTGTATGTTTGTTGCTCAATCACGCCTAAAGCGATCACGGCTGAAGCGATTTCAATAAAATTTGGAAGACAGTTAGTTTACTATATGAAAATTGCTGTAGGCTATAATTTTGTTAATTTTTGACCCCATGGGCGGAGTGGGCGTGACAAAACTTATTTTCGAGCTAGGGAGATAAAATTTGATACACAGATAGTACTCGACAACACGAATATGAATATGCAGACGAAATTTTAATTTTGGACCCAATGGGCGGAGTGGGCGTGGCAAAACTTTTTTTTAGAGCTAGAGAGATAAAATTTGATACCCAGATAGTACTCGACAACACAAACATGAATATGCAGACGAAATTTTATTTTTTTATCAGTGGGCGGAGTAGGCGTGGCAATACTTTTAATTTTGGATCTAATTGGCGTATTGGTCGTGGATAAACTTTTTTTAGATCTAGAGAGATGCAAGTTGATACCCTGATAGTACTCGACATCAAAACTATTACTATGCAGACGAAATTTTATTTTTGGATACAATGGGCGGAGTGCGCGTGGCAAAATTTTTCGAGCTAAAGGGATACATTTTGTTACCCAGATAGTACTCGACAACACAAACATGAATATGCAGACGAAATTTTTATTTTGGACCCAATGGGCGGAGTGGGCGTGGCAAAACTTTTTTTTAGAGCTAGAGAGATACAATTTGATACCCAGATAGTACTCGACAACACAAACATGAATATGCAGACGAAATTTTTATTTTGGACCCAATGGGCGGAGTGGGCGTGGCAAAACTTTTTTTTAGAGCTAGAGAGATACAATTTGATACCCACATAGTACTCGACAACACAAATATGAATATGCAGACGAAATTTTATTTTTTTTTATCAGTGGGCGGAGTAGGCGTGGCAATACTTTTAATTTAGGATCTAATTGGCGTATTGGTCGTGGATAAACTTTTTTTAGATCTAGAGAGATGCAAGTTGATACCCTGATAGTACTCGACAACAAAAATATTACTATGCAGACGAAATTTTATTTTTGGATCCAATGGGCATATTGGGCGTGACAAAACTTTTTTAGGGCTAGAGAGATACAATTTGATACCCAGATAGTACTAGACAACACGAATATTAATATGCAGTCGAAATTTTAATTGTTGGCCCAATGGGCGGGGTTGCCGTGGCAAAACTTGTCGAGCTAAAGGGATACATTTTGTTACCCAGATAGTACTCGACAACACAAATATGAATATGCAGACGAATTTTAGTTTTGGACCCTATAGGCACATTGGTTATGGCAAAACTTTATGATATATATAATATGATACATACATACAATATAATATGATATGACAACACAAATATGAATATGCAAACAAAATTCTAATTTTCGATCGATGGGCGGATTTAACGTAGCCAATTTGTGTTGTAACCCTAGAGGGACATTTTCTGACCAAATTTTTATTTTTAATCAGTGGGTGGAGGGCATGGCAAAACTGTATTTTAGCTCTAAAAAAATAATATTTGATACACATATAGTATTTGGAACTACAATTACAAATTTTCGGCGGAAATTTTATTTGTATTTTAGCCCTCGAGAGATGCAACACCATAATTAGATAATACTATGCGCAACAATTACAAAAATTCAATCAGTGGGCGGAGGGGGCATGCTATAATCGACCGATTTGCTTAAATTTTGTTGTATGCGTTTGGTTGGCGCCCCGGGGGGGCAGGGGCGTGCCCCCCACCGCATTCGTCTTTTAAAAATGCTAGATTTGTTTAGAAGAATATTTTTTTGGGGTATTTTTCATAAATTTTGTGGGGTATTTTTCATAATTTTTGGAGAAAATTTCGTTCTTGAGTTTTGGGTCATTTTAATTTTTTTTTCGCCCAATTTTATTTTGGGTAATTTTTCGTTTTTTTTTTGGGGCATTTTGCATTTGGGGCATTTTTCATAGAGCCTATCTCATTACCTCTCAGAGGTATGAAGTTGAGATTTAATATATATGTTCAAAAATCGCTCTAACGGTTTTTCTAATAGACCGATTGATACGAAAATTTTACCAAGTGGTACTGTTGACCTGTTGATAGTCCATGGCTATAATAGGTTGTGATTAGATAAAGGGGCGTGGCACCGCCCATACAACTTGAAAATCAAAAGGGCTGTATCTCATGAACTATCAGAGATATGAAGATGAGATTTGGTATATATGTTGTTAAAGCAGTATTTATTACAGCCACGGTGGATATGGGGGTTGCCACGCCCCCTTTTCAAAAATCGCTCTGCAGGATTTTCCAATAGACAAATTGATACGAAAATTTTACCAAGTGATACTGTTGACCTGTAGATAGTCCCTGGCTATTATTGGTTGTGATTGGATAAAGGGGCGTGGCACGCCCATACAACTTGAAAATCAAAAGGCTATATCTCATGAACTATCAGAGATATGAAGATGAGATTTTGTATATATGTTGTTGAAGCAGTATTAATCACTGCCAGGTAGGAAGCAGGAAGATTTCAGATAGAGATTTTTTTTTGCTTTTAAATGAGCACAAACCGAAAACTTCTGCGTAAACCAGACTCCCCAAAAAAAAAAACTAAATGAAGTATTACAGAAACATATCTAAGTATTGGTTAAAAAGTTATAGCCTCTGAGTGTTGGCATACAGAAAACAATGTCAAAAATATACCATTATCTTCGTCTTGGTCTCCAAGCATCGGAATAGTAGGTAAAAATTAAAGCCGGGGCCCATAGGTCTAAAGGTTTTAATAGTTGCACATTTTTAAAAAAAATGTCTACCTGAAATTTTCACGCTACTCGGCGCGAACTAGGAATTGATTTTATACATATTGTTTCTTAGTGAAATTTTCTAAGAATTCATCGTAGATTCCGATATTGATATACGATTTCCACGTTTTTTTCGAATTTATCGAACCGATGCCGTTCTGAGCAACTCGGTCTCTGCAAATGCTGAGGAAAGATCTTGGTCTACATTCTTATAAAATCTAACTGGTAGAAGAACTTGAGCAAGTGGATGATCAATTGATTTTCTTTATATATCATGTCATTGCACATTATTTGAAGGAGAAATGGTTCCAACACGACGGCGTAATATGCCATGCAGCGGGTGAGATCATCGCTTTGTTAAGCCATATGTTGGTGACCGAATTATCTCAAAAAAATGGTAATACGAGTTCAATATATAGAGAGTATTCGGGTATATTCTTGGTCCGTATGAGAAGTAGACATGGCAAAGGAGATATAAAAATTGAATTTTGATCTTAAGAGGAATTTCTGCTTCCGATTTGTGAAAGAAGTGTTTTTTCTCCCTACATACTGACAAAACTTAATCTACATGTCGAAACTATAGATATGACTTTGATGATGAACTTTAGAGCTTATCATATTTAGAATTTTAAACAATAAAACTTAATTAGTTAACTTCCATGTTAAGGAGTTACTTGATAATTGTCGAGCATAATTGCCGTTTTAAAGTACTTTGTAGACCTAAATATGAAATATATTACAAGTTAATATGCAATAGCGAAGCATTGCCGGGCCCACTAGTACATTAATATTTTTGCTGTAATGCAGTGTCAGGCAACTCCGAGTTGACAACCACACAAGCATAATGTGTTTGTGAACGCTCAAGCTGAGTGCAAAAACTAACCATAGACTCAAATCAAATAGATATTCTTGTACCTGTGTCTGTTTGAAAAATGTAACTAGATAATTGGCAGCCTCGCGAGTCTATGTGTCGCCTGGCACTCGTGTGCTGGAAATAGTTCGAAGTACTTATAAAATTTGTATTATTTTAGACAATAGACTAGCTTATTTAGAAGTTATAGAAACTCAATTTTATTATATTTTGCATTTTCTATTTTTCAGGTAAGCTAATATAAAATTGTAGTAAATATGATGACTTAAAATGTTAGCGGTAAGTTGCACAGATAATTTTCTTTATCACCTCTCTATTATCTTAAACTGTTAGAAAATGTTTTACAAAATCTATTTAAAAAAAAAACACCGCATTACCCAACGGTAAGAAGCTGATATTTTTGGATTGGCCTTTTTTTAACTGATAGAAATTTTAAACATTTACAAAAAAATCTAAACAACTTTGTAAATCTCTTGTGATTTAACTCACGTAACAGCACACAACTCTAACACAAAAATGTAATACATTGTGAAGAGTATGGACCAACAGTAACAAACAATTTTGCATTTTGTATACATATGATATTCATACTTACCACCGATAAACTGTTTGTATGTCTGACAAGTTATGTTTTTTTTTCGTTCGTCCACTAGAAAACAGTTTTAGTCTCAAAAATCTCTTCAAACAGAACTCAAGTATTTCCAATTGAATAAAACTTATACAATTTTATGCAAAAAAAAAAACTCCATATACTTGTGAGAAATGAAAAAGTAAGAATCTAAATACGTTCTCAAGCAAATGGAAGTACTTTTGCTAGATAAATGGACTGTTCGAGTTGCTCGACCACTAAATGCTGTACAAAGAAAGTGAATTAAATTTTAAAGTATTGCTATAGTAGAATAGCTAATGCATCGTAGTTATTGAACCTGGACTATTTTTTCTTTATTATAAAATACTATAAGACAGCAGCAGGTTTACTCCTGTCAGTGAACGAATCGCCACCATAAGAGTTAAGGCAAAATTTTTCTATATCACGCTGCTCCGACAGAGGAGAAAAAGTGACGAGGTCAAAGACGAATTCTATGCCCGACTTGAAGAAACATATGACCGTAGTCCGGGCCATGATGTTAAGATTTTAATGCCTAAATAGGCCGGGAGAATGTCTTTAGCCCAACAGTCGGAAAATTTAGTCTGCATACTGACACATCACCAAACTTAATCAGAATGACTGATTTCTCTGCAGCAAGAAACATGGTAATTAGCAGCACACGATTTGACCACAAAAACATTCACAAAGCAACGTGGATATCTCCCGATCAAGTAACGAGAAACCAAATTGATGACGTGGTAATCGATGGAAGGCACGCGTCAAGTGTCAGAGGTGCGAATATCAATTCGGATCACCACCTCACTGCAGTGAAGGTGCGTACTAGGCTAAGCAGAGCGAAAACCCTGCGTAACCAGGCACAGAAAAAGCTGGACATCGCTAAACTGCAGACCGCGGAGATAGCCAATGCCTATTCTGACCAACTCACTCAAGTACTTCTTAATGCTCCAACTCCCGAAAATACTAGCGCGCAATGGTAATATATTGTCCACTCGATGGAAAGGACTGCGCGGTCCGTACTGGGGTATGTGAAGTCCTTTAACGATAATGCCTGGTACGATGACGAATGCCGCGATGCCACCCGGTAACAAGATGCTGCATACAGGGCCAAACTGAAGCCAATGGCAACGCGAGCTGTTCATGATAAGTACAGGGAGAAGAGGCGGGAGGCGACTCGACTCTTCAGGCAAAAAAAAACGAGAGCTTAAGGAGCGGAATAATGTGTGTATTGAAGAATACAGGAACAGGGGTGAAGCCCGAAAATTCTACCAGAAGATAAATGGTAGGGTACATGGAACAGGTCTTTCCTCCTATAAAGACAAGGATGGTCATCTCGTTACTGACTCTGAGAGCGTACTGAGAATATATAAAGATCACTTCTGCAGCCTATTCATGTCTGAAAACTGAGCTGATGAAGACTCTGTACCAATCCGAGATGATAACATCGAGTGTCCACCTCCGAGCTAAGCTGAGATAACTACTGCCATATCCCGCCTAAAGAACTACAAGGCCGCTGGGGCTGATGGTCTTCCAGCTGAGTTGTTTAAGGTGGGTGGAGATGAGCTTGTTTTAAGCATGCAACAACTCATAGAGAACATTTGGCTTCAGGAGAGCATGCCAGAGGATTGGAATCTCAGTGTGCTATGTCCAATCTACAAAAAAGGTGACCGTAGTGAGTGTAAAAACTATCGTGGAATTAGCCTCTTACCGATTGCGTATAAGGTCCTGTCTAGCATACTGTGTGAACGTCTAAAGCCAATTGTGGAAAACCTGATTGGACCTTATCAGTGCGGCTTTAGATCTTGCAAATCCACGACGGATCAGATATTTACACTACGGCAAATTCTTGAGAAAACCCATGAGGAGCAAATCGACACTTACCACCTCTTTGTCGATTACAAAGCTGCCTTCGATAGTCCCATCAGGCATCGACTATACGAAGCCATGTCTGAGTTCGATATTCCTGCGAAGATAATTCGTCTCTGCCGGTGTACCCTTACGAATACCAAATCCTCTGTTCGGATTGGCAAGGATCTATCTGCACCATTCGATACGACGAGAGGTCTTAGACAGGGTGACGGTTTGTCATGTATGCTGTTCAACATAATGATTGAGACTGTGTTAAGGAAAGCAGCGGTTAACATGTCTGGCACCATATTTAATAAGAGCCACATGCTGCTCGCATATGCCGATGATATCGACATTATCGGTCAAACGATGCGAGAGGTAACAGCTGTTTTCTCATCAGTTGAAAGGGAGTCAGCGAAAATGGGTTTGACAGTGAATTAGGACAAGACGAAGTTAATGGTATCATCGAACAAGGTGTCCACCCGTTGGGGACGCAGCGTGAACGTTGAAAACTATTGCTTTGAGGTAGTGGATGAACTTATCTACCTCGGATCCGCCATGAACAAACACAACAGTGTCAGCCTTGAAATAAAACGGAGAATAGTGCTCGCCAACAGGTGTTTCTTTGGACTACGCGAGCACTTCAAAAACACCACCCTATCTCGAACCACCAAAGTCCAGCTGTACCAGGTACTAATTTTACCGGTCCTGTTGTACGCCTCCGAATCTTGGGTGCTTACACAGGCAGATGCAGCTCATCTGGCGGTGTTTGAGAGAAAAATATGAGATGAACCATGAGCTGTACGAGTTATACCACGACATTGATGTCGTCAACGATTACGCTGGCTAGGCCATGTCGTGAGAATGGATGAGGAAACTCCAGCGCGAAAGGTATTCTATCAAGACCTCGAAGTACGGCGCAAAAGAGGGAGACCGCGACTACGGGAGGACCAGGTGGAGGAATCACTGAAGCTGCTTGGTAGGACTGACTGGAGACTGTGCGCACAAGATCGAAGCGAATGGAAGTCTCTAATCATTTCGGCCTCTGACTTAGACACTAAGATATAAATATATATGATGTCAAGTTGTTTTAAAGGCTAATAATAATAATAAGACAGCAGCAGTAATACAAAGACTAACACTGGTATATTATTCCCTGCGGTTTTGAAGTCGAGGCAGGATTTAGCATTTATTGATTAAAGGAGTCATTTTAGTTTGTATTGTATTAAGTCTTACTGTTTTTGTTGTGGACTGAATGCGTGTTAGTTCTACACTTTTACTAGCAAGTAATCTACGTCTGGCAATTTTACTTAAAATAGGCAAATTCTAACGAGTGATCCATTTAGAAACTTTGTTTTTAAATTTAAATTAAATTCTTAAAATGTAATATAATGTGGGATTCTTTTTGATAATCCGAAATTGCAAACCCTGACATTTATTCCTTGAAGATAATTTCATTCAAATATTGGCCATAACTACACCGTAGGCGGTCTATTCTGAAGGTCAGGCTTTTATCGCTGTTTTCTGCATTGCCACCAGTATCTCGCGAATTACGCGAGTAATATTGGGTTACAAGTCTTAAATCGAGAGCTACGACATGAACACAAACTTTTGACTTCACATAAACGCTAAGAAAAAAATCATCAATATCATTTCATCTAGACGGTCAGTTAACAGGTTCGAAATGTGAATTTAAGTGCCCACTAATGAGATGTCGCAACGAAGTCACTGCATGAGACAATGAAACTCAAACTTGTTGATGGTATTATAGGCAATTGTGCGAAGTACACGAAAATCATTTGTGGCGTTGCATATGTAAATTTTTATTCTGTAAATTTTTAAGATATGTCTAATTTTGGGACTAGCCGTGGCAAAGTGGTTATAACACCCGACTACTATGCGGGAGATCCGTGGTTCGATTCCCAACTCCATTCATGAACATTTTTTTTATTGCCGACCCCTCGATGTTTTCGACAGCAACTCCGCAGTGTATGATTCGAACACAGGTCACTCACATGATAGTCCAGTGTTGGAAATGTATCCGATTTGTTTTTCCAATAATTTTTGATCAGACAGATACTGTCCAATTGAAGTTTACACATTTTTCTTTCTTTTTACATCTCATCATCAAGTTGCAAATCTATATACTGTTTCAATTATACCTCCTTCTATGCAAGTAGGGTTACATAAAAAACTTTCCTATTCACATTTAAGGATACTCGACCATATCCAATAGTATCGAATATTACTTATGAACCAATGAGACGAATGAAAGTACTATAGATGGAAATTTTTGCCAAACATCTCATCATTACAATTGTCAATGTGTGTTTACAAACCATATTTATTGTCGAAGCAAAACGAGAGAAAGGGAAAAGGCAAATCAATTTCTAAATCAAAAATTATTTTGGAATATAAAAGCCAACAATTTTGCTAATACGAGGAGCAATTCAAGAATTTAAGTAAAAACAAAAAAAAAAAACAAATCATGAGGTCTAGGATCGTAGTCCGGGTTTACTGCATCATTCCTTATGATCAGATGGTTAAGTGATCACATTTCACTGAAGACTTTGTGACAGTCACTGTCATCCCGCAAAGTCGTTTCACCTTCGCGTTGATAACAAACTCAGTTATAGCATGTAATATTTACTGTCGTAGCGGACTGTCGAGTGCAGCTTTGTAATCGATTAACTGGATTTGTCGTAGTGTGAATTTCAGGTCGGTCGTCGATTAAATAGATCTTATGGCACACTGATAAGATCCAATCAGGTTCGGCAGGACCGCGATAATTGATACACTCGGATCGCCTTTCTTAAGCACAGGACAGAGAAGACACAGATTATAATATTTGGGCATTCATTTCTTTAGCCAAATCGTGTTTATGAACTGGTACATACGCGTTGTTTGCTCATCGTCACCAGACCTTAAAATACTTTGCCGGCAGTTTATTGGTGTCCGCAGCTTTATTGCTTCTTAGCTGTGCAATTGGCGTACTGATCTCGTTTAGGCTCGGTGGACGACTTTCTCCGTGGTCGATGATTGGGGTAATTTTCTTACTTATGCTCCATTCTGGAGCCCAGTGGTATGCAGATTTGCCTTGTTTAGCTTCCTTTGCGTTTGGTTTCGAGCGTTGTACCTTGACTGCAACAAGGCGGTGATCCGAGTCAATATTTGCACCGCACAGCTCACACACATCCTCAACACTTGAGACATGCCTTCCATCCATTACCACGTGATTAATCTAGTTTCTTGTCTTTTGATTAGGCGATATCCAGGTTGCCTTGTGGATATCCTGATGCAGGAATCAGGTTCCACTAACTTCACCTTGATCTCTTGATTACAGTGTCATACTGATGTCATAGAATACTAACCATGTACTTCGTTTCATTTACCATTGGGATCCCATCGGTAAAAATACCCATTACTTAATCCCTGATTTCAGCTATATTTAGTAACAATCATTGATAATTCTCCAACATAAACTTCCCTTTAGTTTAGCATAGGTGTGTCATAGGTCATTTAAAGGGTGAGCTATCGCTTGATTACAAAGTAAGTGACGATGTGGTGTAGGTGCCATAGCAATTACGTTATAAGCCGACTTGTAAGTGAGGCTATGCTATCTCTCGGCGCGTTGTTGTGGATCAACACGCTTCCTATTTTAGATTCACAACAAACGGCACCTACTTGTTTATCGACGAATGAGAACGTCACTTTTTGAAAAGCTTTTACTAGACATGCCGATTATCTCGACACTTATACAGCAAAGTTGCTGTCGACACCTTGAAGGGGGCCGGCAATGAAAGAAAAATGTAGATGACTGGAGCCGGGAATCGAACCCGGGATCTCCCGCATGATAGTCACGTGTTCTAATCACTATGTCACGGCCGGTCCTCTCTTACTTAAAATCCTGCTTAAATTTGGCATAGAAGTGTCAAAGGCAGTGTAATCTGTGGCTCTCACTTACAAAGTAAGCGACTTTTTCAGTAAGTGCCATTTCAGTTGCAATTACGTTGTAAGCGGAGTTTTAAGCAAGTTTAATAAAACGCTTGATTACAAAGCAAGTGAAGATATCAGTAGATGCCATTTATTAGCAATTACGTTTGAAGCGGGATTACAGATGAGAGAATATAAAAAACATAGCATATACACTAGGGTGGCAGCAAAAATTCAACTTTAGGTTTTTAGTAATGCGCAAGCAGAATATTCTGTCAGTCGTTATCAAACGGTTATGGTAAAATTTTAAGCAAAATCGGACAAGTTTAAGCCTTACCTCAAGGAGGTGAAAGGTCAAACATATATATATGTAAAAGAGTTTGTCCTTGTTTATTTGCCCTACGGATAGGAGGGTATATATCATTCGATACGACCCAAAAGTGTAACCCATAGAAAGAGTCACTTAAGACCATATGTTATTTTTAAACCAAATTCGATTCTTGACTTTTTAAGTCGTTTGAGCCATGTCCGTCTGTCTGTCCGGCTGGTAGGCACGATAACTTCCGACAGACGCAAACAATTGCTTTGAAACTTTGCATATATTAATATTTCCCCAAAACTACTAACGGTGTAGGAAATGGGCCACATGTCTACACCCCTTTTGCTAACTCCCATACAAATTTATCTTTCCGCCAACTTTAGAATTTAAGTAATAAAATCATTACATCCAATTCGATCTTGCCCACATTCAGTATTTTGTTAAGCCATACCAGGATAAAGTTTTGGGGGAAAATTGAAACTCTACCCACGACCCTTCTGGTACCTTCCATACAAATTATTATTCCGCCCACTCACATTTGAATCGATCGTGCCCGAACTGTGTATTTTGTTAAGCTATAACAGGATAAGGTTTTTTGGAAACAAATTTAAAGTCTAGCCACAATCCTTCTAGTACCTCCCATACAAATGTATCATTCCGCCCACTTTAAAGATGGGGTAATAATATCAATAAACGTGATGCGAACTTTATTAATTATTTTGTTAAGCTGTAACAGTATAATGTTTTTGGGAAAAAATTGGTAGTCTAGCCACGCCCTTTTAGTGCCTTCTATAGGAATATACCATTCCGCCTAATTTAGAAAGAAAAAATTGAAAGTCTAACTACGGCCCTTCTGGTAACTCCCATACAAATGTACCATTCCGCCCACTCACTTTTGAATCCATCGTGCCCAAATTCTGTATTTAGTAAAGCTACAGCAGGATAAAGTTTTGGTGATAAAACTGAAAGTCTAAGCACGCCGCTATTGGTACCGTCTATTCCGTCTTTCCGCTTTAGAAATCAAGTAATAATAATAATAATAATACACCCAACGCCATAGTGCCCAAATACTGTATTTTGTTTAGCAAATTTTATGTTTTTACTGAGGGTGAGGGTATATGTATGTCGGTTTACCTGACTGAAACTTTCTCATTTGTTTAGTACCGTATTGACTCGAAAACGGCTTGACAGATCTTTCTGAAAGAGATGTCGGTGGTGAAAATAGGGTACGTTAATTTTTGATATATCAAGTGGACACCATTTGTGAAACCGCAATATCTGGAGGACTTTTTCTCGAATCGCCATGAAATGCATTATGTGGATACATGGACAGGATCGGATCAGCGGGCGTGATATAAAACTTGAAACTTTAAAAGGCTGTATCTCATGAATTTACTTACTTACTTAGCTGGTACTTCTATTCAATCCCAGTGGATTATATACCGCACGTAGAAAAATATTGTAAGCGCCTCGATCTTCTGCGCTTCTTCTCCAGTTAGTCACTCCGAGTTCTGTAAGGTTCTCAGTAACCTGGTCTTTCCAACGGAGTTTTGGTCGCCCTCTTCTGCGTCGTCCATCGAGTTCATTGTCGAAGACCTTTTGAGCTGGAGCATTTTCGTCCATGCGTACAACACGACCTAGCCAACGCAACCGTTGCACCTTAATGCGTCTGACCACGTCAATGTCAGTGTACAGCTCGTACAGCTCATACGGAGTATTTTTCTCTCGAATACCGCCAGAACCGATTCATCTGCTTGTGTCATAACCCAGGATTCTGAGCCATATATTAAGACAGGTAGAACCGGTATCTGGTATAGGTGGAGTTTTGTGCGTGGAGACAGCGCTCTGTCATTGAATCGATTGCTTAGTCCCCAGTAGCATTTATTTGCAAGCAGGATTCTTCTCCGGATTTCTAGGCTGACATTAAATTATCTACACCTCGAAATTATAGTTGTCAACGTTCTCGCAGTTTCTTTGTTTCTTCCTTTGTTCGGTGAAACTAATAACTTCGTTTTGTCCTCGTTCACCGTTAGACCCATTTTCGCTGATTCCTTTGTATACCTGAGAAGGCTGCAGTCACATCCCGCAGTTTTCGACTAATGATGTCGACGTCATCAGCGTACGCGAGTAGCATGTGGCTTTTGTTGAATATAGTGCCACTCGTGTTTACTGCAGCTTTTCTCATTATCACCTCCATCACTATGTTGAAGAGATCACACGATAGGCCGTTGCCTTCTTTTAGGCCTCGTCTGGTACAGAATAGCTCCGTAAGGTCCTTGCCAATCTTCACTGAAGACTTCGTGTCAGTCAGCGTCATTCCACAAAGACGTATCAGCTTCGCTGGAATACCAAACTCAGCCATGGCTTCGATTAATTTCTGCCGTATCGGGCTGTCGAAGGCAGCTTTATAGTCGACGAAAAGATGGTACGTGTCGAACTGTTTGTCTTGGGTCTTTTCCAGGATTTTCCGAAGTGTGAAAACCTGGTCAGTTGTTGATTTTCCAGGTCTAAAGCCACACTGATAAGGTTGGATAACACCGGCTTTAGTCTTTTACATAGCACACTCGACAGGACCTTATATGCGATGGGTAAAAACCTGATCCCGCGGTGGTTGGAGCACACACTTGGATCACGTTTTTTCAGCACATTCCAATCGTCGGGCATGCACTCTTTAAGCCAAACCATGCGCAGGAGCTGGTGCATGGTCGTTATCAGCTCCTCTCCACCGGACTTGAAGAGCTCAGCGGCCAGACCGTCGGCACCGGCTGCTTTGTTGTTTTTCAGCCGTAATATTGCTCTTCTTTCCTCGGCTTGACTTGGTGGTGGGCAATCTAAGCCGTCGTCGACAATTGGCGTGATAGCTTCACGTGCGCTGCCTTCTGGAACCAGCAGTTGCTGGAAGTGTTCTCTCCATTTGTGCAGCACGCTATGCGCATCCGTGACCAGATTTCCATCATTGTGCTTACAGGTGGGGAGGCCATTACCGTAGCCATTTGCTCTTACTTTCTGGTAAAATTTTCGGGCCTCACCTCTATCCCTGTATCGCTCTATATCCTCGTTCTTCCGTTCCTTCATCTGACGTTTTATTTCGCCTAAATAGCTGTCTCGCCTATTTTGCTTTCTCCTTATGCCGTTCCCTAACAGCATGGGTTACAATAGGCTGTACTGTTGCCCTATAGGCAGCATCCTGTTCCTCAGACGCTGTGCGACATTCTTTATCCTACCAGGATTCGTCTGAGCGCCACTTTTCATATCCTAGAACGGAATGCACAATATGCTGCCACTGTGTATCGGGAACGTCAGAATTAGAGGCGTTGCGTCGTAAAATCTGGGGTTTGCAGCTTCGCGATATCCAGATTTTTTTGTGTTTTGTTACTTGCGTTTTTCGCTCTGCTCAATCTTGTGCACACCTTGGCTGCAACTACGTAATGATCCGAGCCTACTCACTACTGTTAATGCGGGGGGGTTGAATAGGCAAGTGGTTTAAATTTCCGAAGAGTGGGAAAAAAACACGGGGGATTTTAGAAAATCGTTATAATACTTATTTATTTTAGGGGTTTACCTTTTCCGAGAATTCACAAATTATTCACTTGTAAAGGTACAAAATTCAATGTATCGGCACGGGGTGGGGGTATGCATTGTGAACCGTTAAAGTAAATGGTTAAGTTTAATATATAGAGGTTTACGCGGGGTAAAAATTTAAGAAGTTATTCGCGGGTTGAAGGGTTAATAATAACTAAACATTTGCTCGATATTAAAAAAGGAGCGAGAGTGCGTAAGTAGCGCAGTTTAACACTGCTAGAACGCATGAGTGAAAGCTTTTCTTCAGAACAACCAGTAGCTGAATTGAGATGCGTTCTTATGCGTACGATCAGTGCGTACGCTTGGTTTCACATTAACATACCGCCCCCCTTGCAGTACTGCAAAAAACAGATCTAATATTTATCTACAAGATACACTAGTAATATTTATCTATAAGATACATATAATTACAATGATTTTACAAAAATTCAATTATTCAAAAATTCGAGTACTTAAAGTGAAGACATTGTAATTCATTATTCAAGTAATTTCAAAGTTAGAGTTAAAAAAAGACGATATTATCTACTGCGCCGGATTCACGTTTATGATGATGGTGGCCGTGCGAGAAGTGGATGGCTGAACATTGGCCACGCTCATATTATTTAGTTGTTTCCGTGACTTGGCCTTACGTTGCTGCTTCTTCGTGGCTTTTGATGCATTCTGCACTCTCGATGAATCGTGCAAGAGGGTATGGTGCTTCTTAAAACAGACCTTGCATCTTTCATGGCTGCGACATTGGGGTATTTGGTGAGAGTGGGCCAAGCAGTTTAAACAGTATCTAAACCTTTTGACGGTGTTTAGTCGTTCAGAAGATGAAAGCTGGCGGAATCTGAAACACTTCCGTAACGGGTGATTTTTTTGGCAATACCGGCAGTCCTTTCCTTGTTGTTCGGTTGTAGATTTGGATGTTTGAATTTGCCGGTCAGAGTCATCGGGGGTACGCTCGTTTTGAATGCGACGTGGTGGAGTAGACATAGTTAAAACTGTAAGTAGGAGAAAAAGGATTATTATTGTTCTTGGGTTGGCAACAAAACAAGTTTGACAATCGGACGGCTGATGAGGCCGTTTTGCGTGCGCACTTCTGCTACTCTGACATTTGAGTCTGAACCGTATGAAACATTCTCGATACGACCAAGACGCCATTGGTTAGGGGGGAGATTGTCGTATCTAACAATTACTAAATCGCCAACAGAAAAATTTCTTTGGGGGTATTTCCACTTAACTCTTTTGTGGAGCTCTTTTAGATATTCGTTTTTCCACCTTATTGCGAATTGGTGGTGTAACAACTTAAGTTTTTGCCAGCGATTAGCGTGAGATATATTAAGCTGCGAATGGTCTATCTCAGCTGGGGCGAGAAGCGGACTTCCTACTAAGAAATGACCAGGTGTCAAAGCACCAAGGCCAGACGGGTTTTCACTCATTGGACAGATTGGTCTGGAGTTTAGGCAAGCTTCGATGCGAATAAGCATCGTTGAAAATTCTTCATAGGTGAAAAATTGGGACTTCATGACCTTTTTAAGATGGGTTTTAAAACTTTTCACACCTGCTTCCCATAGTCCACCCATGTGAGGTGCACCAGGGGGTATAAAATGCCAGTCAATAGGCTGGAAGCTACTCTGGGAGATAAGATTTTGTCTAACGGCAGCTAATAGGCTGGCTTGATCTTTAGCCAAGATCTTGGCAGCTCCTGTGAAGGCAGTACCATTGTCAGAGTATATATTCTGAGGCGACCCACATTCGGAATTCGCAGCGAGAACTGACATTATAATACTCTTATGAACGGCTAACGTAAAGCTGTGGTCAGCTCTCTGTAATATCACAACACACACCGATAGCCATCAACTGGTTCTCTGCAGCGTGTTATGCATGTTATGTTTTTCTCTTTATTTTTCAAATTATCATTGGAATTATAACCATTTGTAAGAGAGAAGTATTGAGTTGAATGTCAATATATTGCTCCGGAATACGTCAACGTATTAAATATTAAATGGAAAATATTCTTATTTCTCATAACTCTCAATTGTACTGTACAAACACGAAAGAATAAAAAGAAATAAAAACAGAAAAATAGAAATACAGAAGTTCATTGAACCCAAGAGAGACTGACAAATCCGTCAGATGCATTTAACATATGTTTGGTTAATGAACTTCAAATTCGTAAAAAACATTATCGGTTTAGTTTGAGTTTATTTGGTATTGCACCTATATGTATCAAAAAGTTTAACATAACCCTTTTATGTATACACTCTATTAAACTTAACCCAATAACATTTTTGCTATATACAACTTTTATAAACTAATAAAACTAACATAATAAAATTTTCTTTAATTTACGGAAATAATTTTGAATTTTAAATTTAAATTTGAACTTAAATAAAAAGAAAACTCAAAACGAGCTTTCTTCACAAATTGTTGTGATTTTTTTTTGCCAACATTTCAAAGAGCAAAAAGAAAATATATATACAGTTGTCGTATATAATATCGAAAAGTCCAACGATTGAAGTTGTAATTCTACAATTGATTCAATAAAATAAAAACATTTGACCAATTCAATTAATTTAATCTTTATTTGAATTTTTCGTAGTTCAAATTTAAACTGATTTTTTGTTTGTTTTTCCTTTGGCTTTCGATCAATTTACTATTATTTTTCGTCGATTCTCTTATAATCTTCTAAGTTTGTCGTAATTACATCCGCATTTTCAACTTTTAAATAATTCTATACGGAATTTAATAATTTTTAATAATTTTCTTAAATATATTGTCCGAAATTTAATTAACCTTTGCCATGTCTACCTTGCAACGATTCATTCGCGCTTCCGATCGTGTTATCCAATTCCATCAATATTTTGTCGGTATTCCCGACACCGACCACACGATCCATACATTGGACGTTCAGAAGGATGAGATCGTACATTTGTGGGACTCCCTTCGCACGTCATATGACGTTGTTTTAGATAGCCTTGAGTCTCAAGAGGAAGAAATTGACCTCGAGAGTATAAATAAAAAGTTTTATGCGGCCTTTGACGCCCATTTAAAATGTCTCTCGAAGGCCAATGAGCTTGCAGATAACCTCAAGGTTGGGTTATCAAATTCGCCAAGCACTGATGATTCACGACAAATGCCTAACCCCAGTATATCTTTACCTCCGTGCGATACTGAAGTCTTTTCTGGAGACTATGTATCCTGGCCCACCTTTAGAGACATGTTCTCTGCTCTCTATAAAAACAATCCCCGTTTGACGGCAGTTGAAAAACTTTGTCACCTCCTCAAAAAGACTCAAGGGGAAGCTCGAGCCATTTTAAAAACTTGCCCTCTTACTAATCAGGGCTTCGATATGGCATGGCAAAATCTTGTCGATAGATACGAGAACAAAAGGGTTTTAATAAATGCCCAACTCAAAACATTATTTAACCTGTCCCCTATTTCAAAAGAATCGGGACCCAATATTAAATGCCTTCAGCGTACAATCAATGATTGTATTGCTAATCTATCTCTGCTAGATATTGCTACCGATAAATGGGACCCTATTTTTGTATACGTATGCTCGACCAATCTTCCCGATTTAACACTGAACTTATGGGAACAATCACTTGTTAGTAAGTCTGACTTACCCAAATGGAAAGATTTCGACTCTTTTCTTACAGCACGATTCCATACGCTAGAATCAGTCGCTGATATTCGAGCATCGGTAACTCCGAATACATCCAAGCCCGTGAATAAAAATCAAAATCAACGTGAAGCAAAGCGGTTAAATGCTTACCACACTCAGGTGTCGGAACAAGCAAAACAATGCAGCCTTTGCGCTGAGAACCACCCTTTGCGATTATGTCATGTTTTTTTGAGAATGTCTGTCGAAGACCGGTACGCGACTGTTAAATCACAGAAACGCTGTACGAATTGCCTTGCGACCTCTCATGAGTTTAAAAAATGCAAGAGCCAATACGTTTGTTCACTGTGTCGATCTAAGCACCATTCTTTGCTGCATCGACCCAACAATACGTCAGCTTCTTCTCAAATTGTCGATACTAATAGAAACCCCCAAAATCATGGCATAATACCATCCCAGACCCCTGCCAATATAGCATCAACTTCGTCGGGAACCCGTCAATCTTATGCTACGAACTTACAGTCCACTTCTGCTTCATCTTCCTCCGCTATAGTTTTAGGGACCGCGTTAGTCGATGTCTGTATAGGTGACTTTAGGTACAAAGTACGTGCCCTGGTTGACCCTGCCTCAGAGGCTTCCTTTATATCAAGACCCCTTCAACGAAAACTAGCCATTTCGGCAAAATCATCACAGATTAGTGTCGTTGGCCTTAGCGGCTCATTAACGGCGACATCCAGTCAAATTTGTTCAATCACACTAGGGTCTCCTATTGATACAAATTTCGAGATAGACGTTGAAGCCTTTATTATTCGAAAGCTTACAGGTCAACTATCTTATCAGACCTACATGTCTATCATCAAGACCAGTTTTCCCGATATTCCCATAGCCGATTTCGGTTCAAATACAATCTCACCCATTGACTTGCTCTTGGGTGGCGATGTATACCCCAAAATTATTCGAGACGGCGTACAATGGGACAATAAACAACTTCTGGTTGCCCAGAAGACTGTCTTTGGGTGGATAGTCACGGGTAAAGTGACTGAGAATAAACTGTCTTCCACTGTCGCATCATTTTATAATGAAATTGCGCTTAACGAACAATTAACCCGTTTCTGGGAGTTGGAAGAAATCCCCGAGCTACCAGTGACATCCAGCGAAGACAAATATTGCGAACAGCTGTTTCAGGCCACCACCTATAGAAATGCGTCAGGTCGGTTTGTCGTTTCACTCCCATTCAAACGAGAGTTTCCGAGTAAAATAGAACTAGGAGAATCTCGAAGAATTGCTTTATCGCAATATCTGAGAAATGAAGCCCGATTGAACAGGGATCTTCAGTTAAAGGCAAATTATGACAAGGTCATTAACGAATATTCAACACTTGGTCATATGACAAGGGTTGACTCAGGTTCGTCCGCCTCATACTATCTCCCCCATCATGCTGTTCTAAAGCCCGAAAGCACCACCACAAAGCTTCGGGTGGTGTTTAATGCATCAAACCCCTCATCTAACGGCATAAGCCTTCATGATGTCCTATATACGGGCCCCGTCTTACAGTCAGATCTGACTACTCTACTTCTTAGGTGGAGAATGTTTAGATACGTTTTTAATGCCGACATCGAAAAGATGTATCGGCAGATTCTAGTGAACCCCAAACATACCCCATATCAAAGGATTCTACATCGAGACGAATCCTCATGTGATCCCCATGATTTTGAGTTGAACACTGTGACATTTGGTGTCAACTGCGCCCCGTATCTGGCCATAAGAGTTCTACTTGAACTTGCAAATCAATGTGAGCCAGAAAACCCCGAAATATCTGATATAATCAGACATTTTATGTACGTCGATGACGTTCTATGGGGATCAAATGATCTTTCCACAGCTATTGCCGCTAGAGACAACCTTGTAAGAGTGCTTAGGTCAGCTGGATTCTGCTTACGAAAGTGGACATCTAACACAGACTCTCTGCTACAAGGCATTCCCCCCGAGCATTTGCTTGACTCAGCGTTCTTAAAAATATCAGACACAAGTACAACTAAAACACTTGGTTTGAAATGGAACGCTGGAAGTGATTACTTCTATTTTACCCCCCGTAACAACCCCGATGAAAATATCGTCTCTAAGCGCAATGTATTATCGAGAATAGCAATGCTATTTGACCCCGCCGGTTGGCTTGCCCCCAAAATTATTGTTGCGAAAATGATTATGCAACAAATTTGGAAAGATAAGACTGATTGGGATGAGAATCTTCAACCAGAAACTCTCCTATAATGGCAAACTTTTCTCAATGATTACCCCGTAATCGGAGAAATAAAAATACCCCGCTTTGTAGATTATGACTCTTCTTATAATATAGAATTTCATGGATTTTGTGACGCCTCCGAAAAGGCGTATGCATCCGCCTTATATATAAGGGTGGAAACGCCAGATGGACTAATAAGATCTCACCTGGTGGCTGCAAAATCCAAAGTTGCCCCTGTTAAGTTTGTGACCTTACATCGAAAAGAATTATGCGGCGCTGTGTTACTGGCACGCATGATCTACTCACTACGAAATGACTTGCATCTCAAAAACCATGGCTTATACCTGTGGACTGACTCCACTATAGTATTAGCATGGCTACGAAAGGCCCCATGTCAATGGAACACCTTCGTTGCCAACCGCGTGACCACAATTATTGACAAGGTTGGAAATGATAATTGGTCACATGTGTCTTCACAACACAACCCCGCCGATCTTGCCTCTCGCGGTACAACGGCTCGAGATCTAGTCAATAACAAATTGTGGTGGAATGGCCCGCCATGGTTAACTTTACCAAAATCACAATGGCCTAGGAGTTCTGCAATTTTAGAAACCAAAGAGGAACTACGACCCCTCAAGACTCATGTCACCCAACTGTCGGATAACGATATTTTAAGCCGCTTCTCCGACCTTCCTCGAGCTATGCGTGTCATATGCTATATATTTAGATTTTTTTATTCCTGCCATCCTTTACACCGGTATAGCGTTACATATGCCACATACGAACTATGTCAATCTGAAATAATATTCGTTCGAAATCGCCTTATAAAGTTATGTCAGACAATATATTTTCCTGAGTATTTTAGTCTTGCCCGCGGTAATCATCTTCATAAAGACAGTACCATTCTTTCCCTTAATCCGTTTCTTGACACGAATGGAATTATCAGAGCCAACGGTCGTCTTTCGCAGTCAACTGCGCTCTCATATGACGAAAGGTACCCTAAAATACTGCCTTACGCCGGCAGATTTACAAAACTATACCTTCTATACCTACACCGGCTTTCTATTCACGGTGAAAATTCTTTAATGTTGCGTCTAATTCGAATGGAATTTTGGATTCCAAAACTTAAAAATCTAATAAAAAGCGTGATACACAATTGCAAAGTTTGTGTTATTTATAGGCACAAACGCAGCCAACAAATTATGGCGGCTTTACCCCCTGAAAGGACTGTTCTAACCCGTCCTTTCGCGAATACTGGTGTCGATTTTGCCGGCCCTTTCGAAATTAAGTCATATGTTGGCCGCGGCACAAAAATCACTAAAGCTTATGTGTTAGTTTTCGTTTGCTTTGCAACAAAAGCCATCCATATTGAACTTACAAGCGAAATATCTACTCAGGCTTTTCTAGCGGCTTTTGCCCGTTTCTTTTCCCGACGTGGGTTAAGTTTAATAGAGTGTATACATAAAAGGGTTATGTTAAACTTTTTGATACATATAGGTGCAATACCAAATAAACTCAAACTAAACCGATAATGTTTTTTACGAATTTGAAGTTCATTAACCAAACATATGTTAAATGCATCTGACGGATTTGTCAGTCTCTCTTGGGTTCAATGAACTTCTGTATTTCTATTTTTCTGTTTTTATTTCTTTTTATTCTTTCGTGTTTGTACAGTACAATTGAGAGTTATGAGAAATAAGAATATTTTCCATTTAATATTTAATACGTTGACGTATTCCGGAGCAATATATTGACATTCAACTCAATGCTTCTCTCTTACAAATGGTTATAATTCCAATGATAATTTGAAAAATAAAGAGAAAAACATAACATGCATAACACGCTGCAGAGAACCAGTTGATGGCTATCGGTGTGTGTTGTGATATTACAGAGAGCTGACCACAGCTTTACGTTAGCCGTTCATAAGAGTATTATAATGTCAGTTCTCGCTGCGAATGTGGGCAATATTGATCTGTAAGTGAAAGAGACCGTTTACAGAAAGCTTTGCTTCTCACGTTCTCACTTGCAGCGTTTGATCTTTAAGAAAAACACACACATGAAATATCACACAGACTATGGATCTCACAAATGTTATGCTCGAGTTGAAGATGAGAGAGAGGAAGTTTACGAGGCGAATGTTAAATGAGCATTACAATCACTCGAAATTATGTCCACAACAGAGAGTTTATAAGCACAGAGACAATATCGTAAAATTCTCTGTTAAGCTTTATGTGGATTTCGTTTCAAATTAGCAAAGAATATTTTGTTTCACTGATGGTAAAACAGGTTTACCGTTCTCTCTTTGCTTATTGTTTTTGCAAATTAAAACTCTTTATTTTGTTGTTGCACTTTGTTTCACGATATAATTGGAGTATATACACTTTACATACCTTTTCCAAATCTCGTAGGCGTACTTAAAGATGCAAAACCAAATGATGATGTAAATTTACTCACTTCACGGGGATAGTATTTATCGGGTTGAATTGTAGTTTTGAAGTTTCAAACGAAAACCTGGAATTAAAAATCTTCTTTCCTTTAAACACTTGTCGATCCGGTTCGATCGGACCAAAAATGTTAATGCGGGGGGGTTGAATAGGCAAGTGGTTTAAATTTCCGAAGAGTGGGAATAAAACACGGGGGATTTTAGAAAATCGTTATAATACTTATTTATTTTAGGGGTTTACCTTTTCCGAGAATTCACAAATTATTCACTTGTAAAGGTACAAAATTCAATGTATCGGCACGGGGTGGGGGTATGTATTGTGAACCGTTAAAGTAAATGGTTAAGTTTAATATATAGAGGTTTACGCGGGGTAAAAATTTAAGAAGTTATTCGCGGGTTGAAGGGTTAATAATAACTAAACTTTTGCTCGATATTAAAAAAGGAGCGAGAGTGCGTAAGTAGCGCAGTTTAACACTGCTAGAACGCATGAGTGAAAGCTTTTCTTCAGAACAACCAGTAGCTGAATTGAGATGCGTTCTTATGCGTACGATCAGTGCGTACGCTTGGTTTCACATTAACACACTACTATGTTCCTTCCCGCTGCGAAGCTAACCAGCCTAAACCCGTTGTCTGACGTGTCGGTATGCAGGCTGAATTTACCGATCGATGGACCAAGAAAATCTTCTCTTCCTATTTTTGCATAGGCGCTCGTAAAATGCATTTTTAATCTCATCGTCTATATCTTCCGTCGGGCGTGTACACAAATCAGCGTAATGTAAAAATATTTCGCCCAGATGCGAATGGTGGCTATTCGGTCACTTACAGGGTTAAACCGAGAGACCAGGTGTCGAAGTCTCTTGCCGACTATAAATCCACATCCAAATTCGTGTCTTTCTGCATGGCAGCTGTAAAAGATGTCACAGTTATTTCGTCGTGTGTATCCCTGTCCCGTCCATCTCATTTCCTGTATGGCGGTGATGTCAGCCTTGTATTTGGCGAGGACATCCGCCAGTTGGATAGAGGCACCATCTCTGTAAAGAGCTCGGACATTCCAGGTGCATATCCTTAAATCATGGTCCTTATATAGTTTGCGGGGGTCGTCAACATTTGGGGGGGATCTAGTTTTTTTCTATTCTTCGTGTTTTCATAATAAATTTTGTTTAAGGAGAGTGGCTTATTAGGCCACCGCTCCCGATCCTAGTTTCTGGGGGCTGCCAAAGCCACTAAGAGAGCCGGTGTTGAGCTTTAGTAACTTCTGTTACCTACTTCCTAAAATTCATCGGTGGTAGCATTGCCCGGGGAATACTTGGTCTAAGACCAGAAGTAGTTAGCTGCTTGGACAGTGCCACAAAGGAATCGCTTCTGGTCACTCCCAAGTGAGTGACAATCAGTAACTTTCAACCTCTGGGCAAAGTCCCATTCCCCTCATGAATTGTTAGAGATTTAAAGCTGATATTTGGCATGTGTTTTTGGTACAGTATTAATTATAGCCACGGAAGTGGGCCGTGCCTCGTGTCATTTAAAAGAAACCGTTATAACAGCTATGCCAGCCGTAGCATAGTAATGCTAACCCATTTCTCATTCATAGGGTGTAAAGGTATATTATGTTTTAAGTTAGTAATAGTTTGATCGTCCTTAAAATTTTATAGTATAGTAGAGATATAACCAGGCTATTTGAAGCCAAGTTGGCAAAAAGGGCCGAGGCACACTTTTATATTTGACTGTTACATATTTGCAAGAAAAAATACAATTCTTTATTTGAACATTGATAAAACCCATAAGATTTACTAAGAACCTAACCTTTGATCTCTTTGGGGCGCGGAAAATAGTTGTCCAATCTTACTCAAGATTCCTTCGTGTATTTTTTACATCAAGTGGCAAAATATTCCGGTCAGGTATTTTTAAATTTCCCAAAAAAAAAACAAAAATCGTCCATACATTTTGCTGCCGCCTTAGTATACACACTACCCAACTCTCCGCTTACATTGTAATCTGAGTTATAAGAAGCGAACGATAATTTTTAATCTTTTTTACTGTGCAATTTTCTGTTCGTTGATAAATCTAACGGCAACAAACATAGCATATAAGCACTAAAAATTTTTCGCTTACATTGTAATCGGAGTTATAATGAGCAGGCGATATTTTTACATTACACACACTCATGACATTCTATGTACTAAAATTGTTGGCTTACAATGCCATCCTGATGTTATGGATTACTAACTATATATCCTTAAATCATGTTCTTTATAACGGTTGCGTTAGTCGTCAACATTAGGCGGGTGTTCTTGTTTTTGCTTTTCTTAATGTGTTCATATTAAGTTTGCTATATTTAAGGAGAGTTGCTTATTAGGACACTGAGCACGACCGTAGTTTCTTGGGCTGCCTAAGCCACTAAGAGAGACTTAGTGTTATTCTTCAGTAACTTTCGTTACCTACTCCCTAAGGCGCATTTATGCTGTGCAACATTGCGCTTTCTCACATTCACAATGGCATTACCCTTGGAATACGTGATCTCTCGGACGTTTTGAGCTGCTTGATGACCTTCAAAAAGAGATTGTGGTTATTCCCAAGTGAATAACGATAATTAAACTGAAATTTAAACATTCCTCATGCCGCCCTCTGCAGTAGTTAGCATTTACTTATAATTTCATATATTTTCTTTAAATTGCGCAAACTGAGGATTCTTACAATTTTCAAGCGTCATCAGAAAAATTCACCCAAAAATATTATTCTATCATGAACATACTAAGTTTTTCAACAATTTCATATAAAATTTTTGCATTATACATTTCATACACAGGCATGTGGGAGACTATCCTCGTGCTGCATACTGTGTGCTGCAGATGAAGCACTGGTATTGCATAAACATTAAGTTTTACCTGAGGCATTATTGTATACAAATGCTGTTGCAATGAATGGATGTATGATGGTTGGTTGTATAGTTGCCCGGCAGAATGCTGCCCAAACCAACAACAACAAGGAAAAAACCCAACTGTAAAAATTGCGTACAATACCATTTTTGTGCCTGGGAATCACCACATGTGACATCACTCCATTGAATTTCAGGAATCCCTAAGTTGCCTTTGTAACGCCATCGTCGTTTACATTTACTCCCCTTCCCTCCCGCCCCGCTCACTCACTTGGTGTAATACACTTATGTAAACTATTTAATACAACAATTCCATTTGTAACGCTCGATTTTAAAGTGAATTGTTCAAGCGAAAAATCCGTTTGCAAAATTCCTTTCGGCGAATCCTTATTACAATCAAAGCTTTCGTTTACAACACCGACACTGGTACCGACACCACCACCACCATCACTATCACCTACGCATAACTTGCACATTTTTCTTGTATCTGTGTTTGGAATCTTTGCATGTGTGTGCGGTTGTATGTGAGTTTTTGTTAGAAACGTTTGAGATCAAGGAGAGTGCGGGAGGGGTGGGGGGGATGAGTGTGTCTCCATCTGTTCGGTAAGCCCTAGAACTGCATATTTCATTTTAGTATTGCCTTAAATGCTAATAGGGTACGGGTCAATGGAAATGTTTAGTGTAGCGGTGACATAGACTTTAATACGCGGTTTCATGGTTAATAAAACATATGCAGGATTTAAAATCGGTATAGTTGAGATGAGATGAGATAAGAAACAACTTTTCTTAAGATAAGTTAAACATTACAACTGCAGATTCCTCATGCTATTTATAACTTTCCCCTCTATCTTTTCTATTTCCCATATTAGCTGCTGCATGATATCAAGTGCTAAGTAACATTTGCTTGTCCACAAAATACGTACGAAATAATAATGCAGTAATTTCATATGTATATAGATAATTTACAAAATTTCCAAGTATATTCCATAATAAATCTACTATAAACGTTTTCGTTGTTAAACATAAGCCCCACAATGTTCTAGTTCGCTATTATGTTCAAAAAATTCATTTTAAATATTAAGCAAATTCAAATACGCAGCAGCGGCAGCAGCAGCAGTGGTCCCTCATGAATAAAATATCCCTTTTAGTGATGTAACAGGATTAGTTCATTTTATGGCTTCGTTAAAAATGCATTGCCTGTTTTTAATAAAGTTTTTAGAGACATGTTAGAAACTATCATCATATTTGTGCTCACGTCGTATTCCCTTAGCTTCCAGCACCAGTGATTTTTTTCTTCTATTCGCTGTTGTATTTTTCCTATTTTGCCATCCCAAAATATGTTCGTTCATACGTTCAGTCATCCGCATGTACTTCGTTCTCGTGTGTTTTAAAAGCTTTTCTAAAATCCTGTGAACTAGGAATAACAACAAAAAAAAAAAGCTAACAGGAAACGCAAAATAAAAACAACAAGATTGATTTGCATGGTGTAATGCACTTTCAATCGTCCTGTTATCAATGGAGGTTTATGTAAACAAAAACTACAGGGCAAAAAAAGGGCTAAAAGAAAAATAAAGTCGTGGGCGATGCAATAACAATAGTTTAGTTGCAAAGCTACAAATAAAAATACAAAAAAAAAAAACAGAAAACAATAAAGAAAAGAAAAATCTAAAGCGCATACAGTAGTGGTCAAAAGTAAAGGGTAATAACAATGTGGAACATTTTTGGGGTCATTGTTGCAGGGTAAAAAATTACAAGTCAGGCAACTAAGCCAGTGTAGTAAAACCTGAAAAGAGTTTGGCGTCCAAACTTTGTTTATGACCTTTCATATTTTTAGTTTTTCAGCTATAACTTAAGAACCATTGATTACTTGTCATTATATTTTTTTTCAGCCGAATTGTAGAGAACAACAAACCCTTTGGGGGTTTTTCTATACTGAGGGGGTTTTACTTCACCCTGACTTGGAATTTCCCGACCCCCAGATTGGCTGTTATTAATAAACCACAAATTTACAATATTGGAACAATGTGCGTATGATTAATATAAAAACGGCATACAATTAATATTACTCATACGTTGTACATGATATGTAGCTAGTGGTATTGCAAACTCGCTACATGTGTGCAGTACAGTACTTGTGTTTTATAATACCAGTTTTCTACTTATCACAGATGAGACAGTCCATATACGCATTAAAGGATACGTGTAAGACCCCAAGTATCTTCAGATCAAATTCGTTTCAGTACTTTTTAAGACAATTGAGCAATGTCCGTCTGTCCAGCTGGCTGATTGGCTGTTGAGCAGGATAATTCGAGTAAACCTTAAGTGATCGCTGTGAAAATTTACCAGTATTAATATTTTTGAAATGGAAGTAATGGGTTTATATATGGGCAGAATTGACCCACGCCTTCTGGTACCTTCCATACAAAATTATCTATTTTTAATTAATTAATATTTCTTCCATTACTTTAAAACGAACAACTGGATGATATTGAAACTTGGACATTTTAATTATATTGTAATAGTAGACAAACATTAAGCAATCACAAACCTTTGCCACGCCTCTTCTGGTACCTCCCATACAAATGACCGAATTGACACTCATAGTTTTGGAATTTCTCACACCCCAGATTGGCTGCCATATTTCTGGTCATATTGTAGGAAACTTGACATTCCTGATGATATTGAATGAAGACCCTGACCTAAGTACTGCACTGTACATATGCAACGAGTTTGCATACGGTACTCGATACATGTAAATGTCAAACGTATGAGTAATATTAATTTTATTCGGATTTTAAATTAATCATACGCACATCGTTCCCGTGGGGGTTTCACTATACTAGCACCTTCACCCCGACTTGGAATTTCTCCCCCTCCAGACAATGACTTCGAAAATATTCCATGTCGGGTCATAAGATATTGCCAACAACGGGATATTTTTCTTTAATAAGATATGGGGGATTTCCTAATTAGAGTTTTCTGATTGTTATTCACTTGAGTATAACCAGAATCTCTTTTTAAAGGTCCTCCTCAAGCAGCTCACAACGTCCGATAGATCTCGTGTTCCCCGGGCCAAATTAACAAATTAGAGAAGGCGCAATGATGAGCAAACTAAATGACCTGTTACCGCCGATGCGTCTTAGGAAGTTGGTAACAAACGTTATTGAAGCTCAGGACATTGTCAATCTTAGTGGCTTTGGCAGCTCCAAGAAACTAGGATCGGGCGTGGTTATCTAATAAGCCGCTCACCTTACATAAAAAAACTATTATGAAAACATAAAGAAAAGAAAAAACCGGAAACACCTCCTCACCAATTTTTATGACCTCTATAAAATAATGTAAACCAAGAAATTAAACGGAGAATAGCGTTAGCCAATAGATGTTTCTACGGACTTCGGCAGCACTTTAGTAACACCACCTTATCTCGGAATACTAAGAAACAGCTATACCAGGTGCTTATCTTACCTGTTCTGTTGTATGCTGCCGAATTATGGGTGTCTACTACAACGGACATACAAAACCTGGGAGTATTCGAGAGAAAAGTACTCCGAAAAATATATGGACCTATCTGTGTCGATGGCGAGTTTCGCCATCGGATGAACCATGAGCTGTATGAGCTTTACCACGACATTGACGTAGCTAAAAGAGTCAGAATCCAACGACTTCGATGGCTGGGACATGTTGCCAGGATGGATGTAAATGCTCCAGCGAGAAAGGTGTTTGAAGGCTAACCTGATGGACCTCGCAGAGCAGGGAGACCCAAACTCCGTTGGAAGGACCAAGTGGTTGGCGACGTGCCATCATCTGGTAGGACTAACTGGAGAACACACACAGAAGAGCGAAGCGTGTGGAATTCTTTATTACTTCAGGCCTCAAATTTATGAACTACGTTTCGTAAATTGTAATTGGCCACTTAAGTAAGTAAGTATAAACGTGACTTAAAGTTATGCGACAGGAATGACCGAACTCTCTATTCAATTGGCTGATGTTCTCAACGACTGACATCACCGCCATACAGGAAATGTGATAGACAGGGCAGGGAAACACACGACGAAGTTTAGGTTAACATAGCTTAACTTAGTTTCCTCCTACAGCCCATAAATAAGGTATGGGACAGCTTCTCGCGTTGTTGTGAATTAACACGCTTTCTATTTTGATTCACAGCAAACGGCACCTACTTGTTTATCGACAAATGCGAACGTCACAGTTTTGAGAAGCTTTTACTAGACATGCCGATTGACTCGACACTAATACTGCGAAGTTGTTGCCTACAACATTTAGGTGGCCGGCAATTAAAGAAAAAATTTTGATGACTGGAGCTGGGAATCGATCCACGGATTTTCCGCATGGTAGTCGCGATTTCTAACCACTACGCCACGACCGGCCCACGAAGTTTAGGTTATTTGAATTGGCTGCCGCATTCAGCATAGCTCACTTGGGTCCTAGTATAGGTCCCGTTGTGGTAACATTTTCTAATTTTCGTACTTCTTATTCTCACTATATTCGACCAACGTCGCACTTAAGCCATTTCGTTGTTCTGAAAAAGATATGAATATTACGCAAATCGCCTACACAGAAAAAAATCGCATTCCAAATTTAAGTTTTAAATTCTTATTTTTTGCACAAAAAGTTCTTAAAGATTAAATGTAAACGTAGGAATGATTAAAATAAGAATGAAATTCTCGAATTAAGTATGTATGAACTTAATTGAAGAATTCTAAGTACGAACATGTCCATTGTCAAGTCTTAGAATAAAAATCAAAATTTATCTGACTTAAAGTAAGAATCAAAAATCTTACATAAATCTCTGAGTAAAAAATGTTTGGGAGAGAATTAACATATACTCTCTCCTCACAATTAATGCGAATTTAAGTTTAAAATTTTTATTTTTTGCATAAATCGTAATTGAATTTAAGCCTATAAATTCTCAAATTAAGTATGATAATTTTAAGAGCTTGTGCAAATCAAGTGACGTGTGATCTTCGCACCAGTGTGTTTTACTTAAGGTTTATAATGATAGTAAAAAAGCAAAGCAAAAGGGTAATGATTAGATAGCTTGGTAACTATCTTATTAGCTATCCGCATATTATTTAAGAAAAATCAAGCGCACTAGGCTTAATGTCATCTATAATTAAGAATTCCACACTTAAATATCAAGCGCCACCAGGCTTAATGACATCTAGAGTTAAGAACTCTACACTTCAAAATCAAGTCCAAGTAGGTTTAAGAGCATCTACAATTAAGAATTCTATAAAAATCAAGCCATACTAGGCTTAATGAGTTCTACAAATAAGAATTCCAGGCTGGTATTTTCCGTTCTTGGATCAAGCATTTCGTACTTGATTTAAGAAAATCCGTACTTGCCGTACTTTTCACACCGCTACGGAATGATTTAATTACGGAATACTTAATTTTTTTGTTTAAGGGTACTGATAGTCAGGTGCAGTTCATAAGAGTCCGGTAATCAAAGTTTTTATATTTCGGGTGACCAAAAGCAGGGCGGTGACATAGAAGATGCGCCGTCTTCTCATCTTCTTCCTCGTCATTGCAGCTACTACAAAATTGGTTGTAGGGAAGTTCTAACCTATTATCGTGTTTGCCAAACGGCCAGTTACCGGCTACTACAGCTATGATGTTCCTCAGACAAGTTCAGCGCAATTCGTGACCTCTGTATGTCCAAGGAAGGCCAAATATGCTGGTCCGCTGTGCAAGTGCGTTTTTTCACACATTTTTCCCTATAATGAGGTTCTGTTTTCCCCTTCTGAGAGGAAAACCAATGTGTTTGTAAACATCATCCGTGGTTTGATTCCCGGCTCCAATCATCTACATTTTTCTTTCATTGCCGGCACCCTCGTTGTTGTCGTTAGTCGTGAATCTAAGTATCGAAAGCGTGGTCATTCACAACAACGCGAGAAGCTATCGCATACCTCATTCATGGGGTGTATAGGGAAATTAAGTTTTTTTTACCAAGTTATAGTTCCTGTGTATCCATGCTATCGTGGCGTCTAAAACTCCCACATTCAGTTTACTGTCCATTATGAGCCCAAGGTATTTAGCGTTATCAGAAAAAGTAAGTGCGACTTCAATTAATCTGAGTTTGGTTAATTGCGGTATTTTGTATCTCCGAGTGAAGAGCATCAATTTCATTTTAGTCGGGTTTACACACAGTCCACTGTACACGACGTAAGAACTATATCATTAACAGTTTCCATGCGGGAAGGCACGAATTTGGATGTGGGTTGATAGTTGGCAAGGGACTTCGACATCTTGTAACGCAGTTTAACTCTGTAAGTGGCCGAATAGCCACTATCCGCATCAAGGCGAAATATTTTTACACGCTCCGACGGAAGACAAAGACAAGTATATTCAAATTGCATTCTATGAGAGCCAGGAAGAAATATATACACCTGCTGCCGGGTCATGGCATTAAAATTGTTGTGGGAGATTTTAATGCTGAAATATTAAGGGAAGATGATCTGGGTTCAGCAGTCAGAAAAGTTAGTGTACACAACAACATCTCCGATAACGTATCCAAACTGGTTAGCTTCGCGTCGAAAAAAAGCATGATAGTGAGTGGAGGCAGATTCTCGCACAATAAATATCCACAAGGCAATCTGCATATCCCCTGATCAAAAGACAGGAATCCAGAATGATCACGTGGTAATCGATGGGAGGCCTGTCTCAAGCGTTATGGTGCAAACATTGACTCGGATCACCACCTAGTTGCAGCCAAGGTACGCACGCGATTAAGTAGCGCTAAAAATATTCCTAACCATATGCAAAGGAAGCCAGACATCACACAACTACATAACACCGAGATAGCCAATGCCTATTCCAACCAACTCTCTTATTCTCTCAAAACCCCCTAATGATGATGTGTCCGACTTACAGAGACATGGTATTGTACATTCTATGGTCATTGCCGCAACGACCTTACAGGGCTATGAAAAACCTCGCTTGGGCATGACCTGATGAGGAATACGATAAAGAATGTCGCATAATGTCTGAGGAAATGTATGCTGCATACAATGCAAAACTGCAGCCAATATAACTGCATGCGGTGACGGAAAGATATACATAATGAGAAGAGGAGGGAAATGAAACGCCTTTTCAGGCAGTAAAAGCATCTATAGATAAAAAAAAAGAGAGCCAGGATATCGAAATGGTCGGGGTTAGAGGTGAAGATCGAAAGTTCTATCAAAAGTTTGAAAATCTAAGGTATTTGATCAGGGATCCCCACTTATAAGGACAGTGATGGAAATCTGGTCTCGGATACGCAGAGTGTGGAGGGAACACTTTCGTACTCTGCTCGTACCCGAATGCAGGACAAGTGACAAAATCACGTTAATCATCGACGATGGCGTTGATTGTGCACCAGCGATTGCATCGCTTACAAGTAATAAAGCTGCCGGTGGCGATGACTTCGCAAAATATTTGGACACATTATCGTTAACGGCAAGTATTGTCGTCTAATAAATCATGAGCTGTATGAGCTGTACAACCACATCGACGTAGTCAAGCGCGTTGAAATATACCGATTGCGCTGGCTTGAACACGTTGTTCGAACAGGTGAAAATGTGCCAGCTCAAAAAGGGTTCGTCATTAAACTCGATGGGTGGCGCAGGGGGCAACCAACAAGGACCAGTTGAAAGAGAGGTTATCCAAACTTGGTGTGACTTGGAATTCTTTTCTACATGCGGCTACTGATTGATGAATTACTGTGGCTGCTGCCAATTAAGAAGAGGAAGAGTGCAGGGTTATACTTCCATCTGGTCCAAAAATATACATTGGCTTCTCTAAACACTCTGCCCCCGATTTACTTGTCACTGTGCCGTGGAATATTTTGCAATCAATTCAGCAGTAAAACAAAAACCAACAACTAAAGCAATCATATGCAATCCATCGTTTGTGCAACACTTTCACAACTCTAATATTTCACGCAACAACTCGGACAGTGCAACATTCGAGCGCAGCATCTGCACCCATCAAGGAAGTGGACGCTTTTTGCTGGTATTAAAGTGCCAATGGATAAATCCACCATTTTTACACACTGGCTAGAGGGAAAAGGGAAATGATGTGGGAATTTATATACGATATATGAGGGGGACAAGTAATGCGTAGTCATGCGTTAGAATCGGCTTAATTAAAAAAGAATAGTGGCACATTTTTGCCGTATAGATACAGAGCACGAAGCAGCAATAACGTAACACACACGCTCACTACATAATGGGCATGTTGGGAATATTTTTGCCTTACACCCCCACATGGTTAACTCATCATTTTGTTATATAAGGTCGAACGATCATTCAACTTCATTACCTTTGGTGACCATCTTATTAGAAACCTAAGGGCAATTGATTTTGAGTGTCACAATTGCCCTAGCTGCTATTGGGGTTATTTAATCTAACCTTTACGTGCAGATGGGCACTGTTGGGCTGCTCCTGCTATCTGCAATGCCATGCAACGAACAACAACAACACCTCACTGTCTAATTGTCAAGCATGTCATCACCATCACTGTCATCGCATTGCCATCGCCATCGTCGTCATCGTAATCATCATTGCCACGACAACCATCATTCCAATTTCAGGCGGCGCCACATGTGAGGTTATGTAGCAGCACCAGCAGCAGCAGCACAGGTGTCAACATGATGTTGTTGCATAACAATTGCCGCAGTCACGTCACAGGATCAAAGGACATCCCGTACTCTTGTGTCATGCCAAAGCATAAGCGTCAATGATAAAAATAAATAGCACTAACAAAGACAAATAGCAATAGTGCACAGTGGTGTTGTGTTGGGATTATATTTTATGAATACAATTCAAATTTAATATTCAATTTTGACTTCCGGGTAAAGGTTTAAGAAGTTAATGACCTATGGAAGATACAATTTTTAATGTGTGTTCATTATTGCAAAGAACTTTGTATCTAATCCATTTATAAGATAGATGAAGACATCCGATCCGAACCTGATCATGAAGATTTGAAGACATGATCTCGTTCGTGAATATAATAAACTATACGATCTTTCGAAGTTTGTTCGGCATTCACGTGTCCAACAGGCTGCAATAGCGCAATTGGATAGGAGGTACCTAAAATCGTGTTGCTGTTGGGGTAAAAGGTTGGTCATGATCAATATTATCCCTAAAGAGCCTTTGCAAACCCAGGAGATAAAATAGATAACACGATTTTACTCAGCAGAGGAATTGTTAAGACCTTCCCCTTATAATGGAAAAAAGAATCACCAACCAAGAAGACCTTTATAAAGACCTTATTTTTCCGTTTTTCTTTTCTGGGACTTATCCAACAGCGAAAAGAAGGACCTTGAATGCCTTGTAGAACGTCGTCAAGAGCCGTCAGTAGGCCTTCCCTCTGAATTCCCTCTTCCCTTTCAAAGGCCTTCAATCGCCGCTTTTTATAAGAAAGCCTATTGGAAGATCTGCATGCACATGAAAATAGAAAGCCTTGAAAAATAAGAACCCCTATGCTGTTGGTCACCCTTAAATTGTTTAGTTTCCCAGCGGCGAATGGAAGAACCTAGAAGTCTTTTTAGAACTCATTTAAAAGTATTCAGTAGCCTTTTCTTTTCACCTTGCCTTCTATGAGAATGGGCACAGAATGCGGTGGAATAACAAATCATCGAAAACGTTGATTCTACCTTCTCAAAGAAGGCCTGCAGCAGTGGTCTGGAGCGAATGTTGTGAACGCGCAGGTAATTTTTAGATATCTCTCACTTCTATATATTTCTCTCTGTACTTACACTTTTTCTTTGAACAACAGTAAACCTTGCTGGGGTTTGAACTTACTACTTCGCGATTGTTAGTCAGCCATGCTACCATCTAGCCTATGAAGATGCATTTGAACTGTGTGACTTAAACTAATCTTAAACTAATCGAATACCTTCCTCGTTGGCTTTTCTTTTCATGCCCTCTCTCATGCCTTCTATGAGAATGGAAACTGAATGTGGAATACCAGATAATCGAAGACCTTGATTGTCGCTTTTCAAAGAAGTCCTGCAGCATTGGTCCTTTAAGGATGAAGTGAACATGTGCTCGGGATATTTTAGAAAGGAAGGAGAAGGCCTGTTTTCTGGCATGTGAAAACAAGGCTTTGAAGACATGACGTCTGAATGTCTCAGAAGGCCTTGTTGCATGACAGCTTGTAGAAGTCCTTACAAATTTTGCCGCTGACTTTTTAAAGGAATTGCTTCGAAATTCGCACAATCTTAGCTTCGCCTTCATTAAGAAGGGAAGGGAAAAAGGCCTTCCCCGCCAATGTCAGACCGTGTAATTTGGAATGAAAGTGGAAATTATGAAAGGCCTTTCAATGCATAAATTCCGCTACTGGATATTCTTAGAACCACACAACATCCGAATGTCAGCTTTTTTGAGTAGTCCTTACTAGACATGCCGGATGACTCGACTACATCGAAATTTCAGTCAAACCATATCACCTGCATGTTAATCTCTGTTTCTAATCCAACTAATTTTTCTATATCTCCACTATATTGCACGCTCACATCACAGTCCCTGAGTGCGACAGGATGACGATGTCGTTCATGACATTTACTCACCGTTGCTGTTGCCATTCTCAAACATAAACAATGAACAATCGGATTGCGCTGAACTTTAGCATCTAACATCGGGGACTAGAAGCAAAGGGTTTGTCGCTCTCTCACTCTCTCGTTTTTTTCCCTCTTGCTTTTGTAAGCAAACATGTCTAGCATTCGTTCACATTGGTGGCAATGCCACGTGAACGTGTTGTGTCACCTTCAGTTCAAATGTCATCATCCACAGGAATGAA
This sequence comes from Muscina levida, assembly GCA_964034835.1. Taxonomy (NCBI): domain Eukaryota; kingdom Metazoa; phylum Arthropoda; class Insecta; order Diptera; family Muscidae; genus Muscina; species Muscina levida. The sequence goes on from OZ035880.1 coordinate 101,296,223, forward strand.
ATTTGCAAAAACCTGAGTGATGATGAACAACAGCAACAGTACAAAGGATAAGAAAATTTAACAAAAAAAAGTACTACCATTCCCTGTTGGTCAACACATGTGACCTGGGCTAGATGGCTGCATTACCATCACATGGTTGCGCGGCACCACTCATCCTTGAATACTGTAATCGTCACTATGATGATGCATCTGCTGTCATATCAATTCAATTTAAGTTCTTTGAAATGAAAAGCAAAAAATGCTACAACAGAAACACAAGAACATTTCATTTTTAGAACATGAAAGCAGTGTATGTAGGCTTTTTGCTATCAATTGAATAAACGCCGCGCAAAGGACTTTTATCCGTTATAAGTCTAACCGTGTCTATGGCTGTAGGCGCATAAACGCGTCTGTGTCCTTTAATAAAGTGATAACAATGGTTAAAGATGTGTTGTGGTGTATTTAATTAGAGCTTTGCAGTTGATTTCATAGGGGTGGATTGAATAAGCGATTAAAATTGCATTAAGCTAGATGATCTGCAAAGATTTCAAAGTGCAACATTTTTGTGATTAAACGATATTAATTGGGACGACCATAACATGAATGTTAGAAATTCCGATTATCATGCGGTACTGCTTCTGTCGACATATCTTTTAGCCGATGTTGTTGACAGCAATTTTCCAGTAGGGTCGATTGAAGCAACAGCCTAGTAAACGTAGCTGACGTTCGGATTTGTCGTTAAACTGTAGATAGGATCAATGTCTGGTGGAGTTGGATCTTTATTTGTCGAGTAAGGGCTTTGCGATTTAATCGCGAGTTGCGATCAATACTCGTCTCTTGACTTCCCGGCATTATTATTATTTTTGTTTACGGTGGAGCCAAGATAGACAAAATCATCTACCACTGCAAAGTTATAGTTGTCTAGGTTCACACAGCGTCCCAAACGAGAAGACTTTTCATTCGTAGTAACGTATAACTTGGTTTTGTTCTCATTTATATGTAGACTGATTCTCAATACTTGAAAAGGCTGCTGTAACATCCCGCACTTCTCGTCTCGGCATGTCCGAGAAGCATTTGACTTTTATTAAAGATAGTACCAGTCGTATTTACTGTAACCTCCCTCATCTCTATTATAATGTGTAAGAGATCGCATGTCAGACTTTAGCATTGTCTAAAGACTCGCTTGGTAAAAAGTGGCTATGTCAGATTTTTGCCTATTTTCACGGAAGACTTGTTGTCAGTTTGTCGTATTAGCATCGCGGGGATACCAAATTTAGATATAGCATCAAATAATTTCTGTCGTGTCGGACTGACGAATATAGCTTTGTAATCGATAAACAGAAGGTAGGTGTCGATCTGTATTTCTTGGGTCTTCTCCGGGATTTGTCGTAGCTGGAATATCTGATCGGTCCTTGATTTACCAGGTCTAAATCCAAAGTGATCATGTCCGCTAGAATGGGCTTTAGTCATTCACAAAATACCCCAGCGGCGAAATTTGCAATACCTTTCACAAGCAGGCATGCAACAAGGCCTTCTAAAACATTCTGACGTCATGTCATCAAGGACTTGTTTTCAGGCTTTTGAAAACTTCTCCTTCCTTTCTGTCCTCGGAATATGAACATGTTCATTCCATTCTTTAAAGTCCAATGCTGCCTGCCTTATTTGAGTGGGCGAATCAAGGTCTTCGATGATCCTTCTTATAGAAGGCACGAGAGTAGGTATGAAAAAAAACCAACAAGGAAGATGTTCGTGTGTTTTTCTAAAAACAGTTTAAGATTAGATGGTAGCATGGCTGACTAACAATCGCAGGTTGTGCGTTTAAACTTCAGCAAGGTTTAATGCTGTTGGAAAAAAATTTCAAGATAGATTAGTATATAGAATTGAGAAATGTCTAAAAATAACCGGTGCGCTCTCAACAAGCTTAACAATTTGAGGTTCACCATCTGCATTGTTTTTTCTTAGTTTTTAAGTTCTTCTTAAAAAAGCGACGATAGAAAAACTTGCCTCTAAATGACAACCTATCTTATTTGCACAGGAAGAGGGTATACAAAGGAAATGCCTACCAACTGCTATTGAAGGCGTTCTATAAGAACCTAAAAAAACTCGAACTGGGGCTCCAACTAGGTCCGTCCTTTCGCCGCTGGGAGGCTAGGCAGGACCTTGTAAGTAGTTGATGCACACACTAGAATCGCATTTCTTAAGCAAAACACATAGAACACTCAGATTCCAATTGTCGGGCATTCATTCCATTAGCCAATTCGAGTTTATGAGCTGGTGCAATCACATTTCCAGCTCATCGCCACCGTCCTTAAAAAACTCTGCCGGCACACAGTGGGGAAAAAAAAGTTTTTTTGGACATTTGAAATTTTAGGCCGCAATTCTTGACCGATTTTCAAAATTCTTTTTGAGTATTTTTGTAAACAAAATTGAGCACAGAATGTACGTTTTTTTTATTCTAAATTCCTTACCGTTATTTTTTTAAAATTTGTCAAAGTCGATGCTTTTAAGGCTTGCAATTACCGTGCTGATCTTGTTTTGGCTCGGTGGTAGACAATCTACTCTGTCGTCGATGATTGGCGTGATCTTGTGGCGTGAGTGTTCTCTTCATAATTGCAACAGAATATGCATATCCATGACCAGATTCCCATCTCCGTCCTTAAAAGTGCAGTTTCGTGTTCCAAAACCTTTGCTTTTTACTTTTTGGTAGAATTTTAGGCTTCACCTCTATCCCTGCACGTTTTGGACATCCCGGATCTCTCTTTTCTTCAGCGACGCTTTTATATCCCTCCTCTTTTCAATATCGTTCCGTTACTGCCCGCGTTACCATTGGCTGCAGATTTGCCTTGTATGCAGCATCCATTTTCGCAGACATCGCGATATTCCTCATCGTACTATGGATTGTCAGAACGTGGTTTTTCATGCGGCCACTGTGTGTCGGAGACATTGGAATTAGGGGATTTGTTTGAGGTAGTTGAGAGAGTTGGCTGGAGTAGGCATTGGTCTTTGCCTGCTTTGGACACGATTCATTATAGTCGACTGATTTGACTGTTCCCTTGCGACCTGGGGAGCCAACAGAAGGTTGAGTTACTTGAAATAAGCCATAACCATATAAGTTATCTGATGCTTATGGCTTTTTTTTAAGAAGAGACGAGAGGCAACTCGTCCTTTTAGACGGAAAAAGAAGGAGCTGAAGAAGAGGCAGGATGAGTGCACGGAGCTGCTCCGAAGTAAATGGGAAGCCCGAAAATTCTACAAGAGAGTTAGGGCGAGAATGAGTGGAGCAGGGTTACCCTCCTGCAAGGACAGCGATGGTCAGGTAGTGACGGACCCGGATAACGTTCTGAGGATATGGAGAGATCATTTTAAAAATTTATTGGATGCTGACACCACTGCAGAAGACCCCGCTTCTATCCATGACGATGGTGTTTATTGTCCGCCTCCGAGCCAGAGCGAGATACGTGTGGCAATCTCCCGCCTTAAAAACAACAAAGCTGCTGGAGCCGATGGTCTCCCTGCTGAATTAGCGGTCAACGAGGACAAAACAAAAATAATGATGGTAGGTAGTGGTAGGTAGTGGATGAGTTAACATACCTCGGATCTCCCGTCAACAAAAAAAATAATGTCAGTCTAGAAAATAAACGGAGAATAGTGCTAGCCAATAGATGTTTCTACGGACTTCGGCAGCACTTTAGAAACACCACCTTATGTCGGAATACTAAGAAACAGCTATACCAGGTGCTAATCTTACCTATTCTGTTGTATACTGTCGAATCATGGGTGCTTACTACAATGGACATACAAAACCTGGGAGTATTCGAGAGAAAAGTACTCCGAAAAATATATGGACCTATCTGTGTCGAAGGCGAGTTTCGCCATTGGATGAACCATGAGCTGTATGAGCTCACCTGAGTATGACCACGACATCGACGTAGCTAAAAGAGTCAGAATCCAACGACTTCGATGGCTGGGACATGTTGCCAGGATGGATGTAAATGCTCCAGCGAGAAAGGTGTTTGGAGGCGAACCTGAAGGACGGCGCAGAGCAAGGAGATCCAAACTCCGTTGGAAGGACCAAGTGTTGGCGAAGTGCCATCATCTGGTAGGACTAACTGGAGAACACACGCAGAAGACCGAAGCGTGTGGAATTACTTTATTACTTTCGCCCTCAAATTTATAAACTACGTTTTGTAAATTGTAATTGGCCACTTAAGTAAGTAAATAAGTAAGTACATATACGACAATTATGTTTGTTGCCGTTCAGATCGAAATAAGCCTCATCAGACATGATGCAAGAGGATTTCATCATCCACCCTGTATTATATAAATATTTGGTAATACGTATCGATGCAAAAACGCAGCTACATTACAGTGAACATTGAAACATCTTGATGATGTTATCTTGTAGGCAAACGCGACACCCATCTTGCTCATAGTTATCTCGTCTCCAAATTTCAATATGAGATGTGTAGCTAGCTTACGCATCTCCAGCCGATAATCATCCAATACCATTTTCGGATTTATTTAAAACATACGACACTTTTCGAAGCTTTTTATTTAAACATGCCTATTGAAGTTTGGACCGGCCGTGGCATAGTGGTTAGAACACGCGACTACCATGTGGGAGATCCGTGATTCGATTCCCGGCTCCAGTCATCCACATTTTTCTTTCATTGCCGGCTACCTCGATGTTGTCGACAGCAACTTCACAGTAAAGTCGCGAGTCAGTCGGCTAGTCTAGTAAAAAGATGCTCAAACAGTGATGCTCGTATTCATCGATAAACAAGTAGGTGCCGTTGGTTGTGAATCTAAAATATAAAGCCAGTCAATTAACAACAACCATACCTTATTCATGGGAAGTAAGAGGAAATTAAGGTTAATTATATTAATGTTGCGAAGTTGTTGCCGACAACATCGAGGGAGCCACTGATTAAAGAAATGTAGAAATGTGTCTACAATGTAAACTTTAGAAGATAAAAGTGGTTTGCCGTGAGACCTTTCCAGTCACTTAGAATAACTTGCTTTTGCTGATGACATACCCCTTCTCGCCGTCAAGAGGTCTTGACTACATAATAAGTCCAGTCTTCTAAGCCAAAACCCAAATCTGTCGACCTGCAAATAAACAGAAACATATCGGAGTTCATTTCGAACAAGTACCAACTGATTGAAATACCTACTACATCAGCTGTCTAGGCACTCGACGCTCGATGTCACTTCCGCATTAAAAGTGTGATACTCAAATAAGATTACCCATTACCAGATTGGAAATAGCGATAAAACAACGCTGCTTTAGGAAGCTCAGCTACGAAGGAATATGATGTTGTGTACTATGGTGTGCAATGGAAAATAAACCAGACTGTGAAACAATTTGAGAATCCTCGCATCCTAAGTTGTTTTGCATCGATTCTGCGAACCAACCGGTAAACCAAAACTATTAAACTTCTTGCTTAACTTTTTTTCGTAACTAATTTTCAACTTTAATCGAAACTTTAAATTTGAACTATAAATATCCTCTCAAAAATACCGTTCATATACTTAACCAATTCAATATCTTTATTTAAAGAGCAACGATTATATACACTTATCATCATCGAACACTTGTGCCTTTTCCCTCAGCTTAAAATCCTTCATTGGTCATTGAATTATGTATGAGTTATTACACATACGAGTACGACTCTCACATGTATTCATATTTCCCATATGCACACATGCATATATACATACATGCCACACACACACAAGCCACTTGGCATAATTTTATTCGAAAACCACCGACATTCAACTATGTTTTCGGATACTTGAATCCTTCCAACTCTTTAGGTGCTAGAGTGGAACCTACGTTGGTATCAACGTTGGCATCATCATCATCGTCATCTCGAGCATGACAGACAATAACAACAACAATAGGAGGGCATTTATAAGCAGACGTAAGAAAACAATTGTATTTATTTAGAATGAATGAAATTCATAATGTATAAGAAAAATATGCAAATTCGTTAAAAGCAACGGCAGTGTTAAGCCACGTTTAACTAGACGGCATCTTTATTAGATGAATATAATATCTTTTGGTGTAGATTTTCAATATGCCGTTTGCCCTTGTCTGTTTAACAGATTCTTACCTTAAAATATTGACGTTTTTGTCGCTTTTATTTTGTTGTGTATTTCTTTTTTTGTGTGCATAATTTGTATCACTCCAAAATACCCACTGGCTTCCGGTATATTAAACCAGCATATTTTATCAAATATTGTTCTTCTACCCACCACATATAAGGGAACTTCCCCCAATGCCCTGTTTTAAGTTGTATTTACTATGTTGTTGTTGCTGTGGTCTGGCAGTATTTGTTACCATTGCTGCTGACCCCTTCAAAATTCCGGAAAAATGAAAACGTTTACGTACGTAACTCCTTTTTCGAACAAGTACGCAAATATAAAGAAGTTAATGCTGAAAATCCTAGCAAAGGTACTTATGCAAAGTGCAATGCAGTCTATTATCTTACTAGAGGAAAACAAATATGTGTTGGTGTTGGTCATGTATATAGGTGAAAAGTCTGGCATGAATGTAATGCAATACCACATACGCCTGCATATTTACTTATATGGTATAGCCGCATGCTGTGAACAATTAATTCAAGCGTGTCAATGATAAGGAAGTATAATTTAATATTTTCTTAACAGGAAATTTAAATACAATTCAAAAAATACTTATAAAGATGTAGAAAAATTTATAATTTTTAAAGTCGAGTCAACCGTTAATTGTCTGGCAAGAGCTTTGCAAAAAGCTGACGAGAGAAATAATTGTTAAACTGTAGGTCCCGTTGGTGTCAGTTTTGAAAATATAAGCGTTTTATCTCATTTAAGTGTGAGAATATCTCCTAAATCTTTCAATCAAATGTAAAGGAAACCAAGGTGTATATAATTTAAATATTCTTTGACGTAGAGTGAATATATGGACGGTGGTGGATGTACCAGGTCCAGAAACACACCGATGAGTTTCTATCAGATTTGTTAAGATAGATTTTAGCTATGGTTAAAAGGCTGCTCCCACGATAGTTGGTACACACACTTGGATCGCCTTTTTTAAGCACAAGACATGTACACTCAGTTTCCCATTACAGCGGCGAGACCGGCAGTGAAATGATGGTTAGAACACGCGATTACCATGCGACAGATCCATGGGTTGATTCCTGCCTCCAGTTATCTACATTTTTCTTTCATTGCCGGCCCCCTCGATGTTGTCTACAGTAACTTCGCAGTATAGTGTCGAGCCAATCGACATGTCTAGTAAAAGCTTCTCAAACAGTCACGTTCGCATTCGTCAATAAATAAGTAGGTACCATTAGTTAGGAATCTAAAAATATAAGGCGTGTTAAGTCACAATAACGCGAGAAGCTGTCCCATATCTCATTAATGGCGTGTAAAGGGAAATTTAGTTTTTTTTTAAGGTCGTGGACGATCTACTTCGTCTTCGATGAATGGCGGGATTTTGTCACTTGTACTGCCTTCGAAAACGAGAATGGTACAAAAATGTTCCCTACGGACTCTGGGTATCCGTGGAAAGTATTTCATCTTTGCCTTTACCGGAGATTTTGATCCAATATCTCTGCATTGTATTGTATTGTACATTATACTATTTGGTGGAATTTTCAGGCTTTAGTTCAATCTCTGTACTTCTGGGTGTCCTCTCTGTCCCTTATCTTTAATAGACGCTTTTTTATTTTAAAGAGTAGTTTCGTGTTCCATTGGCTGCAGTGATCCTTTTCGTTAGACAATTCGTTGCAACAAACTTCATTGTATCAGGTCTTGGCAGAGCGTGGGATTCATACCCAAGTACTGTCGTAGCTGCTTAACACCCTGGGCATATTACAATGCCATAACCAGCGCCCCCTGAGATAGTCCAAGAAAACTTGAACCATCTATGAATAGAAGTCGGCAATTTTGAGAGCAAGCTACCTAAATTGTCGGTTCTTTCTTTCAGACAGAAGATATCAAATTGAGTATGTTAGTAAGGAGCATACCCCTTGGGCAAGGTAAGGCCTATCTTAACACCTCCGCTACTCTATGGGTCTGTAGCACCCGGTTGTAATACAACTCCACACCGAACCCGAAGACTGCACCAGCGATTTCTGTTTTAATAACAGCCCGCGTGATGCACCCACAAGGGGGACTACAACCAAAGATAAGGCGGGAGACTTTGTCCCGGAGCTCCTGATCCCCACGCTACCGGTCAAACTCACCGCCTTTCGCTAAGAGCAGACTTAAAAAAAACTTATTTTCCCTTTATGAGGTATGGGATGCTTCTCGCGTTGTTGTGAATTAACACGCTTATGTTACAATTTTAGATTCACAACAAACGGCACCTACTTCTTTAACGACGAATACGAACGTCACCATTTGAGAAGCTTTTACTAGACATGCCGGTTGACTCGACACTTATACTGCGAAAGAAATTAATTTTTTTTTACTTTCGACAACATCGATGCAGAGAGCAGACATGGCATCTTATATATCCGCATGCACCGATATTTGCATACCAGCACCACGGATAGGGGGAAACGGTTTAGAACTACACTATATGCATGCAGCGTCCTCATCGGTGAGAGACGGGGAGAACTTCAAACTCCTTCTGCTCGACGACGGTGAACGGTAACCAAATAGTACAGCTAAGCCTGTCTGCAAACCCACCAGGATCCGAGGAACTGTGATGCCTGGGCGGAATCCAGAAACCTTACCCCGGTACTCCCTGACACGTGTATTTACTTACTCAATGTATCGGATAGCTTCTCGCATTGATGTGAATTAAAACGCTTTCTATTTTTAGATTCACAACTAAGGACACTTACTTGTTTATCGACGAATGCGAACGTCACTGTTTGAGAAGCTTTTACTAGACATGCCGATTGACTCGACACTTATACTGCAAAAGAAATTTTTTTTTTAGATGACTGGAGCCAGTTGTTAAACCTGGGATCTCCCGCATGGTAGTCACGTGTTCTAACCAGTATGCCACGGCAGGGTCCCAAGCCATACCATCCATTCGTACAACGTGTCCAAGCTAGAGCAATCGGCCTATTTGAACGCGCTTGTCTACATCGATGTCGTTATACAGCTCATAGTTTTTTCGATGTCTGTACTCGCCGTTAACGATAAGGAGTCCAAATAGCTTGCGAAGTATTTTTCTATCGATAACTCTCAGAATATATTGATGTGTAGAGCAAGACAGTAAGGATCAGTGTTTGGTAAAATTGGATCTTCTTTCGTCGAGAGAGGGCTTTATCATTAAATCGCTTGCTCAGCGCATAGTAACAGCAATTTGCGATCAATACTCGTCTCTTGATTTCCATGCTGACATTATTATTTTTGTTGACCACTTCAATGTTATAGTTTTAAATGTTGACGCAGCGTCCCAGAAGAGTAGACTCTTTGTTCGTTAAAACAAATAACTTGGTTATGTCCTCATTTATCACCAGACCCACTTCCACCGACTTCTTTTTAATGCTCGAAAAGGCCGCAGTAACATCCCGCAATCCACGGTCAGTGACATCAATACATCGGCATACGCGAGCAGTGCGTGACTTTTATTAAAGATGGTACCATTCGCGTATACTGCAGCCCTCCGCATGAACATCTCCATTACGATGTTAAAGAGATCGCAAGATAGTCTATCGCCTTGTCTAAAGTCTGGCTTGGTAGAAAATTCCTATATCAGATTTTGTCCTATTTTCACTGAAGACTTGGTGTCGGTCTGTGTGATCCCGCAAAGTCGTATTAGCTTCGCGGGCTTACTAAACTCAGCCATAGCAACCAGCAATTTCTGTCGTATCGGACTTTCAAATGCAGCTTTGTAGTCAATGAACAGATGGTAGGTGACGATCTGCCTGTCTTGAATCTTCTCTAGGATTTGTCGTAGTGTGAATATCTTGGCGGTCGTGGATTTACCAGGTCTAAAGCCACACTGATAAGGTTCAATCAGGTTCGCCAGAAGGGCCTTTAGTCTTTCACATAACACACTAGACACGACCTTGTATGCGATGGGTAAAAGGCTAATCCCGCGATAGTTGGTACACATGCTTGGATCTCGTTGCTTAAGTACAGGATATAGACACTCAGATTCCAATCATCGGTCATGCATTCCTTGTGCCAAATCATGTTTATGAGCTCGTCCATGCATCTTGCCAGCTCATCGTCGCCGGCTTAAAAAAGCTCTGCCGGCAGTCCATTGGCTACCGCACTTTTACTTCTTTAATCCTTGCGATCGCCTTGCTGATCCCATTTTGGCTCTGGTGGACAATCGCATCGATGATTGGTGTGATTTCGTCACTTATGCTGCCTTCGAAAACGAGTAGAAATCGATAGTGTTCCCTACGTATTTGCAGCACACTCTAAGAGTCCGTGACCTGACTTCCGTCTCTGTCCTTACAAGTGTTCCAAAACCTTTGCTTTTTATCTTTTGGTAAAACTTTCGGACTTCACCTTCACACCTGTAGTTTTCAATATCCTAGCTCTCTCTCTCTCTCTTTTCTTCCACCGACGCTTGATCCTCCTGAACATAAGTTCTTATTGTAAAAAAAGTACCTTAAAACGAACAAATCTAACATATTACCCAATTCTCTGAGCATCATAGAAAATCTTACTTAAAAACTTAGTTTCCCTTTACACCCCATGAATGAGGTATGGGATAGCTTCTCGCGTTGCTGTGAATAATCACGCTTTCTATATTTAGATTCACAACTAACGGCACCTACTTGTTTATCGACGAATGCGAACGTCACATTTCAGAACCTCTTACTAGACAAGCCGATTGACTCGACACTTATACTGCAAAGATGCTGTCAACAACATTCGAGGGGAGTCGACAATGAAAGAAAAACTCAAGAACAACGAAACACTGACGGTACGCAGAACGGGGTTGGCAATTTGTCAACAACAAAACTCCTGTGCTATTGTGTCCGATGGACACATGCATAGGCAAGGGCTTGTGTGTGTGTATTATTCTGGCATGTTGTGCGCTTCGAGGATGCTTTCTTCGCACCGTTGGGAAAAGTTCTCATTAACTTTGAGATGCTTTCTCCCCTTAAGGTTTGTGATGATAGAGGAGAATGCACAGCAAAGGGCGCTGACGAGACATTGTGATTAATGTCGAAATGACGTCATACGCCAAACCTGCTGTCAATATAATACATTTCACACTCTTGTATAAAAACCTATTGGCAATAATAAACAATTGCCAATAGAACTGATCTTAAACCGAACTATGACAATATCAGAAAATTTTTCTTTTAAGATGATTGGAGCCATGAGTTGAACCTGTGACCTCCCGCATGGTAGTCGCGTGTTCTAACCACTAAGCCACGGCCGGTCTCATCTATTTGCACTAAAATACACTTCGAATATAAACAAAGCAATTGTCTAAATTATTTGTATTGTTCTGAACAACTCGTAAGCAAAGCAGAATTATTGGAATCACCTCATTTTTGCTTAGATTGACGGCCGATGAAAATAGTTATCAGATTATTTATGCTTTGAGTATTTTATAAGTACACTAAAAACTACTGCTCATTGCTATATTTAATTAAATTTGAAGTAGATTCTTATAGTGCCATCTCTGAAGTGAAGTTTGAACAGATATATTTGGACATAACCCATAAGCTTATATCTATCAGAGGTACACTTACATGTCAGAAATAACTTTACAATTTAAAGCTGTTTTACAACATAAAGCTAACTCTGAAACTAAGATGTTATGCCTTTTATGCCAAATCCCATACTGAATATGCAATCATCTCCAATTTGTTTTCTTGTGCGATTGTGTTTAGAGACACTTAAGGCTCTATTTGCCTACCTTGGGCTAAATCAACATACCATGAAATGCAAAGAATTGCATTGTAGTACCCATTAATAATTTTTTAATTTCTTAATTGAAATTCGCCAAAGTTTATAATTTCAAGTGCAACAAACAGATGCTTGTTATCTGGTTCGCTCTCTCTCTTATGAAATTTTCAATTAAAAATTACTTTTCAACATCGCACTTGGCCTCCAGCAGTTGCATTGCCAACTGTTTCCCAAAAAGAAAAAAACAAAAAAAAAGCAACGTGTCTTATATCTTACGTATATAACTTTGTCTCGTCCTGCTCCTCCTTATTCTCCTAGCTGCTTGCCACTATCGTAAGTTGTTGTTTTTAATTTTTCCAAATATTATATTTCAAGTGCATGACATAAGAGTCGGTGGCCTTTTGTTCCTCGTACAATTTCAATCTCGAGTACCGTTTTGTTGTCTGTGGATAATGGCAAAGAAAGACATCCTGCAGCTTTCCATCTCTTTCGCCTCTCTCTCTCTCTCCCCGTTGAGCATAATTGTTAAGTTGCTATTGTTATCCTTTTTCGGGTATGTTGTAATTGAAAATCCAACTTAATTTCTCACTCTGTTTAATTTCTTCATTCAGTGCTGACTGCTGCTGTCGATTCTTTATTTGCCATGTCAGAGGCAACGAAACGTACGGAATGAGTTAACAAAATGAAACTTGAGATTGTGTTCTGTTCTGTTCATCATATTGCTCACGCGGCAAATGATTATGTTAAGCAGCTTCTTTTTCGGCAACTTATAATTACAAAAGTTTCGTATGACATCTTGATAGAAAGTAGAAATTGCTTAATTTTCTTCAAAAAATGACAATTTAATTGACATTTTCGAAATGGTGGTAAGACACAGATACCGTTAGGCAAATGGAAATGGTATTTGTTATAATAAATAATATGCAAAAAAAAAAAGATTAAAGAAATATATAGGCTGATTCAAGGCAATACTATTTGTACATTATGTGACAACAATGCACAAATATTAACATATCAAAAATTTAAAATGTTACAAAAACTGGTGCATGAAATTTCCACAACTTTGGATATCTATGGATATCCCAATCCGTTATTTGTACAGTGTAATCGTGATTTAACTTACTTACCTTATTTCCCTTTGCACCCCATGAATGAGGTATGGGATAGCTTATCGCGTTGTTGTGAATTAACACGCTTTCTATTTTTAGATTCACAACTAACGGCACCTACTTGTTTATCGACGAATGCGAACGTCACTGTTTGAGAAGCTCTTACTAGACATGCCGATTGACTCGACACTTATACTGCGAAGTTCAACATTCGAGGGGAGCCGACAATGAAAGAAACAATTATTTTTTAAGATGACTGGAGTCAGGTTTGAACCTGCGATCTCCCGCATGGTTGTCGCGTGTTCTAACCACTATGCCACGGCCGGCCGGTGTAATCGTGACACCATAAGCTAATTTCAGTTTGGAAATCTATATATTTAAATACAAACATTGTATGCATGCTCGTTATGGAATTTATGTCTTCTGAGAGTCACTAATGCAGTGATGGTCTTAGACCAAACCAAAACTATACATTAGGCATATTCGGTCCATTCAAGACGTCAATGTTCGACTTTTCCCATACCGAAATGGTCACGAACTTTTAATCTTCTTGAAAGTTTGACAGCATATAGTTGTTTGTCTGGAAGGATATATGCAGTGGGCGTGGCCCCACTTATAGGACACTATTTATAAAAACGCAATATCTGAAGGAATATAACAAACTATACTTCGTGAAATTTGGTATGGATTCTTTTGAACTTGAACAAAAAAAAATCAGTATCAGATTAGGGGATGTGGCCCCACCTATAAGACCCCATTAACCAACATGCAATATCTGGCGTACTGTAACCTGTAGATGCATTTAACATCATATGCGTAAATTGGTCAAAAATGGTTGGGATAAGATTATCTTTAAAATATCTGGAGGACTATAGAGACAGCAATTCGTCTTGGAGTTAAGCCCCATGAAGCTAGGATCGGGCGCGGTGGCCTAATAAGCCACTCTCCTTAAACAAAACAATTATTATGAAAACACCAAGAAAGAAAAAACAAGAACCCCCCAAAAGTTGACGACCCCGCAAACGTTATAAGGACCATGATTTAAGGATATACACCTGGAATGTCCGATACACGCCCCGACAGAAGACAAATACGATGACATTAAAAAAAAAACTTATTGCCCTTTGCACCCCATGAATGAGGTATGGGATAGCTTCTCGCGTTGTTGCGAATTAATACGCTTTCTAGTTTTAGGTTCACAACTACGGCACCTACTTGTTTATCCACGAATGTGAACGTTACTGTTTGAGAAGCTCTTACTTGACACGCCGATTGAATCGCCACTAATACTGCGAAGTTGCTGTCAACAACATTCGAGGGGAGCCGACAATGAAAGAACAATTTTTTTAAGATGACTGGAGCCAGGTTTGAACCTGCGATCTCCCGCATGGTAGTCGCTTGTTCTAACCACAATGCCACGGCCGGTCTCAATTCGAATACGATGACATTAAAGATGCATTCTATGAGCGCCTGGAGCAGATATATGACCGCTGCACTGCACATGATATTAAAATTGTTCTGGGATATTTCAATGTTAACATAGGAGGGGAAGATGCTCTTGGTTCAGCTGTCGGGAAATTCAGTCTACACAACAACACCTCCGATAACGAATTCAGACTGGTTAGTTTCACGTCGGCAAGAAACATGGTTATGAGTGGAATCAGATTCCAGCATAAAGGCAACCTGGATATCTCCCATGTGTCGGGCGGCGCAAATATTGACTCGGATTACCACCTAGTTGCAGCCTAGGTACGCACACGATAAAGTAGTGCTTAAAACATTCGTAATCAAACGCAAAGGAAGCTAGATATGACAAAGCTGCATACCACCGAGATAGCCAATGCTTACTCCCACCAACTCTCTCAATAGCCTCAAACAACCACCCTAGTTCTGATGTTCCCGACACACAGTGGCAGTATATGCCATATGTTATGAAAAATCACGCTCAGATAAGCCCTGGTACGATGAGGAATGTACGATGAGAAATGTCTGAAGAAAAGGATGCTGCTTACAGGTCAAAACTGCAGTAAATGGCAACTCGTGAAGTGACGGAGCGTTATATTGATAAGAGGAGGGAGATGACACGCATTTTCAGATGGAAAAAGCGTCTATGGAAGAAAAGAGAGAGCCAAGGTATCGAAAATTACAGGGATAGAAGTGAAGCTCGAAAATTCTACCAAATAAGGACGAAGACGGCAATCTGGTCCCTGACATTCGGAGTGTGCTGCAAATATGGAGGGAACATTTTCAATCTCTACTCGTTCCCGAAAGCAGCATAAGTGACGAAATCAAACCAATCATCGACGATGGAGTGGACTGTCCACTACCGACCCAAAACGAGATCAGCACGGCTTAAAAACAACATCCTACTATATTTTCATCGACTACAAACTTGCATTCGACAGTCCGATACGACAGAAATTGTTAGATGCTATGGCTGAGTTTGGTATCCCCTCTGAACTGTTACGTCTTTGCGGGATGACACTGACTGGCACTAGGACTTCAGTGAAAATAGGCACAAATCTAATAAAGCCTTTTTCTACCAAGCAAGGCTATAGGCAAGGCGATAGTCTGTCTTGCGATGTCTTTAACGACGTTATAGGAATGATCATGCGAAAGGCAGCAGTAAACAGGACTGGTACCACCTTTTTAACAAAGGTCACATGCTGCTCGCGTATGCTAATGACATGGTTATCATTGGCCGTGGATTGCGGAATGTTACTGCGGCTTTTTCGAAAGGGTCTGATGGTAAATGAGGACAAAACCAAGTTATTTGTTTCAACGAACAATGAGTCCACTCGTCTGGGACGCTGCGTGAACGTTGGCAACTATAACTTTGAAGTAGTAGATGATTTGAGTCTACCTTGGCTCCGCCATAAATAAAACTAATAATGTCAGCCTGGATATCAAAAAACGAGTATTGGTCACAAAACGCTGTTACTATGCGCTAAGCAGGCGATTTAATGACAAAGGGCTTTCTCAAAGAACAAAGATCCATCTATACCAGACTCTGATCCTACCTGTCTTGCGCTGATGTGACTAACTATCTACGGAGCGCAAAAGACCGAAGCGCTAGGAATTATTTTCTACATGCGGCTACTGATAGATTAATTTTCTGTGGCTGCTGCCAATTGAAATGTATTTTCTTTATATGTATTTTAATGTATTTTTCTTTTACTCAGACAATAAGCAACCTTTAAAATCGAACTAGCATATGTCTGAGCGTGGTTTAACATACCTCCGGTGCGGACGTTGCGCCAGTAGTCGTAGAATGCGCAATATACTGCCGCTGTGTGTCCGCAATAATGGAATTAGGGACATTTGTTTGGAGTAACTAAGAGTGTTTGTTTCAATAGGCACTGGCTATTTTAGGGTTATGCATCCTGACAATGTATAGCCTCCTTTTTACGGCGGTAATTCGAGTCAATATATGCACCGCGCATCACTCGCAACGGCCATAACGCTTGAGACACGCCTTCCAACCATTGCCACGTGATAAGTTTGGTGTCTTGCCTTTGGATCGGGGAATGTCCGGTTTTCCGTTTGAAAATCTTTATATGGTATCATTCACTATCATGTTTCTTGCCGACACTAAGCTAACCAATCTAAATAGATATTCAAATATGACACCTTATCCAAAGTTGTGTCATTCTCTCGCCGTGTGCATTACTGTCCCATCCATCGCATATACTTTGTAGAATGCCAGCCTCATATTTGTAGAAGACATCCGCCAATAAGAGTGACACATTCTGGCTTACTTACTTACTTAAGTGGCCAATTTCAATTCAAGAAACGTAGTTCATAAATTTGAGGCCTGAAGTAATAAAGAATTCCACACGATTCGGTCTTCTGCGTGTGTTCTCCAGTTAGTCCTACCAGATGATGACACATACTACCACTTGGTCCTTCCAACGGAGTTTGGGTCTCCCTGCTCTGCGTTGTCCTTCAGGTTCGACTTTAAACATGTCCCAGCCATCGAAGTCGTTGGATTCTGACTCTTTTAGCTATGTCGATGTCGTGGTAAAGCTCATACATGGTTCATCCGATGGCGAAACTCGCCTTCGACACAGATAGGTCCATATATTTTTCGGAGTACTTTTCTCTCGAATACTATCAGGTTTTGTATGTCCGTTGTAGTAAGAACCCATGATTCGGAAGCATACAACAGAAAAGGTAAGATAAGCACCTGGTATAGTTGTTTCTTAGTATTTCGAGATAAGGTGGTGTTAATAAAGTGCTGCCGAAGTCCGTAGAAACATCTATTGGCTAGCAGTATTCTCCGTTTAATTTTTTGGCTGACATTATTTTTCTTGTTGACGGAAGATCCGAGGTAGGTAAACTCGTCGACTACCTCAAAACAACAATTGTCAACGTTCACCGTGCGTCCCCTCGAGAGGACTCTTTGTTCGTCGAAATCATTATTTTTGTTTGGTCCTCGTTGACCGCTAATTCCATTTTTGCTGACTTCTTTTCTAGTGATGAGAAAACTGCAGTAACATCCCGCAGATTTCGGCCAATGATGGCTATATCATCAGCATAGGCTAGCGGCATGTGGCTCTTGTGGAATATGGTGCCAGAGATGTTTACACCAGCCTTTTTTTATCACCTTATAACTAGTACATGATAAGCTTTCACTCTGCCTGAGACATCTTTTCGTGTTCAATGGCTTAGAGTGATCCTTCGAATCTAAATAGAGGATTTGGTGTTGTCGAATGTATATCTGCAAAGTTGAATAAGTTTTGCAGGAAAATTATACTCAGACATGGCCTTATATATCCTATTCCTCATCGGAGAGCCGAAAGCAGCTTTGTAGTCGACAAAGGTTTTGAGTACCCAAGTACGCTTTTCGTAGTCCGTTCTATGTAGTCGGCTTTATACTGCCACTTCGAGGTTATATTATCAGGGGCTGGAACCTTCCGTAGCAGTTGAGGTAGGTGGTTGGAGTAGGCATCCGCTACCGCTGTGGTCTGTATAAATTTAAGGTATATTTTCGGACAAACTTCTAAATGTTCTCATCCACCTTTGCCGTGGCAATGTATAATCCACTCCTTTCTCCTTTTAATACCTTGACTTAACACACCTGAGTGTGTTTTGCATTGCAACATTCTTTTGGCATCCTCTTGCCAAATTCCTTTGATTTTGCATGCCCTTAAGCAGCAGTTTTGTGTTTTTTTCTTATGCGCTTAATTGGCTTAATTGATTTTCTCAAAGACTCTTTAAAGTATACTATTATTACTTTATGCTTTCCACAACATCCAAAATTCTTATATATAGAGTATAAGTAAATTACTTTCTCAAGTGTTATTACTTTGAGAGTTCCCTTTTGCCATTCATTATCTTTTGGCCTTGTTGCCGCTGCCGCTGCTTTGCTAGTAAAAATCTTTTAATTTTCATTAAACTTAAAATTGCACTTATTACTTAGTTTCTCCTTTTGCTTACTACTTTGACACAGACTCTTGTGAGTTTTTGCCTCTTCTTTTTGGCATTCAATGCATTGTTTCGTCGTCTGTCCATTTGGCTGATGTTTCAATTCACTTCACTGTAAAATTTTGTGATTTCTGTTGTTCTTACACATTTTGTATTTCTTGTTGGTGGCAATGGTATTGTTACTCCGTTTGGCTTTACATTTCGGCCATTAGCTACAGTTCTTTTTTTGTTGTAGTTGCTCCTAATTCCACTTGAACATATGAATCTGCTGTATATTGTAAGTTTTTGTGTTTGTCTCACGATTTGCCGAACCCTTTTCCTGTAGATTTCCTTTTATCACAACCCAATTGCAATTGTGTGAAATTGTCTTGATTCCATTTTGCTTCTTGTTCTGCTGTGACTGTGTTACTGGTCTTTAGTGTTATGCCGTTCATTGTTGCTGTTCGTTCTTGCGTTGTCTTTTGGCCCTGTTCGTGTTATCTTTCAGTTGGCAACGTTCGCTTGTGATACTTTGTTGCAACATATGCAGCGGCAACTGACAATAGTGGTGATAGTGTTGCGTGTAATTTGTTACTATGCTGGCAGGACAATATGTGTGTGCGTGTGTTTGTTTTTCTGGTAAATTTCTATCCTTTGGTTTTTAACGGTATGTGGAGTCGAGTTCCTTAAAGAAGTAGGCACAGAATGTCTAAGCTTTCATATTAATGAATATTAATTATTATCACAACAACGGATACTGCGGTGGATTCTGCTGGTTGTAAAAAAAAACGAGTGTCTTAATAAAGGCGATTAATTGCATGATAGCATCAATAAATTATTCAAATTAGTTGCGTAGGAATAAGAGGAATCATATGGAATTTTAGAACACGCGAATACAATGCGGGAGATTCATGGAAATAAGTATTTATGTACTTAAACTTCTTTTCTTTTGGCTCACAAAACGGAACGTACCGTTTACCGACTATTCCAAACGTCAACTTTTATTTTGAGGCTTGCCGATTGTCTCGACTACTACCAAGTTGCTGCTACATAAGAGTGCCAGAAAATTAATCCATGTCCCGTGTTCTAGCCATTATGCCACGATTGGTTCCATTAGTAACATATGTTAGGTTAGGTTAATTCAGCAGTCACGTTCAACACAGCTCACTTGGTTCTTAGTATAAGCTCGTTGTGATACCATTTTCGAATTTTCGCACCAAATATTCCTATCCTGCTTAGTCAACGTCGCTTTCAAGCCATTTAGTTGCTCTGATGAAGGTATGGATGTTCCACAAAACGCTTTCTGATAGACAGGTGTGGTCCAGATGTGTCCGATGACCAAGCTTTTCATATCTCAGGTCACCAAAAGCAGAGCAGTGACTTAGAAGATACTCCATGATCTCCTCTTCTACCTCATCATGGTTTCAACCTCTTTGATGTTCCTCAAGTGAACTCTGGTTCAGCAGAAATTGTGTCCTCTGTATATCCATTGTAGGCCAAATTGTTTTGGTCGCCGTGCAAGTGAATTCTCTCACCCATCTCTTCTTAGCAATGAGATTCAGTTTCCCCGCAATTAGCTGCTTCCCCCTTATGAGAGAGTTCACGGTTGTGGCGGCCATTGGCAATGTATCGGTTATTTGGTTACCATATATGTCTCCATATCCTGGAACGCATGTAAGGGTGACCGTCAAATGTCTCGCTATCTCCTCAAAAGACGACCGGCATTCTCGAACATTTCTCGAAGTGAATCTGTTAGCCGCTTTACTATCAGTAAGAAAATGAATATTGCCGCCCAATACCCACAATACTGAATTTTCTCCACTTCTATTCTAATGGTCGCTATTTCGGCCTGAACTATGCTACAGTGATCCGGTAGTCTGATTGATAGTTGCAAATTTAACTCCAACTTTAATTTCGAACCGTCCGTAAAAAATTGGGATGTCATACACCCCAAAGCTTAGAGCATTATCATTATTATCATAGTAGGACCTATCCGGCATGTTCCTTATCAAACCCGGATCGGAGAAATGTTCTGCTATGGTGTAATCTGTGTGACAGCTCACATTGATGAGGTCCAGAATTTTGGCATGGCGTTTAAACGCATTGCGGTATTTGCTGCTATTTTCCCCCGTCTCAATGTCCGGGGGTAACAAGTTTAGGATCGTAAACAGTGCCTTAGTTGGAGTAGTTCCAAGTGCCTCTGTTAGTCTTTGGGACGCTCTATCTTGCGCCGGCCAACAGACTGCCGATCCGTAGAATAAGATGGGTTTAAAAACTGATTCGTATAACTAGTTTAGGTTCTTGGGGCTAATTCCCCAACTAAGGCCGATTGCCCTTTTGCAGCAGTATAGGATCGTTGCTGCTTTGCTAATCCTGGCCTGAGTGTTCAAATTCCAATTCAGTTTACTGTCTAATATTAGCCCAAGGTATTTGGTCCTATCAGAGAGTGTAAGCGGACTCCATTTAATCTGGGTTTCTCCGTTTTACTCGGGTTAACAACCAGTCCACAGTCATGACACCATAATAAAAGCAGTTTTAGCGCAATTACCAGAAGCTCAGAGAATAGTTTAGGATCCTTGCCGGTAACTATTAGTGCCACGTCATCCGCATTTGCGAAGGTTGTGCGGCACGTCTTCAGAAGAGTTTTGATCTTGAGTTTCATAGTAGTGGAGAGAGTACTCCTCCTTGTGGAGTACCACAAACCGCCACCTTGGAAATATTTGACACGCCCAGAAAGGATCCAATGCGCCCAAATTTTAGTAGTTGATTAACTAAGGAGATGACCACTGAGTTAATCTCCGGTTGTTCCGTTGAGACAATTACAGATTTAGGTTTGACAAAAGCTCCCTCAATATCCAAGGAAGCAGCGAGAGCGTATTCCTTGTAGTACAGGGATCTTTCAATGACGCTGATTGTGGAATATAAAGCAGTTTCTGTGGATTTTCTCTTCGTACGGACTTCTGGTAGTAAAAAGGAATAAAAAGGAATATAGGCTAATTGGTCTAAAATCCTTGGCTTTAGTGTGGGATGCCTTAAACCTTTAGGGATAATAATTCGATGTTCTTTTGTACATTCACGGGAATAATACTATCGGGTCACGGCGATTTAAAAGAGAGGAAATTTTTGATAGCCCATTGAATTTGTTGTTCAGATTTCGACAACCTGGAAAGTGTGCTTCCATCAGCACCTTCAAAGTTTCGAGGCTGTTAGTGGTCCATGTGCTAACTGGTCTTTGCATGTACGATGGTATTGTTGGATTCGAGGATAAAATCTTACGTACCTGACAAGTTGTAACGAGGGTTTTTCTTTGGCTGGGGTATACTCAATCTCGTCCAGGGTCTGCATAAGGACCCACCAACCTTACGAAATAAGAACACAAGTGATTTCCCTGACTAGGGCTAGTAAATGGTGTTTATTATAGTTTGATTTTCTTCTTCTACACTTGTGTCAGAAATACGACAGATAACTTATAGATTTACGTCAACAAACAACTGCGGGCTGAATCCAAATATCTGCGCTGGATACACTTGAGAGTCGCTAACGATGTCGATTTGTAGATAATCGAGAACTATTTAATTATCCCAGTACTGGTACGGTTAATGGAATTCTGGCATAAGTTTCGATTACCTGGTTCGGTTTCAGGTTTCGGATTTCAGGTTCGGGTTTCAGGTTCGGATTTCAAGTTCGGGTTTCAGGTTCGGATTTCAGGTTCGGATGCCAAATTCGTAGGACCAACTCGGGTGCTAGATTCGTATAGCAGGTTCGGGATCGTGGACTAAAATCGGCTACGACCAGCAGGTTCGGATTTCAGGATCGGGTTTCAAATTGCAGTATAAGCTCGGCTTCGGTTTACCAGTTACATACATACATTTGTTCTTATAATATACTTATGAACTACCTTACGAACAGACAGCCAAACTTGCTGTGGGTGAACAGACAACCGAAGTCGCTGTGGGGGAACAGACAGCCGAAGCCGCAGTGGGGGAACAGACAACCGAAGTCGCTGTGGGGGAACAGACAGCCGAAGCCGCGGTGGGGGGAACAGACAGCCGAAGCCGCGGTGGGGGAACAGACAACCGAAGTCGCTGTGGGGGAACAGACAGCCGAAGCCGCAGTGGGGGAACAGACAACCGAAGTCGCTGTGGGGGAACAGACAGCCGAAGCCGCGGTGGGGGAACAGACAACCGAAGTCACTGTGGGGGAACAGACAACCGAAGTCGCTGTGGGGGAACAGACAGCCGAAGCCGCTGTGGGGGAACAGACAACCGAAGTCACTGTGGGGGAACAGACAACCGAAGTCGCTGTGGGGGAACAGTCAACCGAAGTCGCTGTGAGTATGTATTATCACCCGATCAGAAGGATCAGGCGATGTTTCAAAAAAAAGGTAGTCACAAGTTCTGAAAAGAACTTATGGCTTATGGTCTGCACTGGTCGAAGTTCGGCTAGCGATTGACAACTACTGCTAGTCAAACCTGTATACTTATACAATGTAGCGCCTTAAGTGAATGAGAATTCTAATGGGCGTACTACGAATTGCTCACTCTGAGTACTTGTACCACGAGTAACGACAGTTGCATATGAGCTTTGTTTATGTATGAGTTAATGTATGAGTAAATTCTATTTATAGAATTTGTCTCGTTACAAAGTTTCTAAAAAGCTTTCTACATAAATGCAGAATTTACTCCATGACTGCGTTGTGGCCTTATTGATCAGGTTCTTGAAACTGTTAACTGAAGACTTATATGCGCTCCAGTCGCCATCTCTTTTCGCCCTGTTGAATAGTTTCCTGCATTAATTACGTTTTGCCGCAATCTGTGCATTCCACCAGTGTGGCTTAGCTTTACCTTTCCTTTCAGTTCTGCTGCAGGATTTTTCCCTTGCCTCAGCTAAGACGTTAGTTAATACTTCAACCGTGGAGTCCAGTGTAGACTTATCATCGATAGAGGCCGGACACCTGGGTAACTTGCTCTCTAGAACCATCTTAGAGATGAGCCAGTTTGTTTTTCTTCTATTAATATAACTGTCTCCGGAATTCACTTCGACCGAAAGTCGTTATATCGATAGTCAAAAAAGAGAAATTAGTAAATTTTGCGAAAGTTTATTTTTCCAATAACTTTTTAAAAACTGGAAAATAATTTACTTTGAGTATTATGATTTCCTTTCCTTTCCTTTCCTTTCCTTTCCTTTCCTTTCCTTTCCTTTCCTTTCCTTTCCTTTCCTTTCGTTTTCTTTTCTTTCCTTTCCTTTCCTTTCCTTTCCTTTCCTTTCCTTTCCTTTCCTTTCCTTTCCTTTCCTTTCCTTTCCTTTCCTTTCCTTTCCTTTCCTTTCCTTTCCTTTCCTTTCCTTTCCTTTCGTTTTCTTTTCTTTCAATATCTTAATCGTAGAAGGACAAATTCCAAATATCACCATTGAGTTTTTTTTCCTATACTACCGGTCAATTAAACTTAAAACATATTAATTTCCCTATGCACCCCATGAATGAGGTATGGGATAGCTTCTCGCGTTGTTGTGAATTAACACGCTTTCTATTTTTAGATTCACAACTAACGGCACCTACTTTTTTATCGACGAATGCAAACGTCACTGTTTGGTAAGCTCTTACTAGACACGTCGATTGACTCGATACTAATACTGCGAAGCTGCTGTCGACTACATTCGAGGGGAGCCGACAATAAATTTTTTTTTTCATTTAAGATGACTGGAGCCTAGATTTGAACCTGTGATCTCCCGCATGGTAGTCGCGTGTTCTAACCACTATGCCACGGCCGGTCAGGTCAATTATTAGTTGCAAATATATTACTTCAAAATCATAACTAAATCAATCCAACTTCCAAAACTAACAAAATGTTATTCCAACTCATAAATATTGTATGCTACTCTCAAATTTACTTCGTCATTATTCCTCTCTTATAATTTAAATTAAAATAATTTTTACTGTTCAAGTAATAACAACAAAATCCAAGTGAAGGTAGAAAATATCTAAATAACTGAACTTAAACAAAACCTAGATTCATTTGTAGAATACAAAAAAAAAACAAAAGACAAATAAAAAAAAACAAATTTACCGTGAAATCAAATTATTATCCAGCAAATACTCAGTCTGTCCATTTTGAGCTTCCAATAATCTCGTCCACATACCCAATTCAATCATTCATTCACAGCTCTTTTAAAAGGTTTCTTCGAGTATTTAACGATTTGACAGAAATAAAAACTTTTCTCGCTTAGAAACCTGTTAAATGCTGACAAGTCTGTTAATTAAATTGCAAAACCAATTAAAACTTAAATTTCATATCCCCTCGCCCATTCGCTAGATTTTTATATTGTGTGTGTGTGTGTGTAGGAAAACTTTCTCCATTTATGCACTTCATGATTATGTTGTCGACGGTTATGGCTTTTTCGCACACACACACACACATGTAGTGAGTGTTGCTGTCACATAGCCGACAACTCAATAGCAAAGTGGCGCGAGAAAAAAATAGAGCAAAATTGCAGAAATGTCATCATGATGGTCGTGTGGTCTTATGGAGGATAGAACAATATTTAATATAAATATGGCAATAGAAAACTGAGTGTATGTTTTACATGGTTGTCGGTGTAGATTAGATATTGTATATTCATGTAGCCATAGTAATTGATATTAAGTTTACATACATTTTTTTTATGTTAAATTTCACATTGACACGGATAAGTAACATGCAAGTTGTCTCTTTTACAGACCTCTTCGTAGTGATAATTGCAAACTTTGATATGTGACGAATATGACATTGGTAATAGATGAGATGGTGCCTCTAACCAACTGGTGGATGTCCTCGACAAATACAATACAAATCACCGCCATACAGGAAATGTGATGGACGGGACAGGAATGCACACGACGAAAGAATTGTGACATCTTTTACAGCTGCCATGCAGAAAGACACGAATTTGGATGTGGTTTCATAGTCGGCAAGAGACTTCGACGCCTGGTTTCGCGGTTTAATCCTGTAAGTGACCGAATAGCCACCATTCGCATCCGGGCGAAATATTTTTACATTACGCTGATTTGCGTACACGTTCCGACTGAAGATAAAGACGATGAGATTAAAGATGCATTTTACGAGCGCCTAGAGGAAACATACGACCGCTGCTTTGGCCACGACATTAAAATTGTTCTAGGAGACCTTAATGCAAAAATAGGAAGGGAAGATGTTCTTGGTCCTTCGATCGGTAAATTCAGCCTGCATACCGACACGTCAGACAACGGGTTTAGGCTGGTTAGCTTCGCAGCGGCAAGGAACATGGTAGTGAGTGGAACCTGATACCAGCACAAAGATATCCACAAGGCAACTTGGCTATCCCCCGATCAAAACAAAATCAAAATCAAATTAATCATGTGGTAATTGATGGCAGGCATGCATCTAGTGTCATGTACGTGCGTGTGATCCGTGGTGCTAATATTGGCTCGGATCATTACTTGGTTGCAGCCAAGGTGCGCACAAGGTACGCACGTAACCAAACACAAAGGAAGCTGGATATCGCGAAGCTGCAAACCACAGAGATAGCTACTGCCTACTCCAACCAGCTCTCCCAACTTTTACGACACAACGCCTCTGCTTCTGATGTTCCCGATACACAGTGGCAGCATATTGCGAATTTCATGGCAACCGCCGCAACAACCGTGCTAGGATATGAAAAGCGGCGCTCAGACGAATCCTGATACGATGAAGAATGTAGCATAGCGTCTGAGGACCAGGATGCTGGTTATAGGGCAACGCTACAGCCAATTGTAACCCGTGCTGTTAGGGAACGGCACAAGGAGAAAGCAAAAACAGGCGAGACAGCTACTGAAAAAACGTCAGATGAAGGAACAGGAGAACGAGGATATAGAGCGATACAGGGATAGAGGTGAGGCCCGAAAATTTTACCAGAAAGTAAGAGCAAATGAATGCGGTAATGGCCTCCCCACCTGTAAGGACATGGATGGAAATCTGGTCACGGAAACGCAGAGTGTGCTGCACATATAGAGAGAACACTTCAAGCAACTGCTGGTTCGAGAAGGCAGCGCACATGAAGTTATCACGCCAATTGTCGACGACGGCTTAGATTGTCCACCACCAAGTCAAGCCGAGGTAAGAAGGGTAATATCGCGGCTGAAAAACAACAAAGCAGCCGGTGCCGACGGTCTGCCCGTAGAACTCTTCAAGTCCGGTGGCGAGAAACTGATAACGAGCATGCACCAGCTCCTGTGCACGGTTTGGCTTAAAAAGTGCATGCCCGACGATTGGAATGTAAGCGTATTATGTCCTGTGCTGAAAAAAGGTGATCCAAGTGTGTGCTCCAACTACCGCGGGATCAACCTTTTAGCCATCGCATGTAAGGTCCTGCCGAGTGTGCTATGTGAAAGACTAAAACCAGTGTTATCCAACCTGATCGGGTCTTATCAGTGTGGCTTTAGACCTGAAAAATCAACAACTGACCAGATTTCCACACTTCGACAAAACCTGGAAAAGACCCAAGAGAAACAGATCGATACGTACCATATTTTCGTCGACTATAAAGCTGCCTTCGACAGCCCGATACGGCAGAAATTACTCGAAGCCATGGCTGAGTTTAATGTTCTAGTGAAGCTGATACGTTTTTGCGGAATGAAACTGACTGACTCGAAGTCTTCAGTAAGGTGGACCTTGAAATGAAATTTTTGCGATATTTTGGTAGATGAGGGCTCTATTCCGTGCCTTTTTGAAAAAAAATGACAATGCCGAAAAAAAAAATTAAAAAAAAAAAAAATTAGGGGTTGCGCACGAGCCGAGAAAAAGGTCCACTTTGCCAAAATTAGGGGGGAAATTGCCATAGGTCATCAGGGGTCACCCGTAGGGGGGAAGAATGTATGGCCGACCCCCATTAACTTTTCATCCCCAACATCTTCCCCCAAGACACCCACCCCCTATCTCCTCCCCTTAGGGGGGTCACCATACAAAAATGGAGGTTGCTCAGTATTTTCGAAAAACACCATAGGTCATCAGGGGTCACCCCTAGGGGGGGGCAAAATATATGACCGACCCCCATTAACTTTTCATCCCCAACATCTTTTCCGAACAAACTTACCCTCTATCTCCACTCCTTGAGGGACACCCCATACAAAAATACTAAAAATCTATGTATTTACAGTTGCACAATATCGAGATTTTTTTAATTTTTTTTGATTTTTTTACAGAAATTCCACCAATATTCAAGAGTGGTCATTGTTTGGAAAGTCTTGACAAATTTGAAACGCACACGTAGCAGATGCCCCCATTCATCAGTACCTGGCAGTAAAATATTGCAAAATACGTAGTAGTTATAAATAGCAGTTCATTCATCGATTGTTGCCGACGACCGCGAAAAGTAAATTGATTTTTCTTCCGTTTTTTAAAAGTTAAGATGACAACACAACTTAGATCGCGCGACGACATTTTTTTGATTGGTTATCCAAGCATGAATATTACGGGGAACAAATTACCGTCGAAGAAGCAAGTGCTAAGAATGCATTTCTTCAACATTCGCAAACGAAACATGTCGAAGAAAAATAGTGCGGCTATAGTCGCGGACGCAGTGATGATTTTTTGGCGCCAAGCAGCTATTCCGACGAAAGCCAGAGGAGATGTTACAAGAAAAATAGCTGCGCTGGACGATGAGTGGGATGCTTTAAGAAAGTCATCTCACAGAAAGACTGAGTCCACTAGAGAAAAAGAGAATAAGTTTTCTGATAGCTTGAATAATCTTTTCGACATCGCACACGCCAACGCCCTTGAGAAAATGACAAATACCGAAGACATTGAGTTTCTGCTAAAGCAAAGAGAAGATGGCCGGCCAGGAACTATGGGAGGTGTGGACGCTACTGATACTCGAACGAGGAAAAGAAAAGCTGAGCGCGAAGAACAAGAAGAGTTGCGACGCAAACGTGCAACGGAATCTAGTAGAGATCAGTTCGCTAAAGGCGGTAAGCTATTTCGCGCTTTGTGTGTTCGTCCAATGTTTATATTCAAATGAAATTCTTTCAATTGCAGTGGTTAAATTTTCAAGCAGTGATTCAAGCGATGATAATGGGAGACAGGACGAAAACTTCCCGGCAGAAGCTGGCCCATCAAATGTTGGTGACAGAAGAGGTTACAAACAATGTTTTACTTTGGACAAGTGCAAAGTGACTGACCGAGACGCGGTCGGCATTATGATAGCGGCGGCAGAAGCATTTGGACGCGATCCTCAACAATACACAATAAACCGTACGTCGCTTCGGAGATGTCGGCGTTCAAATCGAGAGAACATGCTGAGTTATGTGAAAGACAATCCAGAAGTAAGATCGCATAGATTTATTTGCTCTCATTCAGAATTCTTATTCTTCAACGCGTTTCATTCATCTCCAGCTTGTCGCAGCTAAATCCTTCGTAGTCCATTGGGATGGCAAAATGCTTTTGGATTTTGTGGGTACAAAGTAGGTGGACCGTCTACCGGTAATTGTCTCGTACGGAGAAAAAGAACAACTTCTTGGAGTTCCCAAAGTAGAAGATGGGAAAGGAAAAGGCCGGAGAATAGCACATGCCGTTTATCAACTGTTGGCATCTTGGCATATGACACATCGAATACAAGGACTTTCTTTCGACACGACATCAACGAACAGTGGCCCATTCTCCGGAGCCGCAGTTGCTCTTGAGCGGCTGTTGGAGAGAGAAATCTTATATTTACCTTGCAGACACCACGTATACGAACTGGTGCTAAGGGAAGTTTTTGAGACAAAAATGGGAAAGACCAGTGCACCAGGCGTTCCTTGCTTTGACCGTTTCAAACAGGAATGGGACGCTGTAAAGGTTAAACCATTCCATTCTGGCTTGATAGACGATCAAGTCGTCAGAAAAATTCCTGTGGCAATGCAAGTCGGCATAAAGGAGTTTTGCTTAGATCAATTGAAGGAGAAACACCCTCGCGAAATGCTACAATTAATGAAATGCTACAATTAATTCTTTTGTTTCTGGGTGAAAAACTTGAGAATTACCATTTCCGACCTCCAGGACCCGTTTCCCATGCTCGATGGATGGCAAAAGCCATTTACAGCCTCAAGATGTTTTTGTTTCGGAGAACTTTTCACTTATCTGTATGTGAATTGAATGGTATTCGACACGTTTGTATTTTTGTGGTGCGACTTTACGTCAAGGCATGGTTTGGTTCTTCTCGAGCAGCTGAGGCGCCGAATCAAGATTGGAAGTTTTTGAAGGACATCGTCGAGTACAAGTCCGTTGACCAGGATTTATCTCGGGTATCTCGCCGATGAGCACATAGCCCTTGCCTTTTTCGATGACAAGGTTTCAAATGAGTTGAAGGCCAAAATGGCCCAAGCATTGCTAGAAAATGAGAATGACGAAGGTGAAGAAGATGAAGAAGACGAAGAAGGTGAAGAAGACGACCCGGTTCCCCCAGCTCCTCGCGTCGTAATCAAAAGCACCAGCGTTAAAAAAATCGAGGTGAAATTCAAAGATGTGAATGAGGAATTCTTGGCTAAAGACTTGAGCAACTTCGTCTCTCATAATACCAAAAATTTATTTGTACGATTTGGAATATCGCAAGATTTCATTCTTGCAAATCCAGCAACCTGGAAATCTCGCGCAGACTATCAAGAAGGTCGTACAATTGTAAATAACTTGCGCGTTGTGAACGACACTGCCGAAAGAGGAGTAAAAATTATACAAGATTATAATAGAATACTGTGTCAAGGCGAAAAAGAGAAACAGTATTTACTACATGTTATCGATTCTTACCGCAAGAAATACCCATCAGCGAACAAAAATATGTTAATTTGACTATATTATATTAAAAGTGCTTAGTAGTACTACTCAATTACAGCTTCTTTTATTTTTGTATGGGGAGTCCCTCAAGGAGTGGAGATAGAGGGTAAGTTTGTTCGGAAAAGATGTTGGGGATGAAAAGTTAATGGGGGTCGGTCATATATTTTGCCCCCCTAGGGGTGACCCCTGATGACCTATGGCAATTTCCCCCCTAATTTTGGCAAAGTGGACCTTTTTCTCGGCTCGTGCGCAACCCCTAATTTTCTTTTTTTTTAATTTTTTTTTTCGGCATTGTCATTTTTTTTCAAAAAGGCACGGAATAGAGCCCTCATCTACCAAAATATCGACACAAGGTCCACCCTAGTCTTCAGTGCAGATTGGCAAGGACATTACGGAGCCATTCTGTACCAGTCTAGGACTAAAACAAGGCGACGGCCTATTGTGTGATCTCTTCAACATAGTGATGGAGATGATAATGAGAAAAGCTGCAGTAAACACGAGTGGCACTATATTCAACAAAAACCATATGCTACTCGCGTACGCTGATGACGTTGACATCATCGGTCGAAAACTGCAGGATGTGACTGCAGCCTTCACAAGTATACAGAAGGAATCAGCTAAAATGGAAAAAACGGTGAACAAGGACAAAACGAAGTTATTAGTTTCAAGGAAAAAAAATCTACTCGTTTGGGAAACTGCGTGAACGTTGACAACTATAATTTCGAGATGGTAGATCATTTTGTCTACCTAGGCTCCGCCATCAACAAAGCAAATAATGTCAGCCTAGAAATCCGGAGAAGAATCCTGCTTGCAAATAAATGCTACTACGGACTAAGCAAGCGATTCAATGACAGAGCCCTCTCTCGACGAACAAAACTCCAGCTATACCAGATACTGGTTCTACCTGTCTTAATGTATGGCTCAGAATCCTGGGTTATGACACAAGCGGATGAATCGGTTCTGGCGGTATTCGAGAGAAAAATACTCCGTAAAATATATGGGCCCATCATCGTTAACGGAGAGTATCGGCGTCGTATGAATCATGAGCTGTACGAGCTGTACACTGACATTGACGTGGTCAAACGCATTAAGGTGCAACGGCTGCGCTGGCTAGGTCATGTTGTACGCATGGATGAAAATGCTCCAGCTCGAAAAGTCTTCGACAATGAACTCGATGGACGGCGCAGAAGAGGGCGACCAAAACTCCGTTGGAAAGACCAGGTTACTGAGAACCTTACAGAACTCGGTGTGACTAACTGGAGAAGAAGCGCAGAAGATCGAGGCGCTTATAATATTTTTCTACGTGCGGTATATAATACACTGGGAGTGCAAAGAAGTACCAGCTAAGTAAGTAAGTAAGGTTTTGTGGGTCCTTGCGAAGACCATGGATTCGACAAAAAATTACTTCATCTCAAAGAATAACAACTTTCTACAGCGTTTTTATAGCCACTTTTGCTCCTGTATTTGCATTGTTATTTTTTCCCACTAAGCGCATATCCAAATCGAATATTTAACATTTCTATCTATTTCCTGCTAACACGAAATTGCACATGTTTTTAACACGTGTCTTATTGAAGGTCCTTTTTAAAGTTTCTATTTGAAAATGGATACAAAACTCCTGTACGAAATGAATAAATTTCCCTAGTGTCGTTTAGTGGTTTACGGCAGCAAACAAGCTTAAGTGCATACGTTTTATTTTAACAAAACGAAAAAATAAATAAAAAACCAGAAAAAACAAAAAACGGCTTCTGCCAAAAAGTTTGCTAACATTTTGTCTGAGATCTTGTTGTTATTCTTTCATTTTTCAATTTGTTATTGTTATTTGGCAGTCTGCAGTCTAAACTCTTCGCCTGTATGCTGGTTATCTGCAACAAGGACGACGGACTAGGACTTCTGTGCTCCTTTCCTTATTTTCTGCTGCACCTTTGAAACTCTCGTAGATTTCAACACTTTACACCAATGCCAGCTTATGTTTACTCAGCTGGGTTTTATCTCGAAAAAGTTCGAGGATATCTTAGCAAGTGACGTTGTGAAATTAGCATGTATGCATGCATAAACATATACATATGTGTTCACATGAGATGTCGTAGTGCCCTACAACACGGGCATATGTGGAGTAGGATGTACAATTATCAACACTCATAGTATATGGTATAGTAATGGGGAATACAGTTTCCTTATGGTTGATTGGAAGTTAAATTGATAATACTAATCATTAGGGGACAGGGTAAGCAATGTGGATTGTACCAGGGGTGTGGCGACTAGCTTCAGTTATTTATAAACTTTATTAGCTGTGGTGTACCAATCCATAACGACGGTGTTAACTGTCCACGGCCGAGCCATAGCGAGATACGTGTGGCAATATCCCGCCTTAAAAATAATAAAGCAGCTGGAGCCGATGGTCTTCCGGCAGAATTGTTTAAGGCATGTGGAGAGGATCTGATTAGTCGCAGTCTGTTATGTCCCATATACAAGAAAGGAGATCGTAAGAACTACCGTGAAATAAGTCTATTACCAATTGCGTACAAGGTCCTTTCAAGCATATTGTGTGAACGTCTAAAGCCTTTTGTAGAAAAACTAATTGGTCCATATCAGTGCGGCTTTAGACCTGGTAAATCTACGACCGATCAAATATTCACCTTACGACAAATCCTGGAAAAAAATCCTGAAAAAAACTCATGAAAAGCTGAGCGACACCTACCACCTCTTTGTCGACTACAAAGCTGCCTTCGACTCTCCGATAAGGAATAGGCTTTACGAGGCCATAGCTGAGTTTGGTATTCCTGCAAAACTAATTCGACTTTGCAGATCTACCTTGGAAATTACCAAATCCTCTATTAAGATTGGTAAGGAACACTCTGAACTATTCAACACGGAAAGAGGCAGGGTGATAGCTTGTCATGTACACTATTTAAAATAGTTATGGAGAAGGTGATGAGTAAGGCTGGTGTCACCATGCCAGGCACCATATTCCACAAGAGCTTCTTGCCACTAGGCCATTCCGATGATATAGACATCATTGACCGAAATCTGCCGGATGTTACTGCAGTTTTCTCATAACTATAAAAGGAGTCACCAAAAATGGATTTAGCCGTCAACGAGAACAAAACAAAAATAATGATTTCGACGAACAAAAAATCCTTTAGATGGAGGCGTACTGTGAACGTTATTGTTTTGAGGTAGTAGATGGATTAACCTACCTCAAATCTTCCGTCAATAAGAAAAATAATGTCATCTAAGAAATCATGCAGGAAATAGTGCTGGTTAACACATGTTTTTACGGATGTAGACATTTACCTTAATTTTGGGATACTACGAAACAGCTATACCTGGTTTTAATTTTAGCCGTTCTGTAGTATGCTGCCGAATCGTGGGTGCTTACGACAACGGACATACAAATCCTGGGAGTATTCGAGAGAAAAGTACTCCGAAAAATATATGGACCATCGGATGAACCATGAGCTCTATGAGATTTGCCACGACATCGACGTAGCTAAATAAGTCGGAATCCAACGACTTCAAGGGCTGGGACATGGATGTCCATCGCCACGATAAATGTAAATACTCCAACGAGAAAGGTGTTTGAAGGCCAACCAGAAGAACCAATTGGTAGGCGACGTACCACCATCTGGTAGGACTGACTAGAGAGTTCTAATGTATTGTCTACTTTTCTACAGTGATCACAAATTAAGTTGCTTTTACCGATTACATGCTTAGTTTAGGAGATAAACTATATTTAGAGAGGTGCCGTGACATAACCCCACACGGACATAATCCCCAAAACGATTTTGGGGCTTATGTCCGGGCAACATGTCGGACATAACCCCCAATTTCATTGGGGATTATGTCCGACACTAATCTGCGGACATAAGCCCCAATGGGGTTTATGACCGAATTTGTTGTTGTTTTTAGTATTTCAACATATGAAGAGAACGATTTTAAATATTGCTATTGTAGCGAGGGACGAATGCGGTGGGGGGCACGCCCCCCGCCGCATCCGCCTTAGTAAGTGTCGTTGCATACATAATATGTCTCACTGCAGCGCGAGACGAATGCGGTGGGGGGCACGCCCCCCGCCGCATCCGCCTTAGTTAGTC
Organism: Muscina levida; assembly: GCA_964034835.1. Lineage (NCBI taxonomy): Eukaryota > Metazoa > Arthropoda > Insecta > Diptera > Muscidae > Muscina > Muscina levida. The sequence goes on from OZ035880.1 coordinate 101,330,435, forward strand.
TAGTTGCGTACTTAATCTGTCTCTCTGCAGCAAGAGACGAATGCGGTGGGGGGCACGCCCCCCGCCGCATACGTCGTAGTTTGTTAGTTACTTAAAAGTCACTCTTCTTTTTGGGGGTGGGCGTCCGCCCACCCCCATTTCATCAACTTCATCAACCTTTTTCATTACTTTTAGTCGCAAAATTAGTTTGGGTGTTATGTCCGTTATATTTGTTGGGGCTTATGTCCGTTATGCCCCGCGGACATAATCCCAAATGCAAATTGGGGGTTATGTCCGCAGAGCGTGGCGGACATAAACCCCAAAATCGTGTTGGGGATTATGTCCGTGGGGGTTATGTCCGGGCACCATTTAGAGATCTCCGTATTGATTTGGTGGAGTTCTTATAAGTTCAATAGCGAATGTATTATTGTACATTTTGAAAGAATTTGCGAATTAAGTTGCTTATTCCGATTAGACGCTTAGTTTATGAGATAAACGCATTTCTAGATTCTATATTGATTTGGTCGAATTTGGACCTCTCTCCAAGAATTAGTGAATTTTCATTCCTTTCCAAGTGGATTCGATGCTATTTAATAGTGATCACATATTTAGTTTTTTTAGTGAGTTTCCTAAACTTTTAAAAATTATGCTATTTTTTCCGTGTAGAAGCTTAGTTTAGGAGATAAACTCTATATAGAGATCTCCACATTAGTTCTTATTAGTTTGACAGAGAATTTTTAACTCTTACCTAATGTGTTATCTGAATTTTCGTAGTGATCACAAACTAATCAAATTTTTCTGTTCAGACGCTCAGTTTAAGGAGATAAACACATTTAAAGATTTAGTTTAGGAGATAAACGCATTTCAAGATTCCATATTTCTCTTTCCTCTCTTCTCTTTCCAAGACATTTTATAGTGCACTTTCATTCTTTTCCAAGTGGATTCGCTAATTTTTAAAAGTGTTCACATATTTAGCTTCTTAAGACTTTTAGTTTAGGAGATCAGCGAATTTCCATAATGATTTGGTCGATTTCTTATTAGTTTCATAGTATATTTCTATAGGTTCCCAGTGAATTTCCTACATTTTTTAAAATTTATCTATTTTTTCCGGTTAAAAGCTTAGTCTGGGAGAAAAACTCTATATAGAGATCTCCATTGTGATTTGGTCGAATTTTCATTAGTTTGATACTGAATTTCGACTCATTTCCTAATATATATTATACATTTTCATAGTGATCACCCGATTAAACGCATAATTTAGGAGATAAACGCATTTCAAAATGTCCATAGTGATTTGTTACATTTCTCTTTAGTTCGATAGCTAATTTCCACCCGATTCCTAATTTGTTCAAAGTTAATTTTTATTCCTTTCCAAGTTGATTTGCTACTTTTTAATAGTGAACACAAAATAAGCTCCCCTTTTTGATATTCTTTGCTATTTTTGAAGTTTGATCTCTTAGTTTTTCAGCTATAACTCAAGAATCATTGATTATTTCACATTTTATTTTTTAGCAGAATTGAAGAGAATGACAAACCCTTTTTATACGGACCTAGTACCTTCACCCTGACTTGGAATTTCTCACCCCCCAGGTTGGCTGTTGCACTGCATCATAAAACCATAAATCCACAATTTTAGAACGATGTGGCAGTGACGTCAGTCAATACCGTCATTTCTGATGCCCGTGTGGCCTGAACTGAGTACGAACTAAGAACTACCCCTTCCCTGTCTCTTAGCGTCTGTTTTCCCCAGTGGGGCGGCTAGGGGACATACGTCCGTTGACCTTAAAAGTCACTCGACCATCATCCCTAAGGTCGTCGGTCCGTATTTTCATTAAATCCAATTAGCGTCTGTTCTCACAGTGAGCGGCTACTGGTCTGTGTCTGTCTCCAGTGGAGCGGCAGTTTGTTCGCATCTAAGATGCATTTTTAATTCTTGTACAAGTCCTTAGAGTCTCACTAGCATGAAGAGGAGCGGGGTAGTGACTATAGTTATTACCTACATAGTCTCGATTGCCAGGGGGACCTATACTAGTTACGAATAAAGAATTAATTCTTCCCCTGTCTCCTAGCGTCTGTTTTTCCCCAGTTGGGGCGGCTTCGAGACATACGTCAATTTGATCCGTAAGGGTCTTTTATTCGTTCTTACGAAATCGCTCTTACAAAATACGGTACCTTAAATCCATAAACGTCTGTCCTCATATTGAGCGGTTAATGGTCTGCGTCTGTCTCCTGAGGAGCGGCAGTTTTTTCACGCCTGGCAGTTAGGCATAAAATGCAACCCCCCAATTTTCGTCCAAATGTCCGAGCTTGGTACACAGTGGTTCTTCGAAACCAGGTACCTCCAAGGCTCCCAAGGTCCAGATGGGATGTGATCCTGTCAAAACCCCTGTTTATAGAAAACTCGGTCGGCCATAACTACGATATCTCAGATATACCGATTACCGAACATCGAATTCAATGGGCTATCAAAAGTTTCCACCCTTTTAAATCACCGGGACCCGATGGTACTATTCCCGCGGATCTACAAAAGAATACCGAAGTATTGACGCCCTGGCTTTTAACTATCTTTAAAACATGTCTGAAACTGTCGTATATTCCAACGAGGTGGACAACCTACAAAATTGTATTTATCCCTAAGGGGGGTAAGGCATCCCACACCAAAGCCAAGGATTTTAGACCAATCAGCCTATCTTCCTTCCTACTCAAAACTATGGAGAGAATAATTGATGCATATATCAGATCATCTCTTAAACCGGATGTCCTGTCCAGGGCTCAGCATGCCTACACGAAGGGAAAATCCACGGAAACTGCTTTACATTCGATAACCAGCCTCATCGAAAGATCCCTGAACTACAAGGAATACGCTCTTGCTGCCTACCTAGACATTGAGGGAACTTTTAATAATGTCAAACCTTAATCTGTAATTGACTCAATGGAACAGCTGGAGATTAACCCAGTGGTCATCGCCTTGGTTGATAAACTACTAAAATTTAGGCGCATTGGATCCAGTCTGGGCGCGTCAAATATTTCTAAGGTGGCGGTTCGCGGTACTCCACAAGGAGGAGTACTCTCTCCACTACTATGGAATCTTAACATCAACACTCTCCTGAGAAAGTTGGAAAAAACTTGCTGCACAACCGTCGCATATGCGGATGACGTGGCACTAATAGTTACAGGTAAGGATCCAAAACTACTCTCTGAGCTACTGGAATCTGCACTGAAACTTCTTGTGAAATGGTGTCATGAATGTGGACTGGGTGTAAATCCGAGTAAAACAGAACTGGTGCTATTCACACGGAGATACAAAATCCCTCAATTTGCCAAACCAAGATTAAATGGAGTCGCACTTACACTCTACGATAGCGCCAAATACCTCGGGCTAACATTGAACAGTAAACTGAATTGGAATCTGAACACTCAGACCAGGATTAGCAAAGCGGCAACGGTTCTATACTGCTGCAAAAGGGCAATCGGCCTCAATTGGGGAATTAGCCCCAAGAACTTAAACTGGTTATACGAATCAGTTATTAAACCCATCTTATTCTACGGATCAGCAGTCTGGTGGCCGGCGCTAGATAAAGCGTCCCAAAGGCTGAAATTCGAACGCATTATGAGATTGGTGGCGATCATGATAACAGGGGCACTTAGAACCACTCCAACTAAGGCACTTTTCACGATCCTAAACTGGTTACCACCAGTTTTCTATATATCACAGATGAGGCAGCCAAAATGTGGCCAGAAATTTTGAGTTATTGGGGAAAAATTATGAAAAAAGATGATAAATAAAAGTTTTTTAAGATGTCGTTAGATAAAATTATTCCAACTTTTTTTGATGATATCATTAAAGAAAATTATTTCTTATCTACAATTATGCTGAAGAATGAAATGAGAAATCATCATTGGTTCTTGAGATATAGCTGAAAAACTAAGTTTGGCCTGAGAACGCCAAATCCTTTGGGGGTTTACTATGCTGGCCTAGTTAGTATTTTGGGGGTTTCCTCCACCCTGACTTGGAATTTCTCATCCCCAGATTAGCTTACAGGAGTGGAATGGCAAGGATAAATTTTCTATTGAAAATGCTAAGTAAATATTGATCCCGTTTTCGAATAGACGCATAGTTTAGAAGATAAACTCTTATTTTAGGGTACGGCCTTACTATGCTGCATTAATTCTCTGCAACATGCCTGTGAATTTGGTTCCCATTCTTTCACACAAATACATTCGAATGCGATGCGCCGCCATCATCTAACATGCATACAGATAAATGTTTGTGTGTTCTACGGAAAATTGAATTATTCATTTTGTGGGCGTATAAGTCGTTAATTCATTTATTTTCCTCTATGTGCATTTGTTTGTTCATGTCTGTATGCTGTGGCGCAAAGTATCGCAAGAGTACTTTGCCACTTGTATACACACACTCATATAATAACTCTTTCCACCAGCGGCGGAAGGAAAAACCTAGAAGGCCTTATATAACTCCTTCAAGAGCAGTCAGTAGGCCTTCCCTCAGCATGTCCCCTTTCTTTTCAAATAACATAGGGTATCGTTGGAAGGCAAGGCCAACGACAGTTAACTTTGTTGGAATTTGAACCTGTAAAACTGTTTTAAGAAAAACACCGGAAAGGTTGAATAACAACTCATGGAAGTCGCTGAATATGCCCTCTCAAGAAGTTCGGCTTGGTATAAATTCAATGTGTACACACATTCTGCCTATTCTTCTCATGACAGAACCACGGAATATATCTACACATGGTATGGTGGAATAACTACTCATCGAAGACCCTGAATCTCCATCCTCAAAAAAGTTCGGCGGCACCATAGGCATTTTACGAATGGGATGAACACGAGCTCGGGATATTTCAGAATGGTAGGAGAAGACCTGTTTTTAGCCATAAGGAAACAAGGCCTGCTGACATAACGCCGGAATATCTCAGAAGGCCTTGTTGCACACCGCCTGCTTGTACAAGCCCTTGCATATTGCGCCGCTGTTTGTCTGTCTGTTTGGTGCTATGCCACCCAAGTGTGAGTATGACACACATACATATATGCATTCAAAGTTATACATTTATATACTGGTACTGGTATTTTAAAACAATTTCCAGTGTAAATTTATTTTTAATCGTTTGACTCCAGTTGCCCGCATGATAAGGTGGCGTTAGTCAGTGCCAATGTAGTATAAGAATGGGTGAAACGCATGTAAATTTCCAAATGTCTGCATGTCTGTCTGTCACATAGTGTCACAAATGAATTTCTCCATAAAATATTTAGGTGGTTTCTGGCGTCATGTTCATAAAAATAATGGAATTTACATTTACATATTGCCCAGTCTCAGGAAATTGCAACAACAGCCACCACCACCAACAGCAACAGCGACAACAACAGCCACATGTGTTAGGTGTGTGCGGCACAAGCGACGATGCGAGCAATTAAGTGAAATTAAAAATTTACAATGGAAATTAATTGTTAATGGAAAGTGGGTGGAAAATATATTAAATTACAGGATTCGTTTAATTTGTCATTTAAATGTTTCACCCAGGCAAGACCGAGAGAGAGTGACAATTAAACGCCTATTATTTCGTTTGGTATATTATTTGTAGCGTAAATTGAGTAGAATTATATGTGACATATTGAAATTGAAGACAATGTTCCATTGTTGCACAATTGACTATGTAAGTTTAGTAATATTAGTAAAATTACTATTTGCAATATTTATTCAACGTCAATTACACTGTGGAATCGGGGTCATTATCTGGATTAAAGTACTTGGCCAGTACAGTACCATCACCCTTACTGGGAATTTTTCTCATCCCTCCATTGGCTGTTACACTGTGTTATAAAACTAAAAGTCCACAATATTGGAACAATGTGCGTATGATTAATATAAAGTCCGCATTAAATTAATATTGCTCATGCGTTGTACATACACGTGACGAGCTATATATGCAAACTCGCTACAGATGTACAGTGCAGTACTCGTCATTCAATATCATCAGCAATGACAAAAAGTTATTACGGAAAATTTATGAAAAAATTTGATAAATGAAATTTTTTTGAAAATGTCATAACATAAAATTATTCCAACTTAATCTTTTATGTGGATATTTTAATAGAAAATATTTATTTAAGCCTTAGCTACAATTATGCTGAAGAATGAAAAGAGAAATCATCAATGGTTCATCAGTTTTAGCTGAAAAACTAAGCGATGATTATTAAGATAAGGAAAACATATAAAAGGTCATAGAAAAAAGTTTGTCCTGGGTACGCTAAACCCTTTAGGTTTCTACTATACTGACCAAGTATCTTCACCCTGACTTGAAATTTCTAACTCTCCAGATTGGCTGGTGCACTGTAATGTTAAACCATAAATCTACAATATTGGAACGATGGACGCATGATTAATATAAAATCTGCTTACAATTCATAATAAAATTCATACGTTGTACTTACATATGAAGCGAGTACCACATGCAAACTCGCTACATATGTACATTCAATATCGTCAGCAATGACCAAATTTTGAGCCTTATGACCTCCCAGAAAATGGACATATCGCCCTATAATTAGGGCCTTCGTTAAATTATAAAAAAAATCGCGCGATTTTTCTTTTTTATTTGATGAGTTCCATAATTTCACATTAATTTGAGTAAATCGAGAGAATAGAAAGCCGTAGTTAATTTAAAAAAAGAAAAATCGAGTGATTTTTTTTTTTAATATCTACGGCCCTTCTATTCTCTCGATTCACACAAAGAATAGAATAGAAATCGCGCGATTTTTCTATTTAATTTAACGAAATCCCTTCTATTCTCTCAGTTCACACAAATTAATATAAAATTATGGAAATCATCAAAGAATTTTCGAAATTTTCGAAACACAAAAAAAGATTCGAGATCGAAAACCACAAATTTAAAAATTAACTGAAAAGTTAAATCTTGGAGAAATTTCCCCTAGCACGTTTCTTCATATGAAGACGAATAAAACAAATGGCCTTTTACCACCGACAAACCAAAATGCAATAAAAACGGAAAATTTTTCGTCTGAATCAGAATGTGAAGCTCCTCATTTTTGGAAGCTCAGGAAATATGCACTTTCGGGGCAGTTGCGGGTCTTGTTGTGCATTTTTCTCCTTCCACACCAACGGAAACAGATTGCTTCGCTTGTGTTATTACCCAGGATTGAGTCTGGAATCATTGAAAATAATACTCTAACAGCAAAGTTCGAATTCGTTACTAAAATGTTGGTCCCATTGTGTGAGTCTAAATTAATAAGTAGAAGCAGAAGTATTTTTTCTCGAAGACACCCAGAATAAATTGCTCCGTTTGTGTCATTACCTAGGATTGAGTCTGGAATCATTGAAATTGGCTCTAACAGATGTTTTCCTTTTTTCACAGAATTCTTCGTTTCGGTCAGCGTCAACCCGCAAAGTCATATCAGCTTGGCGGAGACACCAAACTCAGCATATAACAGTTTCTGTCATTTCGAACTGTCGAATGTAGCTTTGTAGTCTTGGTTCGTCTCCAGGATTTGTCGTAGTGTTAACATCTGACCTGCCTCAGATTCACCGGGTCTAAAGTCACACTGATATTTCCTGATATCCATTCCCCAAAAATTTTTACATTTTGGTAGATCTTTCGCGATTTCACTGTGATCCCTATATATGTATTTTGATATATTCTCCTCCATAGACGCTTTTTCTGCTTGTAGAGGCGTTTCGTCTCTCTCCTTTTCTCCTTATACCGTACCTTCACAGGACGAGTTAGCTAGCCTTGGCTGCATTGTTGCCTTGTATGCAGCATTCTTTCCCTCAGATAATACGCGACATTCATATCCATGTATGACCATTGCGTCTGTAGTCATTGAATGCGCAATATGCTGCCACTGTATATAAGGAACTTGAAAGTAAGGCGCGTTTGTTAGCAGTATGTGAGAGAAATCGTTGGATCAGACATTGGCTATCTCGGGGATACGCAACTTTGCGATGCCTAGCTTCTTTTGTGTTTGGTTACTGTTTGACCTCGCTGGGAGCAAATAGGTGCTAATCCTATTTTATATTTGCTATTTTATTTATGCTACCTTGCGATGTATTGATAACTTTGCGTTCGGTTGTGGTAATCGTAGGTTATATTTTACGTAAATAACGCCTTCCATGGATTACCAAATCATCAATAAAGTTTTTTGTCTTTCGATCAGGTGATATCGAGGTTCTCTTGTTGCTATCTTTGTGTGTGAAATTGTGTTTCCTCTCACTGTTACGGTTCCTGTCGTCGCGAAGCTAAACAGTCTGAAACATTTATCAAAGGTGTTATTAAGTAGACTTCTGAACTAAGAGCATCTTCCCTTCATCTTTCCAAATTCTTGCAATTTTTACGTCGCGAGCACCCCTGTCCTTCTCATTTTCAGGACGATGACCACCTAATATATACTACTTTACAATTGGTCCTTCCAACCGACTTCGGCTGCAAACTGAGAAAATCTAAATTCGCCTATAATGGCCTTCAAATACTCCACTGACTACAATGTAGCTTAATAACAGAATATGCCACTATATCCACACTCCCATTGCATGTGCCACATCATGCCACGGATATCATCTATGATGTTCATTCACACATCATTACACGAGTCATTCGCTTACAGCTGTAATAGAGACTTTCGGATGCTTGAACTTCATACATAGTCTATGGCAACACCAACCATCGCTGTAAGAACGAAGATGCTACATCTATCGATATTACTTTTCTTATTATCTAACACACTCACACAAGATGCAACAAACAATATTTGCCTTTCCGTCATTTTTCAGTTTCGGCTTTCAAGTAACAAACTTTACATTTGATAAAGCTGACGTTCACGATAGTAAATTGATTTTCAGCAGATTGTGTTTTTGTACAAAACTAACTACGCTAAGAATTTCTATAGACGAGCGCCACTGAAATCAATGAATACACCATGTGTGGTGGAAGGATCAACTGGAAAATGTAGTTAACAGTTCGTTTTTCGTTGTGTTTCCTCATTTGTTAGGTTAAGGTAACATTAACGTAGCTAGGAAATCTTGGCATCACAAACATACATACAGTTATATGTTGGTAGTTTTTGGGTGTATGCAAGCTCTTATATTACTTTATACTATATGCAACGTCTCCTTGTTGAAGAATAACTTTAGTTAGTAATTTTGACATACACATATACATATTCACTGCCTCACATGGTTGCTAAGTATACCATTATTGTGTATGTGTGTGTGCACCAACTACTGTCGGAGGGATTGAAAAGTATCTTCTGGTTTCCACCAGAGTTCCGATAGTAACACCCACGTGTAAATCCTGCATCAGCAATATTTATGATCAAACTTTCTGCTGTCATTACAGTAATGATGGCTGACGCTCTTAAGTCGATGCCACATGTGAAAGTGGGGAAAGCTGTTGAAAAGTCATGTGTGTGGCATTGTGAAAACTATTTGAGATACAGGAGCACAAAGCTATCAGTGTAAATTTACTTATAAGTTTATACAAAAGGAGTAGATCTTGTGCAAAATTTCTTTTGACATTGATGGAAGTATGTTGAAAGTTTTATGTTATAATCATCATAATCGAGCGAAAATGGTACAATAATCCGCAAGATGCATTATAGATTAAATCAGGCGAATGTCTTTGTGGCGCGACTTTTAACATATTTTTAAGAAGCAAAGTTTGGGTACTAATCAAGTTTATAAATGTCCTAACATATTTCTAAATCATGTTTTTTAGAAGTGCTGAACAAGATATTCATATATATATCAGCTGAGGTAAGACCAGACACCTCCAGGGTCGCCCGAAGGACCCACACAAAACCTTATAGAAATAATAACTCAGCAGATTTTCCCAGATTAGAGCAATAATAACAGTATTGTTTATTGATGGTGAAATTCAAACTTATAATCTACTGGATAAAGATTTTATATATAAAAACGTTTAAAATTTAAATACAGCGATAGCGATGTTGTCTGTTCTGTTAGTTGTAGCCAGGCCTATTATAGATGATCGCGAACTTTAGTATGAGGGGAGCATTGATGCGATGTGAGACTGTAACGATAGGTTTCGGGACCGGGATCAATTTAAGATATTCGGAAACTTTACGCCGATTTGAGATGATCGGTAATTTTATATTATTTCTCCGAAACTATAGAGGTCACATAGGTTAGGGTCGTTTAGGTACTCGGGGACGTGATATTTTGGTTACTTTCGATAATTCAAGTTTGTATCAGTAGTTCGACAGCGTACTGATGATTCGGTTTTGTCGGCGATTCGGATTAATATCTAAAATTCGACAGTGTATTGACGATTGTCGGTGATTCAGTTTCATATCAGCAACTCGGGGTCATCTTGGTGATTCAGCATTATCGGCGATTCAGTTTCGTATGTGCAACTCGGGATCTTGTGTGTTGGTGGCTCGCGTTCTTCGGCAACTCAGTTTTGTATCTGCAATCTGGAATCGTGTTGATAACTTGCGTTCTTGGCTTCTGCAACTTGCGTTTGTATCGAGATTTGTCGGCAACTCAGATTTGTGTCTGCTGTTCAGGATCGTATTGATTCGAATCTCACGAACGAATTAATAATCGTACCCGACGTAGTATCAAAACGCTAAGACGTTAATTTCTATAAAAATGCTATTTTAACGAAGAGTATCTTTTTGTACCAGACCGTTAAACCGATGGTCAGGTTAAAGCAACAAATGTTTTGATCCAACAGATAGAAGGCCCATTCAACCGACCGAGGTCGAGTTAAACCTATTGTAAGGTACAACCAACAGAAACTGGATTCGACCAAAGTCTAATTAAACCAATAGTTATGTTCAATCCACAGAAGTTGGATTCAAGAGAAGTCGAATTCAAAAGACAGAAGTCCGATTCAACCGACCGAAGTCGAGTTAAAGCTATAGTTAGGTTCAACTAACAGAAACAGGATTTAACAGACCGAACTCAAGTTAAACAAATAGTTGGGTTCAATCAACAGAATTTGCATTCGACCAAAGTTGGATTCAACAGACCGAAGTCCGATTCAACCGTCCGAAGTCGAGTTAAACCTATAGTTAGGTTCAACCAACAAAAGTTGGATTCGACCAAAGTCCAATTAAACCAATAGTTAGGTTCAATCAACAGAAGTTGGATTCAAGAGAAGTCGAATTCAAAAGACAGAAGTCCGATTCAACCGACCGAAGTCGAGTTAAAGCTATAGTTAGGTTCAACCAACAGAGACTGGATTCAACAGACCGAACTCTAGTTAAACCAATAGTTGGGTTCAATCAACATAATTTGCATTCAACCAAAGTTGGATTCAACATACCGAAGTCCGATTCAACCGTCCGAAGTCGAGTTAAACCTATAGTAAGGTTCAACCAACAAAAGTTGGATTCGACCAAAGTCTAATTAAACCAATAGTTAGGTTCAACCAACAAAAAATGGATTCAACAGACCGAACTATGGTTCAACCAATAGTTAGGATCAACCAACAGAAGCTGGATTCAACAGACCGAAGTCCGTACTATAGTTATAGTTATAGTAAGGTTCAACCAACAAAAGTTTGGTTCGACGGAAGACTAGTTAAACCAAAAGTGAGGTTAAACCACTAGAAATTGGATTCAGCACACCGAACTCTGGTTAAACCAATAGTTAAGATCAACCAATAGAAGTTGGATTTAACAGAGCGAATTTCGATTCAACAGACCGAACTCTTGTTAAACCAATAATTAGGATCAATCAACAGAAGTTGGATTCAAGAGAAGTCGGATTCAACACACAGAAGTCGAGTTAAAGCTATAGTTAGGTTCAACCAACAGAAACTGGATTCAACAGACCGAACTCTAGTTAAACCAATAGTTGGGTTCAATCAACAGAATTTGCATTCAACAGAAGTTGGATTCAACAGACCGAAGTCCGATTCAACCGACCGAAGTCGAGTTAAAGCTATAGTTAGGTTCAACCAACAAAAATTGGATTCAACAGACTGAACTATAGTTAAACCAATAGTTAGGATCAACTAACAGAAGAAATTGGATTCAACAGACCGAACTCTGGTTAAACCGACCGAAGTCGAGCTATAGTTATACTTAGGTTCAACCAACAAAAGTTTGGTTCGACCGAAGACTAGTTAAACCAATAGTAAGGTTAAACCACCAGAAATTGGATTCAGCACACCGAACTATGGTTAAACCAATAGTTAAGATCAACCAATAGAAGTTGTATTCAACAGAACGAATTCCAATTCAACAGACCGAATACTAGTTAAACCAATAGTTAGGTTCAACCAACAGAAGTTGGGTTCGTCTGGACGGATTGGATCGAAACTCGACTGAAAACGCAATCAGGCAGCACAAACGCCAATAGCATGGACTGAGGGAATGGCTTAAATGCCTTACGGGTGATACAATGATTCCATATGGGCCTAATGAGGAGATGCCTGCATACGAACCAACCAACCTCATTTACACGATGCTGAAACATTTTGAAGGGAAATACTGACAATTTACAATTAGTGTAAATGAACAGTTATGGTCCTCGGCAATGAAGACAAGAATATATAATAGCTTCAATCGGCTCTCAACATGAACGGCGCATTTCATAATCGCTACAACGAATAACGGCTAAAAAACGAAACCAGTTCAACACATTCCGAAAATGGCAACCACATTGGTAGTTGTGGCTCTTAGCGTGCCTGAGACTGTTTTTCACTGTAATTCTCTGCTTGGTTAGGCGACGGCTGCTACCGCAAAGAAATTTATAGATGAGTTGCTTGGTAACCGATCCTACTTGCAAATAGTCCAACTTCGTTGATTGAACCTAATTTATATAGGTTTACCTCGATTTCGATCAGAATTCGTTCTGTTAAATCCAACTTTTCCTATTTGAACCCCATTTCTGTTGGGTTAACTCGGCTTCGGTTGGTTAAATCGGACTTCGGTATGTTGAATTAATTTTTTGTTAGTTGTCGGTTTAATCGGACTTCTGTTTGGTGAATTCAACTTCTGTTGGTTGAACCTAACTTTTGGTTTAACTCAACATCGGTCAATATAATCGGACTTCGGTCTGACGAATCCAACGGCTGCTAAATTCAATTTTTGTTGATTGAACCTAACTATTGGTTTGACTCGAGTTCTGTCAGTTGCATCGGACTTATGTCGGGTAAATCCAAATTATATTAGTTGCACCTTACTATTGGTTTAATTGGACTATGGCCGAATCCAACTTTTGTTTGTTGAACCTTATTAAAGGTTTAACTCGACTTCGGTCGGTTGAATCGAACTTCGGTCTGTTGAATCCAACAACTGATGGTTTTGCAAAAGTTGTTGGTTTTGCAAGGATGCCAGTTTCTCTATACCTCTTAAGAAGGGTTTTTCCAAGGTTTCGAATCTTCTTCTGTATAGGGATGGGCAGTTGCATAAAATATAGTGGGTAGATGGTTTACCGCTGTTATTCCCACAGTAGATATACTCGCTTTTTGTTGTGAATCCCATTATGTTCGCATGTCTGCCTATGGGCCCATGTTCCGTTAGGAAGGTAATAATTTTTCTTAGCTGGTCCCTCTCAAGATGTATCACGTACGCTTCGAGTTTTATTCAGACCATGACTTTTTGACCTTTCTACAGGTTTTCTCATGCTTCCATCTGTCGTTTGCAGTTCTAAACGTGTGCTATGTGTTCAACGACACTTTCCTGCAGGCCTGAGACCTGTCGGTTCTCTTCGTCCGCTTTACAGTTGCCCTCAAATTCGTTGTGTCCAGGTATCCACGTAAACAAAACTCTGTTATTCCTGGATATCTTGTTAAGAGATTTATGGCAGGATCTGACAATTTGCGATTTTTTGTCACAGAACTTCAATGAGTTTACCGCCACCAGACTATTCTTGACCAGGAGAATATTCTCCCCTGATACCCTCCTCACGATGATCACGTCCGCGGCTCGTTTAATATCAAGTATTTCCGCTTGGAAAACGCTGAAAAAATCTGAAATACTTGATCTTATACTTAGTCGTACTTGTCATCCAGATTGGAGCACGTAGTCTGTTTCAGGTGAGATATTGATATGGTTTAGGATCCTTGAGTGTCCGATGGAGGAATTCCAAAGTTCTATCTCGTTTAGTCAAATAGTTGATTTGAGGGTGGAGCATTTGCAGCTCAGATCAGGTGGTAATACATTAAGTATCGTGTAGAGTGCCTTAGAAAGAGTCGAGCTCATGCATCAGGTTATAAGAAGAAAAATTTCCTCTTCTTGTCGAGAGCATACCAGCAAACTATAGGGCCATATTGTAGTATGGCTTCACTATAGCATTATTGATCCAAAGTGTTACCTTGGGTTTGAGTCCCCAGGTTTTCCCAAAAGTTTTCCGACATGTGTATAAAAAAATTATAAAATTCTACAATAGCAGCGATAATATTTCCCCTTGTGGGGTGCCTCTAGTCACCTTTCTAGTGCGATATCTTGATATGTAGACTATTGAGCTCTGTCATAATATAGAGCGATTGTTGAAGGCTCCCTATATACCCTAAAGGCTACTAAGGAAACTCTTTCCTATCAAATATCTTCTCCATGGGATACAATAGCGCATGGAGTGCAGTTTCTGTCGATTTTCAATTTGTGTATGCGTGTACAGCATTTGAAAGGATATGCGGGTCGATTGAATTATTTATGATGTTGTCCATGATTCTCTCAAGGATGTTCAGTAGGAATTATGTAAGACTAATTACTCTGCAATCCTTCGTTTAAGTGTGCGATGGCTTTCCCGCCTTTGGGAAATAGCCATGGAAATAGTATCTCCATGCCTGTTGAAGTTCGGCGGGTATAATGTCGTCCGGACCGGGGGATTTGTAAGGATCAAAGCCGTTGATTGCGTGCATGATCATGTATCGGTATTCTATAGCAGAAGTCGGTAAGTGCGACGGCTATGGAGTTGGTTGGATGGGTATCCGACAGAATTTTCAAGGTTTCCTTTGAGGATTCAGTCCAGGTCCCATCGTTTTTGCATTATATATGCTGGGCGCTCTTTGTCGAGAATAATACTTTCCTAAGGGATAATAGGGATAGGTATAGCCATTTCAAAAATTAAATAAAAAATTTAATAAACTCGAAATTTTCCTCTCATATAAATCTCCGTTAATGATTTCATGGTGTCAGGTACCGTATTTAAAACTATAAATGTAATGTGTAATTCTATAGAAAATGTACACAGTATTTTATAAAAATATTTCGAATTGAGTATCATATTGAAAATATGTATGTGTTTGAAAGTAAACACAAACGACTTTGGAATCTTCAAAAATATTTTACTTTTACAGTTGTAATACTCATACACAAAAACATGTTATTCAATACTCTTCAAACCATGCAACACAAATGAGTATACAGCATATGGGTAAACTATTAGAAACCTCTGACTTATGTATAACGCTTAAACGGCCCTGCAGGAAATGAAACTAAATTAAATCTAGCAAAATAACTAGCCACAAAAGTAAAGGACTAGATCCGTTTCTATCTACTCGCAATGAGTTTAAGAAACGAATTTAACATTGATATGTCATAGAAAGGCGTTAATTGTCCCCCATCTGCACTACCAATGTGTTAGTATTTCGCTAGTGCAAAAGTACTACCCACGTGACTAGTACACAAGGGCTAGTTACCTTTTTTACTTGTAATTGTCTATAGTTACTTTGAGATTTTCATTAAAACTTTTCCCGCTCTACAAACTTAAATTTAATGAACTCCTTTTTGCGACTGATGTTATTTTTTTTTGTTGTCGTAAGGCAAAATAAAAATCAACAGCAGCCAAAACAAACAGTATTTTTTCGTGAAATATGAAAATACACATTGTGCTCATGGTGGAGGATTGCAGATCATTAAGATGAAACCTGTTGAACTGTCTCCTATTTGCATTACCATAGGGATAGCGAAGTAGATGATGTATATAAACTAGTGCAATCGACAGTCCTGCAGAGGAACTTGCCACATCAAATACTAGAGGCGGATTACACAGATTAATAACCCGGAAATAATGACAGATCGAACTCTAGAGACTATAACACAGTACAATATTTTTCAGCTCATTGATTCGGGACCCAATTCTGAGAACTGCACGTGAAAGTAGCCCCAAACAGAAGAAGTTCTGCATCAATCGTTTTGTCAAGTTACATGCCATAATAATTAAATATCGATTTGAAATTAGTAAGGATCGTATAGCGGGAGAGCGAGGATATAGAGCGATAAAGGGATAGAGGTGAGGCCCGAAAATTTTACCAGAAGTAAGAGCAAATGGATACGGTAATGGCCTCCCCACCTGTAAGGGCAGTGATGGAAATCTGGTCACGGATACGCAGAGTGTGCTGCACATATGGAGAGAACACTTCCAGCAACTGCTGGTTCCAGAAGGCAGCGCACGTGAAGTTATCACGCCAATTGTCGACGACGGCTTAGATTGCCCACCACCAAGTCAAGCCGAGGTAAGAAGAGCAATATCGCGGCTGAAAAACAACAAAGCAGCCGGTGCCGACGGTCTGCCCGCAGAGCTCTTCAAGTCCGGTGGCGAGGAGTTGATAACGAGCATGCACCAGCTCCTGCGCACGGTTTGGCTTAAAGAGTGCATGCCCGACGACTGGAATGTAAGCGTATTATGTCCTGTGCTGAAAAAAGGGTGATCCAAGTGTGTGCTCCAACTACCGCGGGATCAGCCTTTTACCCATCGCATATAAGGTCCTGTCGAGTGTGCAATGTGAAAGACTAAAGCCAGTGTTATCCAACCTGATCGGGCCTTATCAGTGTGGCTTTAGCCCTGGAAAATCAACAACTGACCAGATTTTCACACTTCGGCAAATCCTGGAAAAGACCCAAGAGAAACAGATCGACACGTACCATCTTTTTGTCGACTATAAAGCTGCCTTCGACAGCCCGATACGGCAGAAATTACTTGAAGCCATGGCTGAGTTTGGTATTCCAGCGAAGCTGATACGTCTTTGCGGAATGACGCTGACTGACACGAAGTCTTCAGTGAAGATTGGCAAGGACCTTACGGAGCCATTCTATACCAGACGAGGCCTAAAACAAGGCGACGGCCTATCGTGCGATCTCTTCAACATTGTGATGGAGATGATAATGAGAAAATCTGCAGTAAACACGAGTGGCACTATATTCAACAAAAGCCACATGCTACTCGCGTACGCTGATGACGTAGACATCATCGGTCGAAAACTGCGGGATGTGACTGCAGCCTTCTCAGGTATTCAGAAGGAATCAGCGAAAATGGGCCTAACGGTGAACGAGGAAAAAGCGATGTTATTAGTTTCAACGAACAAAGAATCTACTCGTTTGGGAAACTGCGTGAACGTTGACAACTATAATTTCGAGGTGGTAGATAATTTTGTCTACCTAGGCTCCGCCATCAACATAGCAAATAATGTCAGCCTAGAAATCCGGAGAAGAATCCTGCTTGCAAATAAATACTACTACGGACTAAGCAAGCGATTCAATGACAGAGCCCTCTCTCGACGAACAAAACTCAAGCTACACCAGATATTAATTCTACCTGTCTTAATGTATGGCTGAGAATCCTGGGTTATGACACAAGCGGATGAATCGGTTCTGGCGGTATTCGAGAGAAAAATACTCCGTAAAATATATGGGCCCATCACCGTTAACGGAGAGTATCGGCGTCGTATGAATCATGAGCTGTACGAGCTGTACACTGACATTGACGTGGTCAAACGCATTAAGGTGCAACAGTTGCGTTGGCTAGGTCATGTTGTACGCATGGACGAAAATGCTCCAGCTCGAAAAGTCTTCGACAATGAACTCGATGGACGGAGCAGAAGAGGGCGACCTAAACTCCGTTAGAAAGACCAGGTTACTGAGAACCTTACAGAACTCGGTGTGACTAACTGGAGAAGTAGCGCAGAAGATCGAGGCGCCTATAATATTTTTCTACGTGCGGTATATAATCCACTGGGATTGCATAGAAGTACCAGCTAAGTAAGTAAGTAAGTAAGTAAGTAAGGATCGTATAGCAGAATTTGTCACATTTTAGGCTCTTTTGTTTGACATGCGCAGTTGAAAAAAAGTGTTGTATTCCGTGGCGTATGATTTACGTTGAATATAACTTATGATAATCATACGCCACCATATACCAATATAACAAAGAGCCTAAAACGTGGCAAACTCCCCTATACTATACTTACTTACTTCAAATCGATATTAAGTTGTTATGGCATGTAACTTGACAAAACGAATGATGCTGAACTTCATCTTTTTTGGGCTACTTTCATGTGCAGTTCTCAGAATTAAGTCCTAAAATCATGTGTTGTGGTGTGTAATATTCGCTTTGACAGCACTGTATGGTAACAATTACATTCCTAGGCTTAAGGATTCCATGACCGTAGGTCCTCCAAAGATCATTGGATTAAATTTGTTATATGGATCTATTCATTGATTTCAAGATATAGCCTTTAGCTGTGTCTAGCATTATAATGCGTCATCACACTACTGTATCGCACATTTCATACAACATTTCATTTATTTTATTTATGAATAGTTTGTTTATTACTCGAAACATTTTGTTCTACATCCCAGAGATCAGAAATGTAAGAGTTTACAAACTCATAAATATAATCATGATACGATTGCATATACATACACACACACAGGATACAAGTGTACACATGTGTATTTTATGTACTTTGAGATGAGATTATAAAGTATTAGTTTACAGAAGTACATATACACATAAACATATTCACATTCAAGTATTTCTATAGAGATAGTACACTTTTAGCTGTGTATATGTGTGTGTGTGTGACTTTAATACAACAGAAAGTCATGTGCCGGTTTGCTGCTTGTAACTTTACACAAACTGCACATTAATTACTTAAAATCTTTCATATCCCTTTTTGGAATTAGTTGCATTATTAATAATAATAAGATCGTCCTCTCACAAAGCCAGGTACACTTTGTGTGGACTTTGTAAGCTGTAGTGTTCATTAAATAAATTGAAATGTCTGGTTCATATATATAATTTACAGAAATGCGGAATTGTAATGTAAAATTGCAGCGGCGGCGGTACTCTATGGAATATATAGATGAGAGTGTTGTAACGAAAGAAATGTCTTTGAATTTAGTAAAGTGTGCATTGATATCGCAGGTGTTATGATACATCCTGTTTGTGGTAGGTAATGTGTGCAGCTAACAGTTTTATGATTTTATTTCATAATGAATGGGGGAATGGGACTTTGCCCAGAGGTTGAAAGTTACTGATTGTCACTCACTTGGGAGTGACCAGAAGCGATTCCTTTGTGCCACTGTCCAAGCAGCTAACTACTTTCGGTCTTAGACCAAGTAATCCCCGGGCAATGGCTTTAAAGCAAACGCTTAGAAGTTAGCTAGAGTTAGAAGGCGAAATTTGAGTAACCTAATCGGCATGCTACCACCCGTGCGTCTTTGGAAGTAGGTAACAGAAGTTACTGAAGCTCAACACAGGCTGTTTTAGTGGCTTTGGCAGCCCCAAGAAACTAGGATCGGGAGCGGTGGCCTAATAAGTCACTCCTCCTAAACAAAATTTATTATGAAAACACGAAGAATAGATAAAACAAGGGCCCCCCCCCCCCCGAATGTTGACGACCCCCGCAAACGATATAAGGACCACGATTTAAGGATATGCACCTGGAATGTCCGAACTCTATACAGAGATTGTGCCTTATCCAACTGGCGGACGTCCTCGACAAATACAAGGCTGACATCACCGCCATACAGGAAATGAGATAGACGGGACAGGGATGCACACGACGAAAGAACTGTGACATCTTTTACAGCTGACATGCAGAAAGACACGAATTTGGATGTTCTTTCATAGTCGGTAAGAGACTTCGACACCTGGTCTCGCGGTTTAACCCTGTAAGTGATCGAATAGCCACCATTAGCATCCGGGCGAAATATTTTTACATAACGCTGATTTGTGTACACGCCCTGACGAAAGATACAGACGATGATATTAAAGATGCATTTTACGAGCGCCTCGAGGAAACATACAACCGCTGCCCTGACCACGACATTAAAATTGTTCTGGGGACTTTAATGCAAAAATAGGAAGGGAAGATGTTCTTGGTCCATCGATCGGTAAATTCAGCCTGCATACCGAAACGTCAGACAACGGGTTTAGGCTGGTTAGCTTCGCAGCGGGAGGGAACATGGTAGTTAGTGGAACCAGATTCCAGCACAAAGATATCCACAAGGCAACTTGGCTATCCCCCGATAAAAACACCAAAAATTGATGGCAGGCATGCATCTTGTGTCATGGACGTGCGTGTGATCCGTGGTGCTAATATTGGCTCGGATCATTACCTGGTTACAGCCAAGGTGCGCACAAGATTGAGCAGAGCAAAAAACGCACGTAACCAAACTCAAAGAAAGCTGGACATCGGGAAGCTGCAAACCCCAGAGATTGCTACTGCCTACTCCGACCAACTCTCCCAACTTTTACGACACAACGCCCCTACTTCTGACGTTCCCGATACACAGTGGCAGCATATTGCGCATTCCATGGCAACCGCCGCAACAACCGTGCTAGGATATGAAAAGCGGCGCTCAGACGAATCCTGGTACGATGAAGAATGTCGCATAGCGTCTGAGGAACAGGATGCTGCTTATATGGAAACGCTACAGCCACTTGTAAGCCGTGCTGTTAGGGAACGGCATAAGGAGAAAGTAAAACGGGCGAGACAGCTATTTAGGCGAAAAAAACGTCAGATGAAGGAACGGGAGAACGAGGATATAGAGCGACACAGGGATAGAGGTGAGGCCCGAAAATTTTACCAGAAAGTAAGAGCAAATGGATACGGTAATGGCCTCCCCACCTGTAAGGACAGTGATGGAAATCTGGTCACGGATACGCAAAGTGTGCTGCACATATGGAGAGAAACCCTTCCAGCAACTGTTGGTTCCAGAAGGCAGCGCATGTGAAGATATCACACCAATTGTCGACGACGGCTTAGATTGCCCACCACCAAGTCAAGCCGAGGTAAGAAGAGCAATATCGCGGCTGAAAAACAACAAAGCAGCCGGTGCCGACGGTCTGAGCGCAGAGCTCTTCAAGTCCGGTGGCGAGGAGCTGATAACGAGCATGCCACAGCTCCTGCGCACGGTTTGGCTTAAAGAGTGCATGCCCGACGATTGCAATGTAAGCGTATTATGTCCTGTACTGACAAAAGGTGATCCAAGTGTGTGCTCCAACTACCACGGGATCAGCCTTTTACCCATCGCATATAAGGTCCTGTCGAGTGTGCTATGTGAAAGACTAAAGCCTGATCGGGCCTTGTCAGTGTGGCTTTAGACCTGGAAAATCAAGAACTGACCAGATTTTCACACTTTGGCAAATCCTGGAAAAACCCAAATGAAACAGATCGATACGAGCCATATTTTCGTCGAAGCCATTCCTGAGTTTGGTATTCCAGTGAAGCTGATACGTCTTTGCGTTTACGATACGTACTAACTCCAAATCCATATTAATTTATTATGGCATGTAACTTGACGAAACGAATGATGCAAAACTTCTTCTTTTTAGGGCTACTTTCACATGCAGTTCTCCGAATTCAGTCCCAAACTCATGTGTTGGACTTTGTTATCGAAGGATGTTTTAGTCGCTTTAAAAAAAACAATAAAATTTATTTATAATATTGTAAAATTTATGAAAATTTTATTCCTTGTTGATGTGAAATATGAAATTGTTAGTTTTCACTGTTTACCAAAACAACTTTAACAAAATGTGTTCGAAACATTAAGTGACCCCATATTCATTACTGCGAACTTCTTGTTCCACGCACTTAACCTTCTTAGGACATAAAGCCAATATAGCCCAACCGTATATTTAATTTAAATCGTCCACATAAATATATCACAACGTTATCATTTTAACATCAGCATACGCTTCCCTATGTGTAAACATAATGACCGTCATTTACCTTTAAACATCTAAACAAAGTTTATCAGCTTTATGCCATAACAGAAACAACTACTTTACTACACTATCGCATGTACAACACAAAAGTCTCAAAGTATTTCAGCCCCATTGAATCCTAAATGTTGTAAATGTCTTCAAGGAGCGTTATCGTTTCGCCCCTTTTTAAACACACACACACACATACACACTCACAGATTTTCGAAAAATGATGTGTTAAATTGAACATAATTAAAAACTATTTATCATATAAAGTGCAGGGTAAACTCCAAACGTTCCATCTCCTCTCCCCATGGAGTCGGGTGTAGGTATTGTGTCAAAAGCCTAAAAGTAAACGCAGCAAACGACAGCCATCAGTTTGAGCTGGATGTAGAAGGGATACCTGCCACCAAGCAGTGAAAAATGATTTATATGCAAACGTGTGTAATTGTCATGGAAGAGGTGACTATAAGGCATTGGGGGTATGTGTACTGTGTACGTCCATGTGTGTGTGTGTGTTTGTGTACAAATGCTTACCTGCTGAGTAAACAATTAAGTTTTTGGTTAAAACTAAACTTTTAGTTAAACACAATACGTAACAGCAATGGAGTTGAAACAAAAACAACAAATTAAACTTTCGACAGAGATGGAAGTACTTAATTGTTCGGGGGCAGGTTAGAATTTTTGGCAGATGGAGATTGCACATACTGTCGAACTTCTCTATAATGTAGCCACTGGGGTCGCCGATAGGGAAAATTCATTATAGAGAGGTAAAAAATGTGGGCTTTGGGAGTGTGATACAATGTAAAGCTGATTAGATTAACTTGCCAAACCCAGAGTGATCCTTGCCAATTGCACTTCAAGTCTACTCACAGAGCTCCGTATTCGTAGTACTACTGCGGCCGGAGTACCTCCACGTGGTGACGCCTGGAAGCGTGCCTTTGACACCCGTCAGAGCACGACTAACTGTGAGGGGCGAAACCTAAAACCCAGGCACGTCTGCTCAGAGTGAGCGGTACCCTGGACAGCGTCTGACCCAGAATGGGCGGCTGTAATAAAATACTGGCAGAAGGGAAAACTGCGATGTAGTGCGTTGGGCTTGCAACCCGCCACCGACGTTTGAACTATTGCAATGAAAAGAAGTAAGAAAAGAATAAAATGGACCCCCCAAAATGTTGACGACCACCGCAAACGAATTAAGGACCATGATTTAAGGATATGCACCTGGAATGTTAGAAACACTGTATAGACCAGGTGCCTCCATCCAACTGGTGGAAGTCCTCGAAGAATACAAGGCTGACATAACCGCTTTACAGGAAATCCGGTAGACGGGACACGGGTGCTCGCGCATGAAGAAGTGCGACATCTACTATAGCGGCCATGCGGACAAGCGCGAGTTTGGATGTGGATTTGTGTTTGGCAACCACCATAAAAGCCACCATAAGAGTAAAAACAAAGTTTTTCCACATTACACATATATGTGCTTATGCTCCGACAGAGGAGAAAATCGATGAGGACAAAGACGACAAAGACTAGAGCCTAGAAAATGTATATGACCGTAGCCCGAGCCATGACAGTAAAATTGTACAAGGCGATTTTAATGCTAAAATAGGCAGGGAGACCGCATTTGAGCCTACTATCGGAAAATTCAGTCTGCACACCGAAACGTCGAACAATGGCATCAGACTGATTGATTTCTCTGCGGCAAGAAATATGGTAGTTAGCAGTACTAGATTTGACCACAAAAATATTCATAAGGCAACATGGCTATCTCCAGATCAATTGACGAGGAATCAGATAGATCATGTGGTAGTCGATGGAAGGCACGCATCGAGTGTTCTGGACGTACGAGTGATTAGGTGTGCGAACATTGACTCCGATCACTTCCTTACCGCAGTTAAGGTACGCACTAGGCTAAGCATGGCGAAAAACGTACGTAACCAGGCACAACGAAAGCTGGACATCGGTAAACTGCCTACTCCAACCACCTAACTCAACTGCTGCGGAATGCTCCAATCCCTGATAATATAACCTCGCAGTGGCAAAATATGGCCGACTCCTTAGAACGGGCTGCGAGAAGCGTAGTTGGGAACTCAAAGCCGTCTCAAGAAGATGCCTGGTACGATGATGAATGTCGCAATGCCACGACAGAGACGGTTGCTGCGTACGGTGCGAAACTGCAGCCAATGGCAACGGAGCTGTTCGTGAACGGCACAGCGAGAAGAAACGAGAGGCAGCTCGTCTTTTTAGACGGAAAAAGAAGGAGCTGAAGAAGAGGCAGGATGAGTGCACAGAATTGTTCCGAAGTAGAGGGAAAGCCCGAAAATTCTACAAGAGAGTTTAAGCGAGAATACGTGGAACAGGGTTGCCCTCCTGCAAGGACAGCGATGGTCAGCTAGTGACGGAACCGGACAACGTGCTAAGGATATGGAGAAATCATTTTAAAGATTTATTGGATGCAGACACCACTCCAGAAGCCCCGCTCCAGTCCATGACGATGGTGTTTATTGTCCGCCTCCGAGCCAGAGCGAGATACGTGTGGCAATCTCCCGCCTTAAAAACACCAAAGCTGCTGGAGCCGATGGTCTCCCTGCTGAATTTTTTAAGGCTGGCGGGGAGGAGCTGATTAGGAGCATGTATCAGCTCATGGAGAACATCTTGCAAGAGGAGAGCATGACCGGGGATTGGAGTCTCAGTCTGTTATGTCCCATATACAAGAAAGGAGATCGTAGTGAATGAACTACCGTGGAATAAGCCTACCGTGGAATAAGCCTATTACCAATTGCGTACAACGTCCTTTCAAGCATATTGTGTGAACGTCTAAAGCCAATTGTAGAAAAACTAATTGGACCATATCAGTGCGGCTTTAGACCTGGCAAATCTACGACGGATCAAATATTCATCTTACGACAAATCCTGGAAAAAACCCATGAAAAGCAGATCGACACCTACCACCTCTTTGTCGACTACAAAGCTACCTTCGACTCTCCGATAAGGAATAGGCTTTATGAGGCCATGTCTGAGTTTGGTATTCCTGCAAAGCTGATTCGACTGATTCAAATGTACCTTAGACAACACCAAATCCTCGGTTAAGATTGGTAAGGATCAGTCTGAACCATTCAACACCGAAAGAGGTCTCAGGCAGGGCGATAGCCTGTCCTGTACACTATTTAATATAGTTATGGAGAAGGTGATGAGAAAGGCTGGTGTCAACATGTCTGACACCATATTCCACAAGAGCCACATGCCACTAGCCTATGCCGATGATATAGACATCATTGGCCCAAATCTGCGGGATGTTCTACAGTTTTCTCATCACTCGAAAAGGAATCAGCAAAAATGGGTTTAGCGGTCAACGAGGACAAAACAAAAATAATGATTTCGACGAACAAAAAGTCCTCTCGATGGGGACGCACCGTGAACGTTGACAATTATTGTTTTGAGGTAGTCGACGAGTTTACCTACCTCGGATCTTCCGTCAACAAGAAAAATAATGTCAGCCAAGAAATTTAAAAAAAAGAAATTAAACGGAGAATAGTACTTGCCAATAGATGTTTCTACGGACTTCGGCAGCACTTTAGTAACACCACCTTATCTCGGAATACTAAGAAACAGCTATACCAGGTGCTTATCTTACCTGTTCTGTTGCATGCTGCCGAATCATGGGTTCTTACTACAACGGACATACAAAACCTGATAGTATTCGAGAGAAAAGTAATCCGAAAAATATATGGACCTATCTGTGTCTGTGCTTTACCACGACATCGACGTAGCTAAAAGAGTCAGACTCCAACGACTTCGATGGCTGGGACATGTTGCCAGGATGGATGTAAATGCTTCAGCGAGAAAGGTGTTTAAAGGCGAACCTGAAGGACGGTGCAGAGCAGGAAGACCCAAACTCCGTTGGAAGAACCAAGTGGTAGGCGACGTGCCATCATCTGGTAGGACTAACTGGAGAACACACGCAGAAGACTGAAGCGTGTGGAATTCTTTATTACTTCAGGCCTCAAATTTATGAACTATGTTTCGTAAATTGTAATTGGCCACTTAAGTAAGTAAGTAAGAGGTAAGAATGTGTGAAAAGGTTAGGTTTGTTTTTAAAAAATAGACGAGTTCGACTTTATATATACATGTGTTAGATACCATTGAGTTTATGATACTGTACAAGCACATATCTTAGTATGTAAGGAATCAACAAATATTTCAATTTTTAAGGGGATATAGAAGCTCATGAGGTTCAATAAGCACGAATCCGTCGGTCATAGCCAACGGACAGTAGCAAATGTGACATTGTGCAATGTTTTAAGCCTAAGTGGCATGCTACCATGGGAGAAAGGGATAAGGTAACAGGAAAAATCTAAAAACGGGCGCGGTGACGTAATAAACCTCTCTTTATACCCTCACCTTACGGTTAATTTGATTCGACACAAAAGTGTTACACATAGAAGGAGTCACTCTAGGTTTATTTGAACCAAATTCGATTCATTACTTTTTTGATCCATGTCCATTAGGGTGGCAGCGAAAATTCAACTTTGAATTTTCAGAATATTGTGTCAGGTCAATGGTCAAATCCATATATATTAAAATCAGTTTGTGTTTGTTAATTTGCATTTTTTAGAACCGTATAGACTCAAAACGGCTTGAACGATCTTTTGGAAATTTTTACAGAATTTAGCTGTGTGGTAGGTGACGAAAATAGGGTAATTGCATTTCTGATAAATCAAGTGGGCTTGACCCCACACATTTTTGAAACAGCAATATCTGAAGGACTGTTTCTGCAAACGCCTTGTGTAGACCCATTTGTCTCCAACAAGAAATGGGCGGGATCGAATCAGTGGGCGTGGTATAAAACTGTGCCACTTAACTTAATTTCCCTTTGCACCCCATGAATGAGGTTGGGATAGCTTCTCGCGTTGTTGTGAATTAACACGCTTTCTATTTTTAGATTCACAACTAACGGCACCTACTTGTTTATCGACGAATGCGAACGTCACTGTTTGAGGAGCTCTTACTAGACACGCCGATTGACTCCACACTTATACTGCGAAGTTGCTGTCAACAACATTCGAGGGGAGCCGACAATGAATGAACAATTTTTTTTAAGATGACTGGAGTCAGGTTTGAACCTGCGATCTCCCGCATGGTAGTCGCGTGTTCTAACCACTATGCCACGGCCGGTCCCACTGTACCACGCCAACTTCCAAAAAAAAATCCTAATAACAGCCATAACAATGTTCTGATCGTCCAGAAAATGTTACAGTATAGTAGAGATATAAGCAGGCTATTTGGAACCAAGGCCGAGGCCCCGACCTCACACACAACAATATTTGACTATGACATATTTGGGAGAAAAATTAAATTTCCCTTACCGAAAATTAATAAAAAACATAGGATTTACACTTTGGGACATGGGAAATAGTTGTCCGATCTTACATAAATTTCCGCCATGTATTTTTTACAGCGAGTGGCAAAATATTCTTGTCGGGTATTTTATAAATTTCCGCAAATCGTCCATACATTTTGCTGCCGCCCTTATGTCTGATCCATGTTTGGATGGTACTCATGATAACTTTCGAGTGAAATAGACATTTTTCCCAAAACTATTTACGGGATTGCATATGGGCTACATAGCCACACCCCTTTTTTGTACCTTACATACAAACGTACCATTTCGCCCACTTTAGAAATAGAGTAAAAATATAAATAAACCCAACGCGTTAGTGACCAAATTCTAAATTTGGTAAAGCCTTGGCAGGATAATGTTTTGAAGGAAAAATTGGAAATCTAGCCACGCCCCTTCTGGTATCTCCGTTAAATTTGTATACTTCCAAATTTTATGTTTATACTGAGGGTGTGGTTATATGTTTGTTGGTTTACCCGACTGAAACTCTGTTACTTGTTATTAAGTCGTTTAATCCATGGTCGTCTGTCTGTCCGCCAATCTGTCTGGTTGGTACACACGATAACTTCCGAAGACGCTGTCAATTGTTCGGAAACTTTGGATGGATCAATATTATCCCAAAACTTTTTAGGGGATTTCATATGGTGCCGTTTGTTATGATGTTAAAATAGAAAGCGTGTTAATTCATACCAACGCGAGAAGCTATCCCATACCTCATTAATGGGGTGTAAAGGGAAATAAAGTTGTTTCTTGTTTTTTTCTCAAAGATTTCCGTACACATTGTTTTACTTTTGTCGTCACCTTGGATTCTGCGCCTTAAACTAAAACATATTGGATATGTGTCTGCTAAAGTTTTATCCTTATTCGTTTAGAGAGATAGCATTATCATTTATTCGCTTGCTAAATACAATCGTAGAAACAATTAACGTGGTTGTGTCCTCATTTATCACCACTTCTGCCGGCTATTTCTCAATGCCTGAAAAGGCCGCAGTAACATTCCGAGTCGTAGGCCAATGATATCTATAACATCGGCGTTCACGAGCAGCATGTGTCTTGTTGAAGATTTTACCATTCCTGTTTACTGCAGCCTTCCGCAAGTTCATCTCCATTACGATGTTAACGAGATCGGATGACAGACTATAGTCTCGTCTAAAATCTCGCTTAATACAAAATCGCTCTGTCATATTTTCGCTTATTTTCCCTGAAGACTTTGTGTTAGTCAATGCCATCGCGCAGAGTCGTATCAGCATCGCTAGGATATCAAACTCAGTCTTTGTCGTATCGGACTATCGAATGCAGCTTTTCAATCGACAAACAGATGGTAGGTATCGATCTGCATCCAGGATTTGTCGTAGTGTGAATATCTGGTCGGTCGTGGATTTACCAGGACTAAAGCCACACTGATCACTGGTCCAATCAGGTTCACTAGGATGGTTTTTAGTCTTTCATATAACTCACTAGACAGGAGCTTGTATACGATGAGTAAAATGCACCCACTTGGATAGCCCTTCTTAAGCACATGACATAGAACACACAGATTCCAATTATCAGACATGCATTCCTGTAGCCAAATCGTGTTAATGAGCTGTTGCTGGTACGTGCACGTTGCAGTTCATCGCCGCCGTACTCAAAAAGCCCTGATCGTCGATGATTGTCGTGATTTTGTCACTTATGCTGCCCTCGGAAACAAGCAGAGTACGAAATAGTTCCCTCCAAATTTATATCATTATCTGCATATCCGTGACCAGATTTACATTTCTCTCTTTACAGGTGGGGATCCCCTATTCTAAAACCTTTGCTTTTAACCTTTTGGTAATACTTTCGAGCTTTACCTCTATACCTGGAATTTTTGATATCCTGGCTGTCTTTTGTAATTCGATAGACCCTTTTCCTACCTGAAGCGACTTTTCATCGCCATCCTCTTCTCATTGAATCGCTTCTTCAGAGCACTTATTACCATTGGCTTCAGTATTGCCTTGTATGCAGCTTTCATTTCCTCAGACAATAGAATGTGTAATATGTTGACACTGTGTGTCGGTAACATCAGAATTAGAGGATTTTTTTACAGTAATTGAGAGAGTTGCCTGCATTAGGCATGGGCTATCTCGGTGGTATACACCTTTGTGCTGTGTAGGTTCCATTATATCTTGCCAAACATGAATTAACATCTTAATTATTGTCTTTCTGTATGAAAGCTGTAAAAGACAAAACAGTTCTGTCTTCGTGTGCATTCTTCTACCGTCCATCAAAATAATTCCTGGCGTTGATGTCAGCTTTGTATGTATTTGACATCTGCCAATTGGATAGAGAGAGGCGCCATCTCTGTAGAGAGTTCGGTGCATATCCTTTAATCGTTGCCCTTATTCCGTTTGCGGGGGTCGTTTGTATGGGAGGTTAGAGTAGATTTCGTCTGATCTTTATCATCTTAGATCTTAATCTCCCGTTAGAGGATAGAAGCTGGTATACCAAATGTCAGCTTGATAACTCTTAAATTACGGCCGTGATCGCGGAACAGAAAGACGTCCGCCATAAAAAGGAGCTTTGTATGGGAGAAAGTTTTTCTTCGTTCTTGCTCATCTTAAAACTTGAACTCCGCTTAAAGGATAGAAACATTAGCTCGACAGCTCTTAAACTAGAACTGTAAACATTTAAAGGATAGAAACATCAGCTCGATAGCTCTTTAACTAGAACTGTAAACGCAGGGAGAGACCCCAAAAAGATGGGTCTGTATATATGTATATTGTCATACCTAACAAGGATATAGAGCGATACAGGGATAGAGGTGAGGCCCGAAAATTTTGCCAGAAAGTAAGAGCAAATAATGGCCTCCCCACCTGTAAAAACAGTGATGGAAATCTGGTTACCGATAAGCAGAGTGTGCTGCACATATGGAGACAACACTTTCTGCAACTGCTGGTTCGACGACGGCTTAGATTGCCCACCACCAAGTCAAGCCGAGGTAAGAAGAGCAATATCGCGGCTGAAAAACAACGACGGTCTGCCCGCAGAGCTCTACAAGTCCGGTGGCGAGGAGCTGATAACGAGCATGCACGAGCTCCTGCGCACGGTTTGGCTTAAAGAGTGCATGCCCGACGAATGAAATGTAAGCGTATTATGTCCTGTGCTGAAAAAAGGTGATCCAAGCGTGTGCTCCAACTACCGCGGGATCAGCCTTTTACCCATCGCTGCAAAATCAATAACTGACCAGATTTTTCACAGATTCCTCAGCATAGTGATGGAGATGATAATGAAAAAAGCTGCAGAAAACACGAGTGGCACTATATTCAACAAAAGGCACATGCTACTCGCGTACGCTGATGACGTAGACATCATCGGTCGAAAACTGCGGGATGTGACTGCAGTCTTCTCAGGTATACAGAAGGAATCAGCGAAAATGGGCCTAATGGTGAACGAGGACAAAACGAAGTTATTAGTTTCAACGAACAAAGAATCTACTCGTTTGGGAAACTGCGTGAACGTTGACAACTATAATTTCGAGGTATTAGATAATTTTGTCTACCTAAGCTCCGCCATCAACAAAGCGAATAATGTCAGCCTAGAAATCCGGAGAAGAATCCTGCTTGCAAATAAATGCAACTACGGACTAAGCGAGCGATTCAATGACAGAGCCATCTCTCGACGAACAAAACTCCAGCTATACCAGATGGCTCAGAATCCTGGGTTATGACACAAGCGGATGAATCGGTTCTGTCGGTATTCGAGAGAAAAATTCTCCGTAAAAGAGTACCGGCGTCGTATGAATCATGAGCTGTACGAGCTGTACACTGACATTGACGTGGTCAAACGCATTAAGGTGCAAAAATGCTCCAGCTCGATAAGTCTTCGACAATGAATTCGATAGACGGCGCAGAAGATGGCGACCAAAACTCCGTTGGAAAGACCAGCTTACTGACAACCTTACAGAACTCGGTGTGACTAACTGGAAAAGAAGCGCAGAAGATCGAGGCGCTTATAATATATTTCTACGTGCGGTATATAATCCACTGGAATTGTATAGAAGTACCAGCTAAGACAAGACCACACCTCCTTATGGGCGTCACAAATGGAAGAACAAAATTAATATACCCGTTCTCTCTGTTCACGCTTATGTTGAAGGGAATGAATATAGTAGAAATACCTTTTTTTTTTGAATCGTGCTTAGTGTTATAATTTTTATGTTTATCAATAATCTTTCCTTGCATCTTTACAATATGTTTAAATTTATATTAAAAATTTAATTCTTTTCTTTTCTTTGCAGATACTATATTTCAAGTAAGTATTCAAGCTCATTTAAATCAAATTTTACTTAACATAGTAATAAATATAAAATTTCTTTAATATGAAATTATTCAATATAAATATCCGTCTTTAACAATTTTACTCTTTTACTTGTGAATTGTAACTCCCAACCATGAAATGCATCCTATGCCGCAAGGTAAAATGGCGAAGCATCTAAACAATACGTGCTACTGACTCAGAATATGTTTATGAATTATAAGATTTTAACAAAAAAAGCAAATCATATATTCCGTATGCTGTGGCCATTATTTCCCACCGACGCACACGTAGACCAACAAAAATTCATTATTTCATATTTGCCCAAACGAGAGCGAGTATGTTGCAAGAGAAAAGGGTGCTTACTTGCTGACAGGTTAACACTCGACAACGACAACACAGTAATGTAATGAACTTTTACTTAATATTTCGCACGTAATGAAATTTGGGGACTACACGTGCCACAGTGGTGGTCAAGAAAAGAACAAGAATGACCTTATAGGTGAATACATTTTTGATTAGAAATAAGTTACTGATATGCTGTAGTTCCCATTTATTGCAATAATTCAATATTACAATAAAAGTAATTACTTTTGTTCAAGTAAAGAACTGTCATCTTTTTGTTCACTCTTTTTGAACCCCACTGTTAGCATATTTTGACCATCCCCTCCATCTCCCATGAATCCATTGCCAAACGGAAGTTAATTTGTAAATATTTTGAGGCGCGCTTTAAACCATTAAAACCACATTTAGCTTGAAAATGTATTTATTTATTTCCACTTACCTTACTCCCACGTTGCTCATAAAGCCGAGTCAACAACACAAAACATTGCCGAGTATCAACCTTAGGCTACAAGAGCACAAACTTTTTGTTGTTGTTCGTACGCAAGGCATTTTTCTTTGCCAGCCACCTCCGAAGAAGAAGTTGGGTGAAGTGTTGTCGTATGAGTGCACAGGAATATTGTTAGCAAAAGTAAAACATGCGGAAACGGAAATGAAGTTAAAAAAATGTCGGCACACACAAAAAGTGTCGCCAAATTGTTTGTGTGTACGGTGAGAGTGTCAACAGCAGTAACAACAGAATAAGTAAACACACCAAGGGCATAACGAACGCTTAAATCCTCTGAAATGAAGCTTAGATTCAGTTTAACATTTAGCACGAACGAATTGGTTCGCACCCTTTAGGGACAGTATGGGCTGAATTAAGAATAATGAGGATACGATAACAAAGTTATTTGTTGTAAAAGAACAACTTGTTTAAGAATTGTAAATGTTCTGCATTTTCAGATGATGAACGTTCAAGAAAATAAAGATCTAACTTGGTTGTGTTCTTGTTTATCACCAGACTCACTTCCCCCGATTGCTTCTTAATATTAGAAAAGGCTGCAGTAACATTTCGCAGTTGTTCGCTAATGATATCTGTCTCATCAGCGTACGCGAGCAGCATGTGAGATTTATTAAAGATGGTACCAGTCGTGTTTACTGCACCCATCGGAATGACCATACACTTCATTGTGATCTTTTAGAGATCGCATGACAGACTATTGCTTCGTCTAGAGCCTCGCTTGGTTGAATATGGATATATCAGATTTTTGCCTATTTTCACTCAAGACTTCCTGTGGGTCAGTGATATCCCGTAATGTCATATCAGCTTTGTAGAGATACCATTCTTAGCCATGGCATCGTATAGTTTCTGTAGTATCGGACTGTCGAATGCGGCTTTGTTGTCGATAAACAGATGGATGTTGTCGTTCTGCATTTCTTGAGAATTCTATTCAGGATTTTGTTGCAGCTTTAATATCTGGTCGGTTGTGGATTATTAGGTCTAAATTTCCACTGATAAGTGTAACTGATAAGTTCAGTCGTCGTTAGGGTCGCCATAAGGACCCAAAAAACCTTACGGAATACGAATACGAAGATTTTCCCATGACTAGGGCAAAATAACAGTATTGTTCAATAATGGTGTAATTCAAACTTATAATCTACTGAATAAAGTATTTAGATACGAAACCAATCTAGAATCGGATACAGTGATAGCGATGATGTCTTGTCCGGTAATTTGTACACAGACCGATTTTAGATGATCGAGAACTTTTAGTACACGCTCGGCGAGTATTAATGTGGCCTATGACTGCAATGACAGGTTTCGGGACCTGGGTCGATTTAATATATTCGGGAACTTTACGAATCGGTCGATTACGATTAATATCAGCAGTAAGTTGTCAGCTTGGTGATTCGAGTTTTGTCGGGGTCTCAGGATAATATGAGCAAGCTATGATTGATGACTCGGGTTTGTCGGTGTTTCGGGTTAATGTCAACAATTTAAAAGAGTATTGGTGATTCGGGTTTTGTTGATGATTCAGGTTTTTATCAGCAATGCAGGGTCATCTTGATGATGCGGATTTGTCGGACATTCTGATTAATCTTAGCAGTTCGGGAACATATTGTTAATTCGGGGTAGTTGGTAATTCAGCTTCGTGTCCGCAACTCAGGATCGTGTTGGTGACTCGCGTTCATCAGCTAATCGACTTCTGCAACTCGTGGTTGAATCGATATTTTGGCTTTCTTCGGTAAATCAATTTGGTATCTGCAACTCAGGGTCGAGTTGGTAGCTTGAATTGTTCTGCAACTCGTAATTGTAGTGATTCCATTTTCGCGACCGAATTAGTAATCGTACCCGACGGAGTGTAAGTATCAAAATGCTACGGTACTTATATCTAAAACAATGCTACAGGAACGTGTAGAAAACCGAATTGTGTGCAATCGACGCGTCGGTATAACCAACAGAAGCCCGATTCAAAAGACCGACTCAACAGACCAAAGTCCGATTCAACAAACTGAAGTCCGATACAACAGACCGAAGTCCGATTTAGCAGACCCATGACCCATTCAACAGATCGAAAACCGATTCAACTGACCGAAGTCCGATTAAACAGACAGAAATCCGATTCAACTGACCGAAGTCCGATTTACCAGCCGGAAGTACGATTCAACAGACCAAAGTCCGATTAAACAGACAGAAGTCCGATTCAACAGACCGAAGTCCGATTTAGCAGACCGAGGTCCGATTTAACAGATCGAAGTCCGATTCAACAGACCGAAGTCCGATTTAACAGTCCGAAGTCCGCCTCAACAGACCGAAGTCCGATTCAATAGACCGAATTCTGATTCAACAGACTGAAGGCTGATTTAAAAGATCGAAGTCCGATTCAACAGACCGGAGTCCGATTCAACAAACTGAAGTCCGATACAACAGACCGAAGTCCGATTTAACAGACCCTTGACCCTTTTAACAGACCGAAAACCGATTCAACAGACCGAAGTCCGATTTACCAGCCGAAGTACGATTCAACAGACCGAAGTCCGATTAAATAGACAGAAGTCCGATTCAACAGACCGAAGTCCGATTCAACAGACCGAAGTCCGATTTAGCAGACCGAAGTCCGATTTAACAGACCGAAGTCCAATTTAACAGAACGAAGTCCTATTTAACCGACCGAAGTCCGATTCAATAGACCGAAGTCCTATTTAACAGATTGAAGTCAAGATTCTACAGACCAAAGTCCGATTTAACAGACCGAAGTCCGATAGTGTGGCAACTCCGTCGTGAATAGACGCAAAATTTGACACGGTCCGTACTCGAGAGAAAGAAAAAGCAAATTTCATAAGATAACCAGTGTAAACACATACAAATCTAGATTACACTCAAAGATCAAGTTGTAGTGTCTGTGTGAGTTGTGAAAAAATGCATGGCAAAACGAGAAAAAGCATAAACACGAAAAGTAAAAAAGTGATGTGCATTCTTTGCAAAACAGAAGTGTTGGAAAGCGACGAGGCTATTGAGTGTGACTCTTGCAAAAAAACCCTTCACTCTCTGTGCACACAGCTGAATAAGGTTGAGATTGATGAGCTGATGAAAGATCCCTCTCTTGAGTTTAAGTGCCAAATATGTGAGCCTAAAGATGATGGCAAATCAGAACTTAGAACTATTTTAAAAGAAATGAGAGAAATGAGAGAAACAATGAATTTTATGTCATCTCAATATGACAGTATATTAAATGGTGTTAAAAAAAACACTGCAGCAGTAAAGAAACTAAAGAAGGAAAATGAATCTCTCAGAGAGGATGTGAAAAAACTTAAATCTACTGTGACATTTTTAAATGACATTCGCGTTCAGAACAATTGCATTATAAATGGTGTTGTAACTGACTCTGAGACCAATGCTCTTGATGTTGTGCTAGATATAGCGAAGAAGGCGAGAGCTGATGTGTGCGAGGATGACATTGATGACGCGTATTTCATGGGTCGTAATAGGCAATCTAATAAATCATCGGTTGTCGTTAAATTTGTAAACAATAAGAGCAAAACGGTTTTTATGAAGAACAAGAAGAACTTGAAGTCGTTGGAAGATACAAAAACAGTCTACATAAATGATTTTATGTCAAAAGATAGTCTAGAGGTTTTTAAGCATGCGAAATCTTTGAAGACTGTTGGTTTTTATTCTGTTTATACGAGAGATGGGAAGATTTTTGCTAAGAAGGATGCTAATTCTAGGCAAATCAGAATAAGAAGTATGGAAGATGTGGATAAAATTCTCTTAAGCTCTACTTGTAAACGTCCCAAGACAGTTCGTGGTATGCGGCATGATGATGATGAAGATAGCGATGATGATGATGAGTTTGATGATGCTGATGCACTTTCCTAATTAGTAAATTATAATTGTGTTTAAATTTCAAATTTGAATAATATAATAAAATTGATTTTGTTTTTATGATCTCAGGTTATTTTAAAGATATAAATGCATATAATGATAGTGTTATTGTTGAAAATCAAAATTACTTTAATATTTTATCGATAAACGTTCGAAGTGTTTCATCTTTAGATAAATTTAATCGTTTTAAAAGTCAGATAAGTGGACTTGTTAAAATTCCGGAAATAATTGCTATCCAGGAAACATGGTTCAGTGGGAATAATTTAAACTTATATTCTATTCCTGGTTTTGATGCTATACACTGTGATAGATCTGATGGTTTTGGTGGCACAACAATGTATGTAAACTCCAGTTTGAAGTATAAAGTAATTATTAAAAAGAGTGAAAGCAGCTTGGATGTAATTGCAATTGAGTTGGAAGATATAATAATAGACAATCACAAATTGTGTGTAATGTCTGTTTATCGATCACAACGATGTGTTTTAAATTTTTTAATGAGTAAGATGGATCACTATCTTCTTCAATTTGCTAGCAACCCTGTATTGATCGTCGGTGATTTTAATATTGACTTGCGAATACTTAATAGACAATTTAGATTAATAAATGACCTCTTTCATGAGTTTGGTATGCAAATGTGTCACAACTATATAACAAGGCCTACAAGCAAGACTTCAATTGATTGGGTATGTTGTAATAAAACTGACAAGATATTTGTAGATTGTATAGAAACGGAATTATCTGATCATAACTTTTTAAGTTGTAAACTTTATGTAAATTCAAATCTGAATACACAGTGTGAGTCACGAAGACAAATAGTACAATATTCAAAAATTGGTCAGATTTTGGACAACAAATTACCTTCATTAAGAAACGTGGCAAGCTCTTCAGATTTGTGCCGGCAATTTATTGATATTTTCACATCAGCAGCTTTGGAAAGTACAGAAATTATTTTAACTCCGATAGATATGAGAAGAATTATAGCTCCATGGATAAACGAAAACCTTGCTGCTTTGAAGATCCTTAAATGTAAACTACTCAAGTCTAGAAGAAAACGTAGACACAATTCCACAGAAGAACGGCTAAAGAGAATTAGTAAAGTTATAAAGATTTGTAGTAAGTGTTTAATGGAAGATTATTATGTACATAATCTCAGCTTGTGTAAGGATAATACCAAGAAAACGTGGGATTTTCTAAATAGGGAACTTGGAAGGAAGAAAGAAGCAATCAAGGAAGTTATATCTGAAGAAGGAAATGGTGTCAGATCCAACGAGGAAATGGCTTCGGTTTTAAACAAATATTTTATAGATTCCGTTAACAATATACATACTAATATTGAACAACACTCTAATGATAACGTTAATGTTTTCCGAACGTTACGGTCAGAGGTTAGTACCTTCACTTTTCAAATGGTTAGTAAAACAGAAGTAGAAAACGTTTTACGACAGTTAAAATCTTCTAAAAGCCCTGGTTTTGACAACATTACAACTAGAATGTTGTCTGTAAGGCAATCAGCTGTTTCTGATATACTAGTATGTATTTTTAATAAAATGCTTATGGAGGGGTCGTATCCGAGTGTTTTAAAAATACACAAGATAATACCCATACCAAAGAAACCAAATGCAAAGTATGTTGCTGATTTTCGGCCTATTTCAATTCTATCAGTGATAGATAAAATATTTGAAAAGCTTCTTTTTGACCAACTTTCAAAGTATGTTAATGATAATGATATTTTATATAAAAATCAATTTGGATTTAAGAAAGGATCGGGAACTAGGGAGGCTTTAGTCAATGCTGTGGAATATATTTGTTCTGGAATAGATGATGGTTACAAGGGTGTAGCAGGTGTATTTTTTGATTTTTCCAAAGCATTTGATCTTGTTGATCACAATATTCTCTTGTTGAAGCTTGAGAGCATCGGCTTAATAGGATCTTCTCTAAGATTAATGAAGACTTTTCTTGAAAACAGATCGCAGTTTGTTCAAATTGGTTCAGCGGTGAGTGAAACATTACCCGTTAATTATGGTGTTCCTCAGGGCAGTGTTATTGGCCCGCTTTTGTTTAAAATATTTATAAATGATATTAAAAATATTGAATTCAATGGAAGACTTAATTTATTTGCTGATGATGTCTGTATTTTTTACAAATACCAACATGAAAAAGTTCTGCAGGCCCATATTGAATATGACGCGGCAATATTAGCTGAATTTGCCCGTGTGAACAAATTAATGTTGAATCCATTAAAAACTAAATTTATTTGCTTTAGACCGCATTGTAATAAGAATGAACAATTTATGACAATTCACGTTGGCGGGACAATAATCGAAGAATCATTAAGTGTAAAATATCTTGGTGTTACTTTGACACAAAACCTGAAATGGGATGAACATATATCCCAAGTAAAAGCAAAGGTATCATCTGCAACTGGAATGCTATTTAAATTCAAAAACAAGTTGAGTACAAATGTCAAGATGCTTATATTTCAAGCTCTTATTAATTCTGTAATATCGTACCTTCCCATTGTGTATGCTACCAAAACATCAAGTTCACTAAGATCTCTACAATCTGCTCAGAACAAAGCTTTAAAAATCGTATTTAATTTGCCAATGCGTTACCCTACTTTGGATTTGTATAGAACCAAAGCAACAAACATATTACCTGTTCGTGGTCTGTACAAACAGCAATTACTTTTATTTATGTTTAAATCCATAAGATTTCCAGATTCCGGGGTGTCTTTCAGACGAAATGTCCAGACAACAGGGAGAAACACAAGGCAGGCTAATCACCTACAAGTTGCAAGATGCCGAATCGATTTAACTAAACAACGAATAAGACACGCAGGATCACTTGAATACAACAGTTTACCTGATGATATCAAAAATATAGCAATTATTTCCACTTTTAAACAATCTGTAAAAGAATATCTTCTAAACAACATAGAAGCACTTCTTACGTAGTATCAAATATCTTGCATATATATAAAGTATTTTTTTTTTCTCTTTTTTCATAAAAGTATTTTTTGCATTATTGTTTTAATTGTAAAAATTTTTAATACTTGTTAGTAATATAGTTGCCAGTTAGCCTCTACAATGCCTATAAGGCGCTGGGGCACTTAATAATAATAATTGTACTTATTAATAATGAATTAAAATAAATGAAACAAAAAAAAAAAAAAAAGTCCAATTTAACAGACCGAAGTCCGATTTAACAGACCGAAGTCCGATTCAACAGACCGAAGTCCGATTTAACAGATCGAAGTCCGATTCAACAGGCCGAAATGCGATTTAACAGATCGAAGTCCAATGTAACATACCGAAGTCCGATTCAACAGACTGAAAACCGATTTAACAGACCGGAGTCTGATTTAACAGACCGAAATCCGATTCAACAGACTGAAGTCCGATTAAACAGACTGAAAACCGAGTTAACAGACCGAAGTGCGATTCAACAGACCGAAGTCCGATTAACAGATCGAAATCAGATTTAACAAACCGAAGTCCGAATTAACAGACCGAAGTCCGATTTAACGGACCATAGTCCGATTCAACAGCCCGAAATCCAATTCAACAGACCGGAGTCCGACTTAACAGATTGAAGTCAAGATTCTACAGACCAAAGTCCGATTTAACATACCGAAGTCCGATTCAACAGACTGAAAACCGATTTAACAGACCGAAATCCCATTCAACAGGCGGAAGTCCTATTTAGCAGACCGGAGTCCGATTCAATAGACCGAAAACCGATTTAACAGACCGAAGCCCGATTCAACAGACCGAAGTCCAATTTAACAGAACGAAGTCCGATTCAACAGGCCGAAGTCCTATTTAACAGACCGAAGTCCGATTCAATAGACCGAAGTCCTTTTTAACAGATTGAAGTCAAGATTCTACAGACCAAAGTTCGATTTAACAGACCGAAGTCCGATTCAACAGGCCGAAGTCCTATTTAACAGACCGAAGTCCGATTCAACAGACCGAAGTCCAATTTAACAGAACGAAGTCCTATTTAACCGACCGAAGTCCGATTCAATAGACCGAAGTCCTATTTAACAGATTGAAGTCAAGATTCTACAGACCAAAGTCCGATTTAACAGACCGAAGTCCGATTTAACAGACCGAAGTCCGTTTCAAAGGCCCGAAGTCTGATTTAACAGACCGAAATCCAATTTAACAGGCCGGAGTCCTATTTAACAGATTGAAGTCAAGATTCTACAGACCAAAGTCCGATGTAACATACCGAAGTCCGATTCAACAGACTGAAAACCGATTTAACAGACCGGAGTCCTATTTAACAGACCGAAGTCCGATGTAACATACCGAAGTCCGACTCAACAGACAGAAAACCGATTTAATAGACCGGAGTCTGATTTAACAGACTGGAATCCGATTCAACAGACCGAAGTCCTATTTAACAGACCGAAGTCCGATTCAACGATGTCCGATTTAACAGACCGTAGTCCGATTCAACAGACCGAAGTCCGATTCAACAGACAGAAGTCTGAGTCAACAGACTGAAATGCGATTCAACAGACCGAAATGCGATTCAACAGACCGAAGTCGTTTTAGTAACCAAAGTCCGATTCAACAGACCGAAGTGCAATTCAACAGACCGAATTCCGTTTTAACAGACTAAAATCCGATTCAACAGACCGAAATCCGATTCAACAGACCGAAGTCCGATTCAACAGACCGGAAGTCGTTTAAAAGACTGAAGTTCGATTAAGCAGACCGAAGTCCGATTCAACAGACCGAATTCCGTTTTAACAGACCGAAGTCCTATTTAACAGACCGAAGTTCGATTCAACAGTCCGAATTCCGTTTAAAAGACCGAAGTTCGATTCAACAGACCGAATTCCGTTTTAACAGACCGAAATGCGATTAAACAGATCGAAGTCCGATTCAACTGACAGAAGTCCAATTCAACCGTACGTGGTCGAGTTAAACCAATGGAGCAAAAGTTGGTCCAACACACCAAAGTCCGATTAAACAAAAAAATTTTTCTTTCTATAAATTATTGCCCAGAGTAGGGCAGAGGAGATCGGGTACAGCAACTTAACAATTAACTTCCCCGCTTAACAAGCGACGACTTTACCAAGCAAAATACTCGATCATTTAAGTAAGTGAAGCTCTCGTTGTAATTAGAATTATATCGCTTCACACTTCATCGATTGACACTTTCCCTTGTTTCTTGAATGGGTTTGGTTGAATGTTGGTCGTTGTGTTCACTCACCGTTCGTGGCGATTGCCGAATACCCTTATACGATAGTTACTAACTTCAAATTGATATCTAATTATTATGGCATGTAACTTGATAAAACGAATGATGCAGAAATTTTTCTCTTTGGGGCTACTTTCACGTGCAGTTATCAGAATTGAGTCCCAAAATCATGTGTTATACTGTGTTATAGATATTTTTATGTGGTAATTTGATTTCACTCACTACCATGATTCTTGGCGATGCAAAACTAAACAGTCTGAATTCGCTTTCGGAGGTTTGCTTGTAAAGACTAACATGTTTAACTATTTACTTCAACAATATCTTCTGAAGACATTTCAACAAATATTACCCAATCACTATACGCATAGCAAAACAGCCTTGCATAACAAACAACGTCCTCGTCATTTACGCCTTTACCTTTTCACACTAAATACATATAAAATGTAAATCTCAATATTATTCAACCAAAATATCGTTCGCACGACCTACATTCAAATGTAATGTACGTTATGTACATACTATGTAAATTAGAAGTCTTAGTTGAGAAGATTTTCACTTGAAATTGTTAGAAGACGATGTTAATAGTCTTGACAATGTCATTTTCCCACGAAAAATGTCACACATCAACAGGCACGTACCTATCATTTGGGGGTATATTCGTTAGTGGGCACCTTAACCTCGTCTGCTTGTCTTCTATTAATATGTAGGTGGTGATTACACTACTTATACTTACTTGAAACTTGGCTCCCTAAGGATGTTGTGCTATATGCTGTGCTGGTATTTATGTATAGCTATGTAATAATGACAAACAACAACACCATAAGTACACATGTAGTGGTGGTGGTGTTGTCAGCGCGTAAGGGCATTCCGGTAAGTGGGACGTACCTTTTTGGTTGTGTACTTATATACATTCAGGGCAAGTGTATTGTGTATTGCTAAGGGATTTGTATATCATAGAGGGAGAACGATTAGAATTTTAGATGCTATCACAAGTGTATTGTTGTTAGTATCAAGTGTTAATGGCGAAATATCATAGATATATGTTGTCAATAAAGGGGTTTGCTCGACTTTAGAAAATTTAATTAATGCTGATGATGTTTAACTTAAGGTTTCCTATATAAAAAAAAATCAAAAATATTAAAGTTCGCTATCGTCTACAACAACTTCCAAGTAGTCGAGTCTAGTAAAACCTTTTCTTCACCTTTTATAGCAAAAAACCAGGAAGTAACATTTTCTATACAAAAAAAAAAAAAATTCCAAACAATAAGACAACCACAAATACATTCGCACTTGAATACTGTGACGGGAAAAAACATTCGTATTTTAGATTGTCAGCGAACAAATGCGTACAAAAAATGAGCAAATCTATTCAAAAGAAAGTTTGGTAGCACTGGCACATTGAGAGCTTCTACTATGAACCTTATAGAAGTAATAGAAATAGCGGAAAAGGATAAGCAATAATGTGCAGACACAATTTCATTATTCAATTTAACTAATGAAACTGAAAATTTCATTTCAACCACATTAACACAAGTAACAGTCACAGCACAATACAACACAACACAATACAACACAATACAATACCAATACAACACAACAATGCGATTACATATGTTTGGTACATGAATACCCGCAACGTCATGAATACATATGGTATAGTATAGTACATATATACTGTGTTCATACATATGTTTTGCCATGAATCTAGTAATACTAGATGATTATTTAGTTAGTTATGTGCGTAAGTTTGTATGCCTTGTGTAGTTATGGCGACAAACAACTAAATCTTGTGTATGAAAAGGATATAAATAGATTTGTGTTCTCATCAAAGGAGTGGGGTACAGTGGTCTGGACGAGATTTTGGGAAAGACTTCCACGATAGGAAGTCGCCTTGTTTTAGGCCTCGTCTGGTACAAAATGTCTCCGTAGAGTCCTTGCCAATTTTCACTGAAGACTTCGTGTCAGTCAGCGTCATTCCTCAAAGACGTATCACCTTCGCTGGAATACCAAACTCGGGAATGCCTTCGAGTAATTTCTGCCGTATCGGGCTGTCGAAGGTAGCTTTATAGTCGACAAAAAGATGGTACGTGTCGATCTGTTTCTCTTGGGTCTTTTCCAGGATTTGCCGAAGTGTGAAAATCTGGTTAGTTGTTGATTTTCCAGGTCTAAAGTCACACTAATAAGGCCCGATCAGGTTGGATAGCACAGGCTTTAGTCTTTCACATAGCACACTCGACAGGACCTTATATGCGATATATAAAGAGCTGATCCCGCGGTAGTTGGAGCACCCACTTGGATCACCTTTTTTCAGCACAGGACATAATACGCTTACATTCCAATCGTAAATCTTTAAGCCAAATCGTGCGCAGGAGCTGGTGCATGCTCGTTATCAGCTCCTCGCCACCGGACTTGAAGAGCTCTGCGGGCAGACCGTCGGCACCTGCTGCTTTGTTGTTTCTCAGCCGCGATATTGCTCTTCTTACCTCGGCTTGACTTGATGGTGGGCAATCTAAGCCGCCGTCGACAATTGACGTGATATCTTCACGTGCGCTGCCTTCTGGAACCAGCAGTTGCTGGAAGTGTTCTCTCCATATGTGTAGCACACTCTGCGTTTCCGTGACCAGATTTCCATCCTTGTCCTTGCAGGTGGGGAGGCCATTAACGTATCCATTTGCTCTTACTTTCTGGTACAATTTTCTGGCCTCACCTCTATCCCTGTATCGCTCTATATCCTCGTTCTCCCGTTCCTTCATCTGACGTTTTTTTCGCCTTAATAGCTGTCTCGCCTGTTTTGCTTTCTCCTTATGCCGTTCCCTAACAGCACGGGTTACAATTGGCTGTAGCGTTGCTATATAAGCAGCATCCTGTTCCTCAGACGCTATGCGACATTCTTTATCGTACCAGGATTCGTCTGAGCGCCGCTTTTCATATCCTAGCACGGTTGTTGCGGCGGTTGCCATGGAATGCGCTATATGCTGCCACTGTGTATCGGAAACGTCAGAAGTAGAGGCGTTGTGTCGTAAAAGTTGGGAGAGCTGGTTGGAGTAGGCAGTAGCTATCTCTGGGGTTTGCAGCCTCACCATGTCCAGCTTTCTTTGTATTTGGTTACGTGCGTTTTTCGCTCTGCTCCAGAGCTCGCAATAATTGGCCTCTCTCGTTCTTGTTGTCAGAATAAACCACTCATCCACTGACACGATGCAAAACTGTCGCCAAAAACCCTTTAACTTCGTTCTTCTTTGGCTTGCTCTTTGCTCAACCGACGAGCATTTCTGTTCACTAGATCGGCTCATGGGTTTACTCGAGACCC
This sequence comes from Muscina levida, assembly GCA_964034835.1. Taxonomy (NCBI): domain Eukaryota; kingdom Metazoa; phylum Arthropoda; class Insecta; order Diptera; family Muscidae; genus Muscina; species Muscina levida. The sequence continues at coordinate 101,375,256 of OZ035880.1, forward strand.
TTTACTTCGTTAAAACTCGTCAAACGGTCTTTCGAGCATGTATGTGTGTTGCGCGTGTGGATAGGCAAACGTACGCATACACATTTGCACACTAATGATCCTCCTTTCCCCTTTTCATCTTCTCGCCTCTTTAAAGCATATGACGACATTTTTAAGGCAACAACACAATGCAAAGCAACAATAAAAATAAAGACCTTTTGTGCGGATACTTTGCTTGCTTTGCTCACTTACTGATTCTCAGTAGCTGAGCGACGGAAGGTTCTGTTCGTATCGAGCGGTCAGTAAGAGACAGATTCATGTCTTTCGCTCAACCCGAAACCTAAGAGCAAGAACACGAACAAATCGAAAAAATGGTTGCTGTTCAGACACTGAGCGATTCCGTCTCATTTGTTACGGTCTTTTAAGTGAGCAGACCGCACAGTAAAATTTGGTTGAGCATATTTTGCGAGCACTGCTCTGCTCAATCTTGTGCGCACCTTGGCTGCAACCAGGTAATGATCCGAGCCAATATTAGCACCACGGATCACACGCACGTCCTTGACACTAGATGAATGCCTGCCATCAGTTACCACATGATCAATTTGATTTTTGGTGTTTTATTCGGGGGATGGCCAAGTTGCCTTGTGGATATCTTTATGCTGGAATCTGGTTCCACTCACTACCAGCCTAAACCCGTTGTCTGATGTGTCGGTATGCAGGCTGAATTTATCGATCGATGGACCAAGAACATCTTCCCTTCCTATTTTTGCATTATATTCTCCCAGAACAATTTAAATTTTTGACTATGTCGATTCATTGCGATTCATCCGCTTGCGTCATTCCGATTGCACGCTATAGAACCAGATAGGATATACAGTTTTGGTTTACTACAGTAGTACAGTTTTTCGTCAATAGACGGCTTTAACACTAAAACCCTTATTTAGCGCATATTAGTAGAGAGTATTAAAATACTCATAACTTCTGGCTGGCATTATTATTTTACAGAGGATATGAAAAAGATAACAATATTTTCCACTTTAAAGTTATAGTTGTCAAGGTTCACATAGTGACCCAAATGAGTAGATATTTTATTCGTTAAAACCCATAGTTTGGTTCTCGTTCTCGTTTATCATCAGACCCATTTCAGCCGACCGCTTATCAATATTGAACTTTTCATACATGCTCAATGATGTCAATGTTAGCAGCTTACGCGTACAACAATTTTATTATTTTATTATATTATTTTTACCAAGTGAGGCTTTAGCCCAAGGCTATAGTCTGTCATGGAATCTCTTTAATATCATAATGGAGATGAAGGCTGCAGTCAACACGACTAGTACCGTTTTTAGTATTGAGAAGCAGTCGGCAGAAGTGGCGCTGACTTTGGAAATAGAATAAACGTAGAAAGGCCCCTTCATGTCTGAAGCACTCTCCGATAGTCTTGACCAGATTCATATCTCTGCATCTACAGATGTCCATGGTTTACGTGGTTTATAGGACTTAATTTCATAGCGCTCTTCGCACATGGGTGAGTACAATGGGTAGACCAGCGTCCCTGGCGAACCAGGTACCAGATTCGAATCGACCCAATCGCCCTGAAATAGAAATTCCAGACCGATCTTCCCGTGGTACCGGAATTAAGTCTCTGATCAGACCTCATGGCCGAAGCCACTACCAGTTGAGCCCCAAACTGCTCCGGACTGGTCACCAATGGAAGAAACCTAAAACCATCCATCATCATTTATACTCTTTGACCATGGGCACATACTCCTAACCAATACAACCCACTCACACTAGATAAGACTACTTTGCCGAAATAGCTCCCCCGCAAAGGTACTCGTGCTCCTCATCTCATCAGGGAAGCGAAGCACACCACTCACATCAAACATACCATTTACACACACGAATCCCATATCACTCAAGTTGCGAATATCAGCGTACAGCGGACATTAACACAAAACAGGCATCCAATTCTCACTATTGGCACCACAATCACAACTGGCCCTGTCACACAAATTCCGTTGTTGGAGAAATGCTTTCAGGGGCCCATGCCCGGTTATAATGAAGCCCAGACATTGCCCAAAGCTAAAATCTAGGTTATCGATAACATACCGGATATCACTAATACCATTCACACTATAGTCACATCTAGATTGCCATCACTCACACTCATGCCTACTGCATTCTCATACACAATCCAATCATTCTGCAGGATGGTTCCCCTCTTTAGCCCAAAAATAATGCATTTACGCATTAGCTCGAGGTCAAAGGAGAAACCCCCTCCCCAGCACTGGTAGGGCCTCCGTAGAGACCGTAAGACACACAGGCTCACACGGTAACAACATCACACGTTCACACGTCAGTATCTTACGATACCATAACCTTTATTTGTTACCTCTTAGTACAATTTTCTCTTTCCCTGTAATTTTCGATATCCTCGCTTTGCCGTCTTCTTCTTATGTAATATCTCCGTCTGAATAGATTCCGTTCTTTATATTGTTCCCTCATAGTATGCGCTACCGTTGGCTGCAGTGTTGCACTGCATGCAGCATTGTACCAAGACAAGGCTGAGCGTATTTTTTTATACCCAAGTACGGTCGTTGCTGCAGTTGTCGTAGAATGTGTAACATATTGTCACTGTATTTGAGTAATATCTTACATAGCAGCGTTGGTTTACAGTGATTGTGAGAGTTGGGCATTTGAATAGGCATTGGCTATCACGGGGATATGTAGCCTTGTGATATCTAGATTCCTTTCCTTTTGGTTAAGGACGTTTTGGACTACTAAATCTCGCATACAGCTTGGCTGGTGATGATTCGAGTCTTTGTTTCTAGCACTCATCAAACTCACGTCCATATCGCTATATATATACCTTTCATCGATTACCACGTGATCAATCTGATTTTTTGTCTTTTTGATTAGGTGATACCGAGGTGGCTTTGTAAATATCTTCGTGTGTCTATCTGGTTCAACTCTCTACTATGTTTTGTGCCGACGCGAAGCTAACCAGTCTTATTCCGTTAGCGGATATGTTGTTGTGCAGGCTTTGTTTTGCGACCAAGAACATATTGCCTTCCCATTTTAGGATTAAAATTGCTCAGAATTTCAATATCATTGCCAGTCAGATATATCCTTCAGGCGCTCATAAAATGCATTGCTAGTGTCTACTGCGTCTTTATCTACTGCGCCAGAGCGTGTACACAAATCAGACTATGCTGTCACTTACAAATTTGAACCGCGAGACTAGACGTCGAATCCATTTTCAAATTCGAATCTCTCTGCATGCCAGATATAAAAGATGTCACAGTTTTTTCGTGGTGTTGATCCCTAACCTGGCCATCGCTCTTATCTGTGGTTTTGGTACTATATTTGTCAAGGACATTCTCCAATTGGATAGCGGCACCATCAACATCGCCATCGAGAGCTCAGATATTCTATTCTTACATTACACAGTATAACACATGATTTTGGGACTCAATTGTGAGAACTGCACATTGCAAATCGATATTAAATTATTTTGGCATATAACTTGACAAAACGAAATATGCAGAACTTCTTCTTTTTGGGGCTACTATCACGTGCAGTTCTTAGAATTGAGTCCCAAATCCAAAAAAAAATAAAAAAAATTTGTGTTGTTGTTGTAACAGCTGGTGGTTAGCTGGGGTGATAATTCTTTATACCGATTTTCAATTTATCAGCACTCGATCGGGCATATAATCCGATTATCGTACGATCATTGTTGGCAACTCTGTTTCGTTCCTTTTGTAGATAACAAGACTTGTGTCTTGGATTGTTAGGTGTTGTTGTTGTGAGTTTAACCGCCAAATTCCACCAGAGATGACGCCATCTGGCTTGTTGATTTATATGATAAATGTTGATAAATCATTTTCCTACTTCCTTGGTCCTTGCGCAATCAGTATTTTTGTAGTGGATGCGTCTAGGATGAGTTTTGTTGGCTGGAGAACTCGAAAGATTTTGAAAAGTAATTAATTTTTCATCGTTGTTGATTTGGCCTGTGCCCCGGCCGGGAATCGAACCCGGCACCTTCGGATTGCTAGTCTACGTCGCTTCCACTGATATATCGAAGGCTGTGTTATGGTTCTTATAACGTTTACGGGGGTCTTTCTTTCGCAATAGAGGTCTAGTTCTTGTGTTTTCAGGCTGACAACGCCACTAAGAGAGCAGTTGTCTTGAGCTTTAATAATTAATGTTACCTACTCTCAAAAACTTATCACTGGTAGCCATCCATTTACTCAATATTGCGGCTTAGCGCATTTGCTTGGATAATTTTATAAGGAATATATTTGTAGGATCTAAATCCATAAATATACCAATTTTCAAATTATTTCCTTTACCATTAAGTAAGACATATCTTATTTTTGTATCATAACACAATCGCTTCATTAACCACTGTGACAGCTGTAGCTTGGTTGTTTGACTGTAATGCTATTAGCAGCATAATAACTATTACACTCACACTCTGACATATGATTAAAATATAACAGTGCTCCCAGTTAAAATGGTAACATTTTCCTAATTACATCCAAACGCAAACACACTCACCCACATACATCTGCATGCAAACTCATATACATTGAAATTATCACAGACTGAAAAGTAGCGACATATACGGCGTCTATTATCCTTTAACGCTCGGTCGCTCACTCGCTCGCCATCACAGTATGGATTGTGTTAGTTGTGCTATTGTTGTTTGGTTTTTAGGTCGTCGTGTTCGTCGGTCATTGTTGTTTGTGTGAATAATGTTGTTACATATTGAGCTGGGTGGCTGGCTGGATGTTATTTGTTGGCAGTTAATGTCCTTTTTTAACTTTTTAGTTGACTTTTGCTTTTGTTTAACAGCTATTACTGACATTGTTGCCGTTGTTGTTGTTGTTGCTGCTGTTTTGATTAACGTATATGACCTATTATAAATAATCTTTGTGTAAATGTTGTCATCCATTCTCGTTGTATAAGATAACAAACAACTAACGGAGCCGGAGTACTGCCCTTTTGCCACCGCTTGCCTCTGGTTAGCAGCAACTCATTCGCCTTCAGCAGATCAACTTTATTGTCTCTGCTACTCCTGTATAATCTTTTTTTTTATTTAATGTTTATTGCCACTGGTTTCTGTCACTGTCCTTTGTCCGGGACTCTCTGTTGGCATAGTTATTTCCTCGCACATACATACTTACATACATTGTGATGATTTGTATTATTAATTGAGATTGTAACTAATGCTGATACTTTGCTGTCGGATTTGGTTACATGGCAGCAATGGTTTCTATGTTTTTTGTCTTGCTGCGTTTTATTTGTTGTGTTTTTTTTTTCATAGCAACTTTTTACTCTTCATAAGTGTAAATATTTAGTTTTTATTTTAGGGCATTTTCAACATTCATTCGGTCGTTGATCGTTGTTCATTGTTTGCAAAGGAAGAAATTAATTAGCAGGAATAAAGTAATCATACAAGATTTGAGAGATATTAAAAGGGTTGTGAAATACTCTTTGTTTAATATGAAAATCTGTATTGTGTTATTAAATTTGTATTGTGACTTGTAAACAGGATATATGCCCAGCAGCGAAAAAACGAGGCATTGTAAAAATATGCCTGCAAACATGCCTTCAAAGGCATTTTGTTGACATTCAAATACGCCTTCCTTTTCCAGGCATGTATACAGGCTATAATAAGTCCTTCACTAAGCCTTATAAAAAATTCCATACCCATGCACATTTCGCTTCTCAAATGAGACCTGCAATGAGGCCTCTTACTAGTATGAGAATAGATCCCGCAGACTTGCCTCTTTCCCTTCTTAAAACTGGCCTGTGAGCAGCCCTACTGTGTACCCCACAAAATACCATAGATGTGCACAAAGGGCATGCAAACTTTCTTGTCTTAAACAGGCCTGTTGACAGTCCTATTAGTAGAAGGCAGAATTGACGTTCATAGCCATGCACTTGTCACTTCTCCGATTAGGCCTTTTGGCAGGCCTCTTAAGGGAAGGTAAGACATATGCTGTTGTTTATGAAAACCACATGTATGTTACTTATCGTACAACAACTATATCACGTGATAGCCGAGTAGGTAGCATGCCCAACTATGAGTACTGAGGTCGCGAGTTCAGTTCCCGCTGCTGGAGTTTAAAAAAACTAGTAATTACAAATTGTAATAAATATTGTATTAAAAATTTATAAAAAGTAGGAAATCATTTAATATGGATATAATTCGCGTATGCTTTTTTATACCATCACCCTTAGGGATGAGGGTATATATCATTTGATACGACCCAAAAGTGTAACACATAGAAGGAGTGACTTTAGACCCTAGGTTTCTTTGAACCGAATTCGACTCATGACTTTTTAAGTCGTTTGAGCCATGTCCGTCTGTCTGTCTGTCTGTCTGGTGGCTGTCCGGCTGGTTCGCACGATAACTTTCGAAAGACTCAACCAAATGTTTTGAAATTTTGCACGAGTCATTATTTTCTCAAAACTACTTACGGTATTGCAAATGGGCTACATGGCCCCGCCCCTTCTGGTACCTCCCATACAAATACATCATTCCGCCCACTTTAGAAATCGATTAATAATATCAATATATAGTAAAGCTATAACAGGATAAAGTTTTGGAAAAAATGTTGAAAGCCTAGCCACGCCCCTTCTGGTACCTCCCATAAAATTCTACCTTTCCGCCCACTATAGAGATGGAGAAATAATATCAATAAATTAAACGTGATCGTACCCAAATTCTATTTTTAGTAATGCTATAACAGGATAAAGTTTTGGAGAAAAAAATTGGAAGTCTATTCACGCCCCATCTGGTACCTCCCATACACATCTGGTACCGCCCACTGTGAAAATCGATTAATATTATTAAAAGACCTAACGCGATCGTGCCCAAATTCTGTATTTGGCAAAGTTTAAGCAGGATAAAGTTTTGGAAAAAAAATCTGGAAGTCTAGACACGCCCCTTCTGGTACCTCCCATACAAATGTACAACTCCGCCCACTTTAGAAATAGGGTAATAATATCAATACACTCGACACGATCGTGCCCAAATTCTGTATTTTGTTATGTTATAACAGGACAAAGTTTTGGAGAAAAAATTGGAAGTCTAGCGACGCCCCATCTGGTACCTCCCATACAAATGTACCTTACCGCCCACTTTAGGGATGTACTAATAATATCAGTACACCCAAGGCAATCGTGCTCAAATTCTGTAATTAGTAAAGCTATAACAGGATAAAGTAATGGAGAATAAATCTGGAAGCCTAACCACACCCCTTCTCGTACCTCCCATACAAATGTACCACTCCGCCCACTTTAGAAATCGAGTAATAATATCAATATAATAGAAAATTATTTGTTTTACTGAGGGTAAGGGTAAATGTAAGTTGGGTTGCCCGACTGAAACTTTCTAACTGGTTTTAATTACAAATCGGTTAATTTCAATAACTCAAGACTTAAACAATATCTTATATTGGGTGATGGTATTTATCAGTCAGTTTAACTAACTGAAATTTCTGTACTGGTTAATTCACTACAGTCAGTCATGCCACCGTCTAGCCTATGAGGATGCATTCGAATTGTTTGACTGAAACTATAAATTTACTGTTTTAAGAAAAACTCACGAACACCTTCCTCGTTGCCTTTTCTTATCATGTCTTCTCTTATGCCTTCTATAAGAAGGGATACGGAATGTGTATACACACAAACCATTGAAAACGTTGATTCTCCCTTCTCAAAGAAGGCCTACAGCAGTGGTCTTGAAAAAATGGAGGAAACTTGTGGTCGGAGTATTTCAAAGTGGAAGGAGAAGGCCTGTTTTCAGGCATGTGAAAACTAGGCCTTGAAGACATAACGTTTTCATATCTCAGAAGGCCTTGTTGCATGTCTGCTTAAAGAGGAATTCCTGATTTCGCCGTTGGGAAAAGTCACATGCTGCTGGCGTATGCCGACGACGTCGATATCATTGGCCGTGGACTGCGGTATGTTACTGCCGCCTTCTTGAGCATTGAGAAGCAGTCGGCAGAATTGGGTGTGGTGAGAAATAAGGACAAAACCAAATTATTTGTTTCAACGAACAAAAAGAGTATTAAATTGGGACGCCGCGTGAGCGTTTAGAACTACAACTTTGAAGTGGTACATAGTTTTGTCTACATAGGCTCCGCCGTAAACAAAAATAATAATGACAGCGTGGAAATCAAGAGACGAGTATTGATCGCAAACCGCTGCTACTATGCACTAAGCAAGAGATTTAAAGACAAAGCGCTCTCTCGAAGAGCTCTCCAGCTCTACCAGATACTGATCCTACCTGTCTTGCTCTACAGTGCAGAATCCTGGATAATGACACAAGCGGATCAGTCTACTCTGGGAGAACTTGATACAAAAATTCTTTGCAAAAAGGCGAGTATCCTGAATGAAACACGAGCTGTATGAGCTGTAAATCGACATCGACGTAGTCAAGCGCATTGAAATATACCGACTGCACTGGCTTGGACACGTCGTACGAATGGATGAAAATGCTCCAGCTCGAAAAGTCTTCGGCAATAAATTCGACTTCGGCGCGGAAGGGGGCGACCAAAACTTCATTGGATGAACTAGGTGAAAGAGCTGCGAAGTTGCTGTCGACAACATCGAGGAGGCCGTCAATGAAACAATAATTTAGATGATGGGAGCCGGGAATTGAACCACGGATCTTCCGCATGGTAGCGGCGTGTTCTAACCATTATGCCACGATCGGTTCGATGACGACGCCAGGCCCTAAAACAGCACTAAAATGCATCACCTTTTTACAATCAATCGTGGGTTCTTATTGGCCCAAATACGGCAATTCTGCTTATTAATGAATCCACTGAGGTGAAAGTGTGCCTCGTCGCTGAGGATGATTTTCTTGGTAATGCAATTTGAGTTAAACGCCCATTTTTGTAAAATTAAGTTGGACCAAAAATTTGATATTTAGTTGTGACTCACAATTAACGTCGTATGGTTGGACCCGCCGTTACAAGGGTTTCATATCTTCTTCAACTTGGTCATTCCACTGGAATTTCGGACATATACTCTCTCCAAGCTTTCTGTTATAAATCTCATCCATTATATATTAGCTGCAGCATTTGGGCCCATTCTACTGGTATGGCCTTACCAGCGGCGATTACAGCCGTAGTTTAAGTGCTAGCGAGTTAAAATTTGTTATACAAGTTTATGTTCTATAAGAGGATGTTAAGTTCTAAGATAAGACAGAACAGACATAAACTACTCCCACCTCTCATACTAACTGCCTCATTTTGTGCGGTTCAAAAAATTTAATAAACAAGAAATTGAAGAGAATTGAGTTATGCACGATGTTAAGTGTCTGCAGTATCGGTAGAAAACATTATCAATAGTTTGTTTTTTTGAAATTTTGCAAATAGTTAGTTAAATTGTGCTCTTAATTCACTTTGTTGACAAGGCTCTAGAATTTTAATTTGATTGTTCCACGTGCCGCCATTCGTTGCTAACACTCTTCAATAGAAATACACAACAATAATGTTTGATTTATTTTCTCTATTATGATTCAATACAAAGTTGTAGATTTGAGCACAAACAAACAAATGTTTGCGTTCACATCGAAAGTAACTTTTTTTATTTGAGGTAGGTCAATTTGTAAAGATTTTACACGAATAACAATAAATTTTAGTAGCTTCGTAGTAAATTTAGTCCTACATGCATATGAAAATACAATAAGACTTTGAAATGAGTAGCTACACTACGGTTTGGGAGAGCGTTACCCTGACCAAGCTTGAAAGTTGCAATAAAGTGGTTAGAACACCTGACTACAATGCGGGAGGTCCTTGGTCCGATTCCTGGCTCCAATCAACTACAATTTTCTTTAATTGCCGGTCCCCTCAATGTTTTCGACAGCAACGTCGCAATCGGCATATCTAGTAAAAGTTTTTCAAACTGTGACGTTCGCATTCGTCGATAAACAGTAGGTGCCGTTAGTTGTGAATCCAAAATAGAAAGCTATCCCATGCCTTCTTATTTATGGGGTGTAAAGGGAAATTGAGTTTTCTTTTCAACTATACAGCGTTGACTAGTGTATTTTTATTACAATTCAAATATTGTAACATACCAAGCATATACAGCGTAGGGTGGCCATTTGCTAAACATTTAATAGCATTTAAATAATTATCATCAAACATGCATAGATACGACAGACCGAATGACAACATGGCCCAGCCAGGCATTCGCACTATTGCCATTTTTCCAAACAGTTTTAGAAAAACAATCAAACCCAAAGGTATGAACCAACGGGAGAAACGGAAAAATTTGATTTTATTAATAATATTAACAGTGCAACAAATATCCGCTATGGATCTCGATGGTATTCTCAATGATACGCAAGAAGACCATCAACTGGAAAAACAACTTTGGCTGCGACTACTGCAACAAATAGAGAAAGAGCAGCGTTTCGAATGGGTACTAATTGTGGGCCACATTGAATGGGATTTTCTTCAGGAGTTGCTGGAAACACAAATGCATAAGAGCGTGCTGATAAATGAAAACTATACTTGCAACTATAATTTAGACTTTACGCAGTATAATTTTCTAACACTTGCATTCATGCCTGACAGCGATATACCTGAATACATGGAAATTATGGCGGAAAAGTTGGACCTAAGACGAAATAATCGTTTGATTATTATTAAAAACAACATTATGGACACCTTCGAGGATACCAAAGTTATCGCCGACATTCTCGAGGAATGCGCCATGTATAGAATCTTAAATGTCCTTATAATACAGCAGGACTTTTTACTCACCCAATTGCTGTACAGTTTTCGTGCATTTCCCGATTTCGCCTTGGAGGCACGGCTTTTTAATGAAACTTCTGAAACACTGCTGTTCCCCAGTAAAGTCAAAAATATGCATGGCCATGTGCTGCGAACCATACCGGATCAAGTAATGCCACGGTCCGTAGTGTATATAGATACCGAGGGTAAAGTGCGTGTCACTGGTTACATTGCCCAATTCCTAAGAATGTTTGCCAAGTATATTAATTCAACCCTAAAGTTTGCTGATGATTTGAGACCCGGTCAAACTTTATTCTATCGAGATTTTGCCAATTGGACTCAAATGGATTTACTTGATATTCCCTGCAGCATCACACCTGTAATGAATGACAACTCATCGCGTTTGATGTCCTACACATATGAGTTACTTAACTGGTGTCTCATGTTGCCTGTGGAGCAGCCTTTAACATATCAGGATTTCCTTAAGGGATTCCTGACACTAACCACTGTTTTCTTTATGTTTCTTATGGATGTCATATTTACGACTCTTCTAACGTTATCCATGCGCGCAATAAATCTTAAGGAAAATCATACATCAAACTGGAATTTTGTTGATGTAATAATAAATCCCCAGGTGATTTTAGGTCACTTGGGCTCCTCGTTTCAATTGCATGGCAATCCCATAGTATCGTTAAGGATTATCTACATGTCCCTATTCGTGTCGGGATTGCTGTATACCACCGCTTTCTCGGTACAATTGAATGCTTTTCTTACCCGTCCTACGGTTCAGGAAATCACATCACTAAATGATATGTTAAGACGTAAAGTTTCCATACTGTCTGCCAAGGATGAATTCAAGAGTTTGATGAAAATTTCGGGCACACATTTTCTACCCTATCTCTCGCTATTCACAGTCATCGATTCGTATCAAGAGTTTGCCGATATACGCACTTCTTTAAATTCGTCTTATGCTTATCCAGTGACCTCATCTGTGTGGCATGTATATGCCATGCGTCAGAAACTATTCACCCGCCAACTTTTTCGTCGCACTAAAATCTGCTTCACCAATCTGGATCTAATGTCATTTGCATTGCCCCGCAACTCATTGCATAAACAAAATTTGGACACATTGATCACACGAGTGCGTGACATGGGCCTTGTTCGATATTGGCTAGAAAATAGTTTCTACGATATGGTTAAAATTGGACGCATGAGCTTCAAGGATATATCTCACACTGCCGAGCCGGCATCATACATTCGTATGACGGATTTCCGCTATGTTGTAGTGAATTTGTTCAAAGCCTTTAGTTTTAGTTTGTTGGTGTTTGTATTGGAAATCTGTTGGTACTATCGCTGTTGCCTCTTTGATGTGAAATGTTGTAAAACCTAAATAAAGTAAAGTAGAATCTAGTGAATAGTAAATAAGAAGTGAATTTTTATTTGGGTAAAGTATTGTGTTTATATAGCATATGAAAAAAGCGGGGGAATTAGTTTTTTTTACCAACTTTCAAGAATAAAGAAAAGCCATTGTTGTGTTTTGTATTCTACTCTACGGGAAAATGAACCGGTACAGTACCAGACACTGGACCGGTTCCCTGGGTTGCATGATCTAGTTCCGGAACTTTTGTATGCAGAGAGAACCGGTACGTTTTGTATGGGGTTGGCCACTAAAGTGTAAGAAGTGTCTGCAAGACATCCTCAAGGAAAGGTGCACGACCATAGTAAATCGTTGATGACACGTAGGGGACCGTCCATACAAATCGTCGACGAAATTTTCATACAAGTGTCCGCTTTGTCATGCACGATCCGATGAGCGACTATGTCGGTCAAATTGTCGTTGATGCCTAAATAAGCGACATGTCGCCCATACAATCATGCACGACATAATGACCGACAATGTCGGTCAAATTGTCGTTACCAGTGCTTAATTATTTAAAATAACAAATTGAAGTAGTTTTATTGAAAACGTGCGATACATAAACCGTCGCGCACTGCTGTTACCAACAAACTGAACATTTTTTACTTCCACTTTTCTCTCTTCAGTTTTATGTATTTATTGTTCCGTGACATTGAACTTTTTTGTCAATGGAGTGTTCTGACGACAAGTACATACATTTTTCACATTTTGTCTTGAGGACAGTGTTGACGACAAAGTCGTGTGTGACGATACTTCCTACTGGGCACCTAACTGATACTTTGTGATGTGTCTTGAACTGGTTCAACAGTACTATACCTATGATACCCAGTAGGAAATACCGTCATACATTACTTTGTCTTTAACGCTGTCCTCAAGACAAAATGTGAAAAATGTATGTACTTATCTTCAAAACACTCGGTTGACAACAAGCTGACCGACAAAATACTAATATTGTCGTGCATCAAACAAAAAAGTTCAATGTAACGGGACAATAACAACATAAAATTGAAAAGAGGAAAGTAGAAGTAAACAATTTTCAGTTTGTTGGAAACAGCAGTGCGTGAAGGTTCATGTATCGCACGTTTTCAATAAAACTACTTCAATTTGTTATTTTAAATTATTAAGCACTGGTAACGACAATTTGACCGACATTGAAGGTTATAAGTTCGTGCATGATTGTGTGGGCGCCATTTCGCATTTTAGGCATCAACGACAATTTGACCGACATTGTCGCTCATCAGGTCGTGCATGACAAAGCGGACACTTGTATGAAAATTTCGTCGACGATTTGTATGAACAGCCCCCTACATGTCATCAACGAATTACTATGGTCATGCACCTATCCTTGAGGATGTCTTGCAGACACTTCCTACTGGGTAGGTTCAGTAAAAACCAGTCGCAAATGACTCCGAAATGAACCGGTTTTAGATGGCATCTCCATGAGAATGCCAAAACAAAGTGAGATCAACTAAAAATAGGAGTTAATAAAAAATTTAGTACTTTTTATATATCTATTTCATACTCACTTTCACTGCTGTTTTTGTTTCTTGGCGAGTTTTTTTTTTAAATGGGGTTTTTTGCTAAATATAATATATAGTCTAATAAGTTCTTGCCGACGCGTCGTACCGATTTTTGCATGAAGTCTTTGTGAAAATATCTTCTATGAAGTGGTTGACACGATGTCTGACCTACTCAGCTACTCATTTCCCTTCAACGAGTCGTACCGAATTCTGTACGATATCGTCGTTACGATATCAGACCAATATCTGAAGTAATTCGGAAGTTCTTGCGTCGTACCGATTTCTGCCCGAAGTCTTTAGGAAAATATCTTCGATTTGGGATCCTAAATCTGACAGAAATCGTTCCTAAAAACGTATGAAGTGTATGACACGATGTCTGACCTTATCAGCTAAGGGAAATCTAATGTTCAATATGTCGTACCGATCTCTGAAAGATTTCTGAATGTAAATCGTAGGGAAATCTGAAGGGAAATTCATTGTTTCTTCAATAACACTCTGTTGTTTCCTCCGACACAGAGTTCCGAAATCGCTGCGAACTCGATCAGATATGTCGGAGCAAAATAAATAAAATTTCCCTTTAACGAGTCGTACCAAATTCTTTAAGATATCAGTAAAAAGAGTTCAGACAATGTGCAAACGTGTCGAATATCAAGCAATGTCGAAGCTTTTGGTAGTCACACCAAGTTCTGCAACGTTCTCAGTAACCTGTTCTTTACAACGGAGTTTTGGTCGCACTCTTCTGCGCCGTCCATCGTATTTAATGTTGAAGAATTTTCGATCTTTACAATGCAGTTTTTCGAGTTCATTGTCAAAGAGTTTTGCAGCTGGAGCATTTTTGTCCATAAGTACATGACCTGACCTAGCCAACGCTACCGCTGCACCTTAATGCGTCTGACAACATCAATGTCAGTGTACAGCTCGTACAACTCATGATTTATACGACTACGATACTCTCCGTCTACGATGATGGGCCCATATTTTTTACGGAGTATTTTTCTCTTGAATACTGCCAGAACCGATTCATCCAGAACCGATTCATCCAGAACCGATTCATCATGCTTGGCCCGTTGTTGAATTTATTAGCAAGCAAGATTCTTCTCGGGATTGCGAGGCGGACGTTATAAGTTTTATTGATGGCGGAGCCTAGATAAATCAAATCATCTTATTTACTTACTTAATTTCCCTTCACACCCCACGAATGAGGTATGGGATAGCTTTTCGTGTTGTTGTGAATGAATACGATTTATATTCTTAGATGCACAACTAACGGCACCTACTTGTTTTATCGACAAATGCGGACGTTACTGTATGAGAGGCTTTTACTAGACATGCCGATTGACACGACACTTATACTGCGAAGTTGCTAACGACAACATCGAGGGGGCCGGCAATGAAAGAAAAGTTTATTTTTTTACTTTTTTTGTCTGGAGCCAGGAGTTGAACCTGGGTCTCCCGCATGGAAGTCGCGTGTTCTTACCATCATGCCACGGCCCGTCAAATCATCTACCATTTAGAAATTATAGTTGTGAATGTTCACAAGGCGTCCCAAACGAGTAGATTCTTTTTTCTTTGAAAGTAATAACTTTGCTTTGTCCTTGTTCACCATTAGACCCATTTTTGCTGATTCCTTCTGTAAACATGAGGAGGTTGTAGTCACTTCCAGCAGTTTTTGGCCGATGATATCTATATCATTTACGTACGCAGGTGACTTTTGTTGAATATCGATCCACCCGTACTGCAACTTTCCTTCGATCCACTCGTACTGCAGCTCAGCTCCTTATTAGTATCTCCATCATTCGGCTCGGTATTGAGTAATCTAGGCCATTGTCGACAGTTGGCATAATACCCTCACATGCGCTATCTTCCGGAACCAGCAATTGGTGTCAGTGTTCTCTTTACATATGCCGCACACTTTAACAAGATTTCCATCCTTGTATTTGTAGGTGGGAACTCAGTAGCATAACCTTTTCCTTTCTTGTAAAATTTTCGGGATTTTTTTTTTGCTTTAATAGCTGTTTCGCCTGTTTTACTGTTTCCTTTTCCATTCCCTAACAGCCCGGGATACATTGGTTGTATGGTTGCTCTCTAAGCAGCATCCTGTCCCTCAGATGCTATGCGACATTCTTCATCTGAGTGCCGTTTTTCATATCCTAGGACGGTTGTTGCGGCGGTTGCCATGGAATGCGCAATATGCTGCCACTGTGTATCGGGAACGTCAGAAGGATAGGCATTGTGTCGTAGTAGTTGGGAGTAGGCAGTGGCTATCTCTGAGGGATTGCAGCTTTGCGATGTACAGATTTCTTTGTGTTTTGTTACGTGCGTTTTTCGCTCTGCTTAATCTTGTGCGCACCTTAGCTGCAACATGTTAATGAACCGAACTAATGGTAGCACCACAGATCACGCACAAGTCCATGAGGCTAAAGACATGCCTTTGATCAAATACCACATGATCAATTTGATTTTGGTGTTTTGATCGGGGAATAGCCAAATTGCCTTGTAGATATTTTTGTGCTGGAAACCGGTTCCACTCATTACCATATTCCCTCCTGCTGCGAAGGTAACCAGCCAAAGCCGGTTGTCGAACGTGTCGGTATGCAGGCTGGATGGACAAAAGAACATCTTCCCTTCCTATTTTTGCAATAAAGTCTCCCAGAACAATTTTAATGTCGTGTCCAGGGCAGCGTTCGTAAGTTTCCTTTAGTAGCTCGTAAAATGCATCATCGTCTTTATCTTCCGTCGGGGCATGAGCACAAATCAGCGTGATAAAGAAATATATTCGATCACTAACAGGATTGAATAGCGAGACAAGATGTCTGAGTCTCTCGCCAAAGATATCGCCATAGATATCGCAATTTTTACGTCGCGAGCATCCTTGTCCTGTCTATCTCTTCTCCTGAGTGGCAGTGATGTCAGCCTTATATTTTTTGAGGATATCCGCCAGTCGGATAGTGGCACCTTCTCTATAGACAGTCCGGACGTTCCAGGTGCATATCCTTAAATCATGGTCCTTATTTCGTTTGCGGAAGTCGTCAACATTTGGGGGGTTCCGTTTGTTAACTTTTCTTTGTCGTGTATTCATAGCCAGTAAAGGACCTGAAAGCGGGTGGCTAGCCCAACCATCAGGGTTTGTCGCTCACTATCAGCCGCTATTCATGATAAAAAAAAATATCATGAATACCGTTGCCCAGGTGCCACCACGAAGGAGGTTGTGAGTCGGTTTGAGATGCAAGATTCAGTTTACATCCCCAACGGCACCCATGTGCCTTCGTGCCGTGTCGTGGCCAGGGCAGCGGTCGTATGTTTCATCTAGGCGCTCGTAAAATGCATCTTTTATCTCATCGTCCTTATCTTCCGTCGGGACATGAGCGTGATGTGAATTGTGGCTATTCGATCACTAACAGGATTGAACCGCGAGACAAGATGTTTAAGTATCTGGCCAATTACATTTCCACAACCGAATTAGTGCTTTTCCGCATGACAGCTGTAATAGATGTCGCAAATTTTACGTCGCGAGTATCCCTGTCGTGTCCACTTCATCTTATGGATGGCATCTTATGATGTCTACAATTAGAATAGTCGCACTTTCTCCTTAGAGTTCCCTTAGAGTTTTTAAACCCTAACCCTACGGATAGAAGCATGTATATAATATCATACGACCCAAAAGTGTAATACATAGCAGGAGACACTTTCGACCATAGGTTTCTTTGAACCAAAATTGATTAGTGACTTTTAAAGTTGTTTGAGCCATGTCCGTCTGTCTATCTGTTTGCTGCCGTCGAAAGACGCAACCAAATGTTTTGAAACTTTCCCCAAAACTACTTACGGCATTGCAAACGGGCTTCATGGTCACCTCCCTTTTGGTACCTCCCATACAAATCCCATACACCCAACGCCCAACGTACCCAGATTCTGTTTTTAGTAAAGCTATAGCAGGATAAAGTTCTGGAGAAAAAATTGGTAGTCTAGATGCATCCCTTCTTGTACCTCCCATAAAAATGTACCACTCCGCCCACTTTTGAAATCAAGTAATAAAATCAATTTACCAAACGCGATCATACCCAAATTCTGTATTTAGTAAAGCTATGGCAGGATAAAGTTTTGGAGAGGAACTGAAAGTCTAGCCACGCCCCATCTGGTTCCTTCCATATCCATCTGGTACCGCCCACTTTAGAAATCGATTAATATTATTAATACACCAAACGCCGTCGTGCTCGAACTCTGAAATTTGTTTGTTCTTTTAGAGAAAAATTTTAGTTTATCCACGCCCCTTTTGGTACCTCCCATACAAATATACCATTCCGCCCACTTAAGAGATGGAGTAATAATATTAATACACCCAACGCAGTCGTGTCCAAATTCTGTTTTTAGTACAGCTAAATCGTGATAAAGTTTTGGAGAAAAAACTGGAAGTATAGCCATGCCCATTTACTACCTCCATTACCCATCTGATACCGCCCACTTTAGAAACCGATTAATATTGTTAATACACGCGATGTTGCCCAAATTATGTATTTAGTATAGCTAAATCAGGATAAAGTTTTGGAGGATAACTGAAAGTCTAGTCACGCCCCCTCTGGTACCTACCATACAAAAGTACCACTCCGCCCATTTTAAAAATTGAGCTATAATATCAATATCAATGAGGGTATATGTAAGTCTAAGGGTTTCCCGACTGAAACTGTCTTACTGGGTTTTGAAGTATTTTGTCGGCAAATTAACTCTTAGTCAAAATTAAGTTGTTATTGCAATAATATTGGCCTCTATAAATAGGGTACTTAAACACAATTTCTTTTACTTATCCCATACACCTGTATCCATTACCAAATTACTCCCCCCTCAAAACCCCTGTATCAACAAAATGGCATCTATTCCCTCAAATAACATTTCATTTTCACTTTTTTGTGCTTTGGGCCCGGTTAATTTCATTTAATTACCTATAATTTCTGGCTTATCCTTCTCGACTGTCACCTGTTTATAAAAACTTATTTGGACCAAACGTCTTTTTTTCCAGCTCACCTCCTACGTAACTCCCCCCCATTCGCCATAAATTTCTTAACATTATTTCTTATCCGCTTGTAGACAATTGTGTCTTACGTTTGTCCTTTTTGTTGTGCTCTGCTTTTTTTCTCAGCTTTATTTAATATTAAGGTTCATTCGCACGACCGGAATTAAAAAGGATATCCGGTTTGAGATAAGTTCAAATTATTACACCTGCGTCAACAACTTTTTGCCACTCTTCTGTTGATATTTTAAATTTAAACTTTTGTTTTATGGCTTATCTTGAATGTTTGATGGGAATATAAAGTTTGGGTTATGTGTTTGTGTCGCCCTTGTTTGTTGTTGTTGTTGGGAAGTAACTTTTCTGTTTGTTTGAAAGCAAGCACTTCAAGCCATTGAGGCGGCGAAAAAGAAAAAAAAACTTGCAAGAGTATAACTTTGAAATGGTTTGAACTTAAGAGGCTAAGGAATTGGCATTGTAATGCAGGATGGGTGGGTTTTTTTGGCATTCGGATTGAACTATTGAAATGTTTGAATTTAGTTAGTTGTATTGGTTGAATGTGTGACAATTTGTTAGTGTGTATTTTGTATTTGGCATATGTTAAAAGAGAATGGTTAGCAAAAGACAAGAGGTGGGTAAATGTGCCCAGTTAGTTCACCTGCTGGATATTGCTGCCTTAGCTTTTAAACTTGTTATCCTGTTAGATCTAAACAAAACTATACTAAATTATTCTGGTCAGGATTGCATTTCTTTAATATCATATCACAACTGTTCTCAGCCCCATCTCGTCTTGCTTTAACCTCTTTACCTTATTACCCACTAAATTAAGGACCCCTTAAATATTTTGCACCCAAATTGCATTGCAATTATGGTTTCTCTTATCAACCAAATCTTTAAAAACAATGACATCTTCCACTCAACCCTTTTGCTCCAACGAACCTTACCGACATTGAATAAAAATGTTCTCTAACGATTTGTGATATCTGATAGCCAATATATTGGAAAACTTATTGAAGCCTATAAACTTATGATAACATGGGTACAGCGAGGGAGACGAGGGAGTTAATTGTTTACGATTTAATCGAATCGTTTGATTTCAATCGTTTAATTTTGTTGTTAGCAACAATTGAAGATCCAATAACTGGAACCAACAAAGTTCATTTCATTTTTATCATTTGAGAGAGAAAAACAAAAAACCAAAAAAAAAATGGCAATGAAAACACAACCTCTTGGCAGCAGCGTTGCGAAAAAAAGGATACAATTACATGCTCCTTAAACCGTTTGACAATTTGTTTTCATCTGTATAACTTCGCTTTACTGGCGGCGGAAGGATACTTGTGTTTGTGTGTATGTGTTTGTTTTTTTTTTTGCTGTACAAGTGTGGTCGGTCGGTCGCCTTTCTTTTATTGTCATAAATTTATAAATGTTTATATGAAATTTTCTTTATGTTATTGTTGTATATGTATATGTATATATGAATGGCTTGAAAGGACGACGATATTACATGGAATGGCATGGGTTCTTTAGGGTCTTGTTCTGTGTGTTGTTTGTTTTTTATTTTCTCCTTTTGTGTTTTTTTTCTCTTACACAAGACCTTTGGGGACATTTTCTGTTTTGAGGGTCAAATTCCAGATACCAGAGCTAAATCGACAACCATATTCAGGCCATAATAGCAACAACAGCAACAAAATAATATTCTTGTATATTCTGCTATAGGAATTCATTTGTGTTGAGTTTGCCCTTCATGCCCCTTTCTTACGCTTTTCTAGTGTATGCCCCTTTCTTATGCCTTTCGAAGTGGACCCATACTCAGTTGCAAATATTATAACACTTACATTGTATAATATACTGGGGCTGTGCTCTCTACCCCCTTCTGCATTCGGTACACAAATGACGACTTTGTTGTGAACCTTTGTCTTACAATGTTTTATTGGTGTTGGTGTGTTTACTGGTTAGTGCGAGAGTCAAATGGAAATTTGGAAACATTTTATAATATACTAGCTGGCCCGGCAGACTGCGTCCTGCCTCCAAGTTTTTGTAAATGATGTTAAGTACAGTTGAAATCTAATAACGATTGGTTAATTACTTAGACCTCTGAAATATTTCAATTCAAAAAGGCGAGATTTTTAGCGGCCAAAATTTTTACTTTATATACCTCAAAGATTATTATATCCTATCCTATTAATATTATAAATGTGAATGTCTGTCTGTTTGTTTGTTTGTTTGTTGCTCAATCACGCCTAAACGGCTGAACCGATTTCAATGAAATTTGGAAGACAGTTAGTGTACTATATGGAAATTAGTATAGGCTATATATTTAGTAATTTTTTATTCTATGGGCGGAGTGGGCGTGGCAAAACAAATTTTTTGAGCTAGGGTGATGAAATTTGATACACAGATAGTACTCGGCAACACGAATATGAATATGAGGACGAAATTTTAATTTTGGACCAATGGGCGGAGTGGGCGTGGCAAAACATTTTTTGGAGCTAGAGATATAAAATTTGATACCCAGATAGTACTCGATAACACGAATATGAATATGCTGCCGAAATTTAAATTTTGAACCCAATGGGCGGAGTGGGCGTGGCAAAACATTTTTTGGAGCTAGAGATATAAAATTTGATACCCAGATAGTACTCGACAACACGAATATAAATATGCAGACGAAATTTTATTTTTGGATCCGATGGGCATAGTGGGCGTGGCAAAACATATTTTTAGACTTAGAGCGATAAAATGTGATACACAGATAGTACTCGGCAACATGAATATGAATATCCAGACGGAATTTAAATTTTGGACCCAATGGGCGGAGTGGGCGTGGCAAAACTTTTTTCGAGCTAGGGAGATAAAATTTAATACCCAGATAGTAATCGACAACATAAATATGAATATGCAGACGAAATTTTAATTTTTGACCCAATGGGCGCAGTGCGCCCGACAAAGCGCTTTTAGATCTAGAGAGATAAAATTTTATACACAGATAGTACTCGACAACACAAATTAGAATATGCAGATAAAATCTTTACTTTTGAGACAATGGGCGGAGTGGGCGTGGCAAATCTTTTTTTAGAGCTAGAGAGATAAAATTTGATACCCAGATAGTACTCGATAACACGAATATGAATAAGCAGACGAAATTTTTATTTTTGACCCAATGGGCGCAGTGGGCATGACAATACTTTTTTAGAGCTGGAGATATAAAATTTTATACCCAGATAGTACTCGATAACGCGAATATGAATATGCTGACGAAATTTTAATTTTTGACCCAATGGGCGCAGTGGGCGTGACAAAGCTCTTTTAGAGCTAGAGAGATAAAATGTGATACCCAGATAGTACTCGACAACACGAATATGAATATGCATACGATATATTAATTTTTGACCCAATGGGCGAAGTAGGCGTGACAAAAGTTTTTTTTAGAGCGAGATACATACAATTTAATATCCAGATAGTACTCGACAACACAAATATGAATATGCAGACGAAATTTTAGTTTTGGACCCTATAGGCATATTGGTTATGGCAAAACTTTATGATATATTGTTAATGTTAATTTTAATATATAAATGTTAATTTTCGATCAATGGGCAGATTTACCGTAGCCAAGTGTTTATTTTTAATCAGTGGGTGGAGGGCGTGGCAATACTGTATTTAACCTTAAAAAGATAACATTTGATACACACATAGTACTTGGCATTACAATTACAAATTTGCGGAGGAAATTTTATTTTGATTTTAGCCCTCGAGAGATGTAACACAATAAATAAACAAAACTATGCGCAACAATTACAAAAATTTAATCAATGGGCGGAGGGGGCATGCTTAAATCGGATCTTAGCCGTAGAAAAATAAAATTTGGTACACAGATAGTATTCGGCACTACAATTACAATATTGCATAATACAATTTTAATATTTTTATCCTAGAGACACAATAAAACGTTATTGATTGAACTGGTTTGGGAGTTACTTGGGGTAACGAATTGTTCACCGAGGGCATAAGATCAACGCTTAAAATTATCCCATTAAGAAAGCAAGCCAACCATATTATTATCGAGTTAAGGAAACGTTGCCAAAGTATGTTTTAAATTGGCATATGCACAGCTTTTATAACTGTGAGCCAATTTGAATTGATATACGTGTATTATATTAAGTTAATTTTGTAATATTAGTCAATAGCGAAGCATTGCCGGGTCCACTAGTATTATTGTAAGAATTGCTAAAATGAATCAGCAGTGTCGTCCATGATTTGATGGAAACTTACTTATTGCTAGGCATATATTCTAAAACCACATTTTTAAGCAGATTGACTGACATATGACTTTCTGCGTTGGTGTACTGGGTGATTGTATCTTTATAATAGCACTTTGCCCCTTTTTGGTTTAAAAAAAGGGGCAAAGTGCTATCATGTACGAATTTCCAAAAATCCCTTCATTTGACTAAACAACCCTATAAACCGTTTGGTCTGGGTGATAGCAACAGTTTGACCCAATTTCAGGATAGTCCCCTTAAAGTTTGATATGGGAAAAACCGCTTTGTGAAGCTCTTTAATTTTACAGGAAGTACGCCATTCTACCTTAAGCCGTTTTGTGGTCTGGGTGACCATCTAAAGTCCATCACCAACTTTCACTGACATTTTGGTACAAATCGGAATTAGTGGTGACATCAAAATGTACATCCATTTTTATATATAAACTTTTCAATAATTTTAATGTTTTAAAAGTGTTTATATGTAATGTTATCACTGCTGACTAAATAACATTCCAAAAATTATGTGTATCATAATCAAAACACCGGAAACTGAATAAAAACATACATCCAACATTGGCTCATGTCCAAAAATACATTTTAAGTTAGAGTAAAAGCGGACAAACGATATAAATTTTTGAAATAATTCAACTCAACAGCGGGTCCATTTATACAGAAAAAATTCTCATAATAAAACAAAAATTTACATTCTTAATTTCAGTCAAATTGTTTAATTCGCTAAAATTTCCATTATAATTCCACCCTAGCGACGACTAGCGGCATATAGCGGGTCCATTTATACAGAAACTTTGTTCTCATGATTACTCAAATATGCATTTCAGTTAAATTGGTCCATTCATTCAAATTTTGATCAAAAATCCACCCAAACGCCACCTACCGGTTCCATTTGTACATACAATTTTTTCTGATGATCAAACAAACATACATTCTGAATTTTAGTTAAATTTGTTAAAATTTTAATTATAAACCCACCCCAGCGCCACATACCGGGCTCTGGTGGACCACCCTTAACATTTAGGGGGATGACAAATTGATGTTGGCCGATTCTCTGACCTACTCGATATGCCAACAAAATTTCACGAGGATCGATCGAGCCGTTTCGGAGGAGTTCAAACACGCACTCCATGACACGAGAATTTGAAATATTAGATTTAAAAGCTGACTCCAAAACTTCGTCCTGCCGCCAGGGTTGTTCAATATATGACCTTCGATAGCTCAGTGGAAGCGACGTAGACTAGCAATCCGAAGGTGCCGGGTTCGATTCCCGGCCGCGGCACAGGCCAAATTAACATCGATGAAAAAAAAATACTTTTCAAATACTTTTCAGTTCTCCAGCCAACAAAACTCATGCTAGATGCTTCCACTACAAAAATCCAGATTGCACAAGGACCAATGAAAAGGAAAATGATTTATCAACATCGCATATAAATCAACAGCCAGCTGGCGCCATCTTTGGTGGAATTTGGCGGTTAAAACTCACAACAACAACACCAAACAATCCTTGACACAAACCATGTTATCTACAAAGGAACGAAACAGAGTTGCCAACAATGATCGTATGATAATCGGATTATATGCCCGATCGAGTGCCGATAAATTCAAAATCGGTATAAAGAATTATCACCCCATCTAGCACCAGCTGTTACAGGAACAACAACAACAACTATGTGTATGTAGGGAAGGTGTGTATCAAGCTTCTTCTATTCCACAGTGCGTCTGTGGTCAATGATCGACGGAAGTTTTTACTAAAAGTTATACGTAACCCGGCTTATCGCTGTGTCAAGTCTAGGAATCGAGATATAAAAATTTAAAGTTTGTAATATGGACAATTTTAGTACTTTGTGCCTTTTTCATGCAATTTGACCATTCCGAATACCGCAAAGTGATGTTCAGCTAAATTTTTAAGCTCAACGCCGGTTACAACATAGCCAATAAAGTAAAGCGATATTTTAGATTTTCCTTGAGTAAGAACCTGAAAATCTTTTTCTTTTTCGTATATTACACAGTCACACAAACATTTTTTTCCTAACCTCAGAAATCTAAATTCGACCCCTAAAGTTGTGCACGAACAAGTTTCGATAGCCTCTCCTTAACCTGATAGCCTCTCATGTACCCCCCGAATAATTGAGGCAATTTTTTTTCTAATTGTCTCTTGAATTTATCTTACTAACATACTTAGCTGGCACCTCTCTGCAATCGTATATTTGATTATATGCCGTCACAGCAATGCACTTTTGGTCGCCATCTTCTGCGTCGTCTATAGAAGACTTTCCGAGCTGGGCCAATTTTATTCATGAGAACAACATGACCTTGCCAACTCATTACTGAACAGTTCATTATTCGTACGACACCCATACGGAGTATTTTCTCTCATATACTGCCAGAACCGATTCAGCCACTTGTGTCCTTACTTAGGATTCTGTGCCATACTTCAAGACAGGTAGTACCAGTATTTGGTATATAAATGGCTTGTTTAGTTCGTAATAGCATCTATTTGCTAGCATGACTCTTCTCCGAATATCAAAGTTGACTCTTCGAAATTATAGTGTTAATGTTCTCGAAGCGCCTCAGATTCATTGTTTGTTGTCATTATCATCTTCATCATATGTTGATGAGGACACACGATATGCTGTCGCGTTGTTATATACCTCGTCTGGTATAGAACGGCTCCGTAAGGTTCCTGCCAATCTTTACAGAAGACTTCGTGTCAGTCACGTATCATCGTATCAGCTACGTTGGAATACCATACTCAGTCATGGCTTCGAGTCATTTCTGCCGTATCGGTTTGTCGAAGGCAGCTTTATATTCTACGAAAAGATGGTATGTGTCGATCTATTTATTTGGCTTGGGTCATTTCCAGTATCGGCCGAACTGTTAATATCTGCTCAGTTGTTGATTTACCAGATCTAAAGCCACACTGACAAAGCCAGATCAGGTTGGTTAACCCTGGCTTTAGTCTTTTACATAGCACACTCGACAGGACCTTATATGCGTTGGATAAAGATCACCATTTTATAGCACAGGACATAATAATCTTAAATTAAATCATTGTTAAGCCAAACCGTGCGTAGGAACTGGTGCATGCTCGTTATCTGCTCATCGCCACTGGACTTGAAGACAGCTCTTCCGGTGGCCTTCGATAGCTCAGTGGCCGGGGCATTGGCCAAATGAACATCGATGAAAAATTACTTTTCAAATACATTCGAGTTGCCCAGCCAACAAAACTCATCTTTTATGTTTCCACTATAAAAAAATCAAGATTGCACAAGGACCAAGGAAAACAGGAAATGATTTATCAACATTGCAAAAGCAAATCAACAAAATCAGCTTGCAGCGCCATCTTTGGAGGAATTTCGCGGTTAAAACTCGCAACAACATCTTACAATCTCTTGACACAAACCTTCTTGTCTACAAAGTAACGAAACATAATTGCCAACAATGATGGTATGATAATCAGATTACATGCCAGATCGAGTACTGATAAATTGGAAAAAAAATCGGTCGAAAAAATTATCACAGAGAGTCCATCGGAACCGGTTGTTTCATTAGTGTTCAGCCGCGATATTGGTCCTCTTACCTCGGTTGGACTTGGTGGTGGGCAATCTAAGTCGTTATCGAAAATCGGCGTGATACCTTCACGTGCACTGGAGGTGATCCCAGTACCGCAAACATCTGCTTTATCTTTCTCTTAAAATTTGCGGAATTCAACTATATTGCTATACCTGATCTGAAGTTTTTTTTCGCATAGCTGTCTCGCTTGTTTTAGCGTCTCCTTGTGCCGTTCCCTAACAGCCCGGCTTGTAAGTAGCATCCTATACTTCAAACGCTATGCTGCATTCTTCTTCGTACCAGGATTTGTCTGAGCGCCGTTTTTTATATCCAAGCACCGTTGTTGCCATGGAATACGCAATATGTTGCTAGTGTGCGTCGAGGACGTCAGAAGTAGAGGCGTTGTATGCAAGTATTTGGGGGAGCTGGTTGGAGTAGGCAGTGGCTACCTCTGGCGTTTGCAGCATCGCGATGTTTGGATTTTTTTTTGTGATTAGTTAGATGCAGTTTTCGTTGTGCTCAATATTGTGCGCACCTCACCTGAACAGATTCGAACCAATGTTAGCACCACTGATCACGCGCATGTTCATGTCACTGGATGAATGCCTTCCATCGATTACCACATGATCAACTAGATTATTGGTGTTTTGATCGGGGGATGGCTAGTTGAAATGTTGAATGTTGAAACATCTTTCCACTCTCTACCATGTTCCTTGCCGCTACGAAGCTAACCTGTCTAATACTGTTATCGGACGTGTCGGTATTCAGCCTGAATTTACCGATCGATGGACTAAAAACATCCTCTCTTCCTATATGTACATTAAAGTCTCCCAGGTCTATTCCAATGTCGTGTCCATGGCGGTTGTAGAATGACGATCACCGTCTTTATCTTCCGACAAGGAATGTGCACAAATTAGCGTAATGTAGAAATTACAAATCCAAATTCGTGCTTTATCGCATAGTAGCTGTAATAGATGTCGCAATTTTTACGTCGCTAGCATCCCTGTCCTGTCCATTTCATCTCCTGGACTTGATGTTTTGATGTTTGGTTTTGATGGTAACCTTATATTTTTTTAAAACATCCACTAGTCTGCTAGTGGCACCTTCTCTATAGAAAGTCCGTAACATTCCGCAGTCCTCGACGATTGATATTATATCATTGACATAAGCGAACAAAATCTGACATTTATTAGGGATAATGTGCCTACTGCAGTCTTCCTTCTTTTTTAGCATATTACATGGCAGGCTATTCCCCAGTCTATAGAGTCGTTTGTCTATTTTCACTGAAGGCTTTGTACCATCCCAAAAAGTCGTATCCGTCATCCATAGAATGTAATAGTTTTTGTCCTATCAGACTGTCTAATGCGTCTTTGTAATCGATAAACAGATGGTCGACCTACATTCTTGGATCTACTCCAGAATTTGTCATAGTATCTGGTAGGTCTTCGATTTACTAGGTACACTTATAAGGTCCAATCGGGTTCGTTAGGATGGGCTTAAGACTTTCACATGACACACCAAACAGGACCTTAGATAGTTGGTACATACACTTGATTCGTCTTTTTTAAGCTCAGGACATACAACACTCACATTCCATTTGCTTGCATTTCTTTAGTCAAATCGTGAGCTGGTACATGTACGTTGGCAGCTCTTCGGCTCCGGCAGTTTCGTGGTTGCTGAGCTCGTTTTGACTCGGTGGTGGATAATCTACTCCGTCGTTTATGATTGGCGTGAATTTGTCACTTATGCTGCCGTCAAGAACGAACACCTTTATAAAGCACGGAACACAAAACACTTATTCCGAAAATTGGACATTATTTTTATTAACAAGTGCAACCACATTACCAACTTATCGTCACCGGCTTTTAAAAGCCCAATCGGCACCAGCATTAGCGTTGCACTAGCTGTACCGACCTTCTTTTGGATCGGTGGTGGACATTCTACTCCCTTATCGATGATTTTCTTGAATTTGTCACTTGCGTTGCTATCGGTAATGAGCAGAGAACCTAAATACTCCCTCCCTGTCATTCAGATAGGTATCCCTTTTCAGAAACCCCTACACTGTTTGCTAAAATTTTACGACTTCAACTCCGTCTCTGAACGTTTCGATATCCTTGATTAATGAGTCATTTCGTCTCTCTTCTCCTTATGTCGTTACCATTAGCTGCAGTGTTACCCTGTATACAGTATCCTTATCCTCAAACAAGATCACACATTTTTCATCATACCATGATTTGTCTGAGCGTGATACAGTCGTAACGGCAGTGGCCATAAAATGAGCAATATACTGTTATTGCGTTCAGGAAAGAACTGAGTTAGGAAAGTTTGTTTGCAGTTATTGAGAATTTGTTGGAATAGGCATCTGCTATTTTAGGAATGTGCAGCTTTGCCAGTTCTTGTCTTTTATCAGTGGATATCCAGGTTGCCTTGAAGATTCCTTTATCCAAAAAGCAGGTTTCCCTTACTAACATGTTTATTGCCAACGCAAAGCTAACTAGTCTGAGTCCGTTATGGGAGGTGTTACTATGTAGGCTTAATTTCCGATTGTTTAACTAAGAGTGTCTTCTACTCGTATTTTAGCATTCAAGTATCCTAGAGTTAATTATATGTTATGACCAGGTAAAAATCTCCTTCAGGCGCCTTTAGAATCAATTTTTAGTGTCCTTATCGGGGCGTGTGCACAAATCAGCGTCATGTAAAAATATTTCGCATAAATGGTTATAGTGGCTATTCGGTCACACACATTCTTAAACCTAGAGTAGCAGTACTATCTTTGTGAGCATTCCTGCCCCATCCATCTTATTTTCTGTATGGCGGTAATGGCAGCCTTATATTGGCTGAGGACATGTGCCTATAAGATCTCACACATTTCATCCTTTGATAATATAGTTAACTATAATAATTTACATTCGCTTAACATAGATTTATTTGCCGGTCATATCATACCTACCTCCTGTGCAAGTATTCCTTGTGCATTTATTTACACGACAACATACAGGACAAATAAACGCTAAATCACAACAACACCAAAAACAATAATAACTACAAACACAAATCGAAAAGAAAGAAACTGT
Source organism: Muscina levida (assembly GCA_964034835.1). NCBI lineage: Eukaryota > Metazoa > Arthropoda > Insecta > Diptera > Muscidae > Muscina > Muscina levida. The sequence continues at coordinate 101,404,834 of OZ035880.1, forward strand.
TCCTCTGGGGGCACACATATCTTGTGTCATACGTACCGGTGTGTGTGTGCGTGTGTGTGACATAGCCTTGCAAATGTGGCAAACGACAAAGTATGTTGACATTGCCGCCTTTTTGCTCCATTGTAAAATGTAGTTAGGAAACATTTTTGTTTGTTTACAAAAGGACATACATCACACATACACACACAAACTCAAATACCGACAAAATTACCAACAACACCACCACTGCCATCGCCACCAGTAAAAGATGAATCTCTTGCTATGTTAAAATCTGAGAAGGACATTTGGAATGTGAACATTTCTTGTGTTGTAATTTCATGGCCTTGTTCTCCTTCCCACACAATATTTTATGGCTACCCAACAGTAAGTGAGTGCCTGATATGAGTTCTGTGGTCCATGTGTGAGTTGTATTGTTGTTATTTTTCATAAATGTTTATCATTGTTTAAAATCAAACAACACCAAAGAGTGTTTTCAGTTTATGTCGTTGGCGAAATGTAAGGCTATGTGTGTGAGTTGTTGTCTATGTAATTTTTTGGGAATTTATATAATTTATTTTTATTGCTGCTATCATGTTTAAATTTAACATTTTCAGTTGTTGTTGTTTGCTGTTATTGTGAATATTTTAAAATGTTACATATTCATATGAATAATTTGCCAACTTTGTATAAAATGTGAAGGAAAGATGCGCCGACAATACATATAAGGCAAATGGTCCGGGTTTGGCCGGAATGGAATTTAGGATGAAGGCACCACCGGATTTAGTTGGTCTTAAAGGCAAATTGTGCAAAAATCTTAGAAATTTTCTTTGAAGAACAGATAGAAGTCAATGTATTGTTGAACTGTTGTTTTTGAAAGGGAAATTCGTGGAAATTGAAGTTATAGAAAGATGACATGGTGACTATCAAGATTAAACGTAAGGAGTAATGGATCATATAACAATATAGAATTATTTTAGAATTCAAGTGATTTTAATGTTGTAAAATGATTTGTTTTAACGTGAATACAATATTCTTAGGTATGAATATTATCCGATTCTGGGTAATCGGCTAGGCCCAATTAGTCTATTAAAATGCAAATGACATGAGTACAAACTAATTGTGGAAGCAGGAAGTATTTCATTGAGAACTGACTGTCGAGTCAGTTGTAAAGTGAATCTTGCAACGTTCTTCGTGATATTTTTTATCATGAAAAGCGGCTGATAGTGAGCTACGAACCCTGATGGTTGGGCCAGCCACCAGCCTTCAGGTCCTTTACTGGCTATTAAAACACGAAAAAGACAAAGTAACAAACGGAACTCCCTTAATGCAGACGACCCCCGCAAACGTAATAAGTACCATGATTTAAGTATATGCAGCTGGAACCTCCGGACCCTCTATAGAGAAGGTGCCTGCCGGATGTTCTCAAAAAATAAAAGGCTGACATCACCGCCATCCATACAGTCCTGTCTATGACAAGGATGCTCGCGACGTAAAAATTGCAACATGTTCTTTCATTGTCGGCTCCCCTCGAATGTTGGTGACAGCAACTTCGCAGTATTAAGCGTCGATTCAATCGGCGTGTCTAGTAAGAGCTTCTCAAAACAGTGACGTTCGCATTCGTCGATAAACAAGTAGGTGCCGTTAGTTGTGAATCTAAAAATAGAAAGCGTGTTAATTCACAACAACGCGAGAAGCTATCCCATACCTCATTCATGGGGTGCAAAGGGAAATTAAGTTTTTAAGTATTACAGCTGCCATGCCGAAAAGCACAAATTTGGATGCGGATTTGTAGTTGGCGAGAGACTCAGACATTTTGTCTGGCGAATTAATCCTGTTAGTGATCGAATAGCCGCAATCTGCATCAAGGCGAAATATTTCTATATCATGTTGATTTGTGCTCATGCGCCGACGTAAGATGAAGACGATGAGATTAAAGATGCATTTTACGAGCGCCTACAGGAAACATACGACCGCTGCCCTGGCCACTACATTTAAATTGTTCTGGGAGACTTTAATGCAAAAATAGGAAGGGAAGATGTTCTTGGCTCGTCGATCGATAAATTCAGCCTGCATACAGACACGTCAGACAACGGGTTTGGGCTGGTTACCTTCGCAGCGGGAAGGGACATGGTAGTGAGTGAAACCAGATTTCAGCACGGCAACTTGGCTATCGACCTATCAAAACATCAAAAATCAATCTGACCATGTGGTAATTGGTGGCAGGTATGCATCCAGTGTATGGGCGTGCGTGTAATCCGTAGCGCTAATATTGGTTCGCACAACATTGAGCAGAGCGAAAAACACACGTAACCAAACACAAAGAAAGCTGGACATCGCGAAGCTGCAGACCCCAGTGATAGCTACTGCCTACTCCAACCAGCTCTCCCAACTTTTACGACACAACGCCTCTACTTCTGACGTTACCGATACACAGTGGCAGCATATTGCGCATTCCATAGCAACCGCCGCAACAACCGTGCTAGGATATGAAAAGCGGCGCTCAGACGAATCCTGGTACGATGAAGAATGTCGCATAGCGTCTGAGGAACAGGATGCTGCTTATAGGGCAACGCTACAGCCAATTGTAACCCGTGCTGTTAGGGAACGGCATAAGGAGAAAGCAAATCGGACGAGACAGCTCTTTAGGCGAAAAAAACGTCAGATGAAGGAACGGGAGAACGAAGATATAGAGCGATACAGGGATAGAGGTGAGGCCAGAAAACTTTACCAGAAAGTAAGAGCAAATGGATACGGTAATGGCCTCCCCACTTGTAAGGACAGTGATGGGAATCTGGTCACGGATACGCAGAGTGTGCTGCACATATGGAGAGAACACTTCCAGCAACTGCTGGTTCCAGAAGGCAGCGCACGTGAAGTTATCACGCCAATTGTCAACGACGGCTTAGATTGCATATCACCAAGTCAAGCCGAGGTAAGAAGAGCAATATTGCGGCTGAGAAACAACAAAGCAGCCGGTGCCGAGGGTCTGCCCGCAGAGCTCTTCAAGTCCGGTGGCGAGGAGCTGATAACGAGCATGCACCAGTAACTGCGCACGGTGTGGCTTAAAGAGTGCATGCCCGACGATTGGAATGTAAGCGTATTATGTCCTGTGCTGAAAAAATGTGATCCAAATGTGTGCTCTAACTATCGCGGGATCAGCCTTTTACCCATCGCATATAAGGTCCTGTCGAGTGTGCTATGTGAAAGACTTAAGCCAGTGTTATTCAAACTGATCGGGCCTTATCAGTGTGGCTTTAGACGACCTGGAAAATCAACAACTGACCAGATTTTCACACTTCGGCAAATCCTGGAAAAGACCCAAGAGAAACAGATCGACACGTACCATCTTTTCATCGACTATAAAGCTGCCTTCGACAGCCCGATACGGCAGAAATTACTCGAAGCCATGGCTGAGTTTGGTATTCCAGCGAAGCTGATACGTCTTTGCGGAATGACGCTGACTGACACGAAGTCTTCAGTGAAGATTGGCAAGGACCTCACGGAGCCATTCTATACCAGACGAGGCCTAAAACAAGGCGACGGCCTATCGTGCGATCTCTTCAACATTGTGATGCAGATGATATTGAGAAAAGCTGCAGTAAACGCTGACGACGTAGACATCATCGGTCGAAAACTGCGGGTTGTGACTGCAGCCTTCTCTGGTATACAGAAGGAATCAGTGAAAATGGGCCTAACGGTGAACGAGGACAAAACGAAGTTATTAGTTTCAACGAACAAAGAATCTTCTCGTTTGGGAAACTGCGTGAACGTTGACAACTATAATTTCCAGGTGTTAGATAATTTTATCTACCTAACCTCCGCCATCAACAAAACAAATAATATCAGCCTCGAAATCCGGAGAAGAATCCTGCTTGCTAATAAATGCTACTAGGGACTATACAGGCGATTTAATGACAGAGCCCTCTCTCGACGAACAAAAGCCAGATACTTGTTCTACCTGTCTAAATGTATGGTTATTAATGTTAATCTTGGGTTATGGCTAAGGCTCGTATCTATACTGTTTTTCGCAGTACTGTACTGTTTTTCTACATCAAAAACTGCGTACTGCTTTTCTCCCTCAAAGTACTGTTTTTCGATACATAATAGAAATATAAACGGCGAACAGCGAATTCATGCAATAATGTTGTTTATTTCAAAAATAAGATCGAAAAAACGCTAAAAATGCGTCAAGAGGATGATTTTTTATCCCCAGCTGTAGTAGCAGAAAAGCAAGAACATATTGACAATGGATACAATTCGATTGAGATGGCTGCTTTACGCACTGATCTTTTCGGTCATTTTGCCTGCTTTGATTTTAATGTTTTATACCAGAGGAATGAAGTCGAAGCCGTTATGAATATGTTGAGCGAATACAATTTGTACAATGCCGATGAAAATGAGGTATATTTGCACACCCAATTAAGATATATCAAAAACGAGCGACAAAATGTTTCGAATGTGGATCGGTGGGTGGAGATATTTCTTCATCTCAATAACGCTGATTGCGAATTCGAAGAAATGGCCACGATCGTTGAATATATTTTATGTTTGCCAGGAACTTCAGCATCAGTGGAACGAATCTTCTCTGCAGTGAACAAAACTTAGACATCAGACAAAACTCGATTAGATGTGCAAACATTGAAGGCGATTCTGACCGTCAAATGTAATATGAAGTACAAATGCGTTGATTTCTACAATTACCTCAAAACGAAGCCGGCATTGCTTATTCAAATTGCTTCAAACGACAAATACAAAACTACCACAAAAGTTGATTCTGGAAATGATTGCTAATTTTTTTAACATATTTAATAAAATATATATGCTATGTAAATATGTACTGCGAAAAGTACTGTTTTTCCTAATCAATGTACTGCTTTTTTTAAAAAATTTCAGTAAAATGTACTGTTTTTGCCCAAAAAAATATACGAGCGTTAGTTATGGCACAAGCGGGTGAATCGTTTCTGGCAGTATTCGAGAGAAAAATGTCTTCGAGAATGATCTCTACGTACAGCGCAGAAAAGGCGACCAAAATTCCGTTGGAAAGACCAGGTTACTCAGAACCTTTCGGAACTTGGTGTGACTAGCTGGAGAAAAAGTGTAGAAGCGCTTATAGTATTATTCTACGTGCCGTATATAATCCCATAGGATTGCAAAAAAGTGCCAGCTAAGTAAGTAAGTAAGTTAAGCCAGACTGATAAATCCAAACTGATTCGCTAAGATGATATTTAGTCCTTCACATAACACACTAGGCAGGACCTTGCATACGATGAGTAAAATGCAGATCTGGCGATATAGTGGGTGAGCACACTTGGATCACCTTGCTAGAGCACAGGACATAGAACACTCAGATTCCAATCATCGGGCATGCATTCTCTTAGTAAAATCGTGTTTATGAGCTCGTGCATTGACGTTGCCAGCTCATCGCAGCCGCCATTCCATTGGCCCTTGCAGCTTTAATTTTTTTAAGCCGTGCAATGGCCGTGCTGATATTGTTTTGGCTAGGTTGTGGACACTCGGTTTTGGTCGTTGGTGATACTGTGCGACAAATGGTAGGGGTCACTGATCGGCGGGGTTTCCGACTGCCGGGAAAAGTTTTCCTGCATTTGCCTAGGCCACGTCCATGAATCAAGATATATCGATATGAAGCTAGTACGTATCATACACGCATAACTTTATTTTGACCAATTTAACTTTTCCCGGTAGCCAGAACCTCTGCCGATTTGCACACTTACACATATTTTCTTTACCATCACCCTTAGGGATGAGGGTGTATTTATATTTGATACGAGAAAAAGTATAACGCATTAAATTAAAGACATTGGGAAATTTAAATTTCTTCCATAACTTCCAAAGGGGCACTTGGCTGGTAATAAATATTGTTCGGTTGATCTTGTGATAGGAGGCAAAACCTCAGAAAACCTAACTATTTGACTTACCCCTTCTGGTACCTCCTATACAAATGACCGACTTGACCCTCATAGTTTTAAATACACAAATCTTTTGTAAGTAAACTGATTTTACTCAAATTTTGCATAAGATGTTCACATATAAAAGTTGGACTCAGGAATGGATATGGACTTAATCGGTTTACGCCTTCGGATACCTCTCATACAAAATGACCTTTTTTGGGAAAATTAATATTTCACCCATAACTTCCGAACCGGCACCTGGGAATAATCAAATCTGGTGAGATAATTTTTTTTGTAATAGAAGACAAATCCTCGCAAACGTTAACCATTTGACGCAACCCTTCTGGTACCATTGTAAATAACCGATATTTCCTCTTTAACATACATATCATTTTTGTATGTACACTGAATTCAGACAAATTCTGCAAAGGTTTATTGAACTTTTATTTTCGAAAAAAATATCAGACACGTTGTGCTGCCCCTAATTGTAACTCCTATACAAATAGTAAGTCACAGTTTTTACGGGTTTGCTCCACAAGCAGACAAAAAATAATACATAAGGCCGTGTTCGCAGTCTTTCACATTACATTTGTACACACTAATTTGAAAAAAATGGTTTGAAACTAGTTAAATTCTAATGTTTTATGTATGGAAATCATAAAGCTTAACAGTGTGCACATTTTCTTCAAAGAAATTTTTTTCCAGGTCCTATGGTTTTCATGGTATAAGCAGTTAAAGACGGTCTTTCACATTACAAATTTTGGAAGTCACTTTTGAGGTAGACAGATACTTTCTAAAAGTTCTGCTCTTATAGACAACGGGTTGTCCCCGTACTTTTGGAAATAAAAGTTGAATAATGAAGAAAGGAAATTGCATTTAAACGGTTTAAATATGTTGCTTAGAAACCTCAGTAGGACTAAAAACATCAAGTCTTTCACATTACATCGAAAGTCTTTCACATTACATCGTACAAATTTTTGCATTTAAAAACGACTCTTAGTGCTTATAAATGCTTCTTAAAGAAATTTTTTTACAACCAAAGACCAATATTAGGTCTTGGGGCTAAGGGATCGTAATAAATATCATGGTTTGAGAGGTGGGGGTAGAGGGATTTGTGACAGGTGGGACAAAACCATGTTTTTATCAGCTTTTTATGGCAAAAAAAAAAGGTGTCAAAAAATTCTAAAACAGCATGACAATATTTAAGGGCGTGCCCAAACCTGGCCGTGTTCGCGAAAATTTTTTGGTGTGTATGAAATAAGAAGTGTCTAATAAATTTGGCAACACTGTTTTTTTGGTCGAAAATTGCAGCCCTAGCATGTTTTTTCTACTAAGCTTTAAAGTTTTATGTCACCATTGTTGCGGAATTATAAAAAAAATGCAAAAACAAACTATTTTTATTTTGTTTCTCTTTTGATTTTGATTTTTTATTTTTTAAGATTGATTATATCCTTCTTTGGAAGTTGAAAAAATGCGGATATTACCGGACTCTTGCTGTATCTGATGGGCCGACGCAGTATCACGAATATTTTTTGTGTTAAAAAAAAATCGGCAACATTTAATTTATTGTATATTTTACAAAAGTCTTCATCAGTGACTTCTTAGACAGAAATGGTTGAAGGTGTAAGGTTATATGCATTTACGTAGGCTTTGCGACATCTTTCTGCAAGAGACTCACGATCCTTTCTTGGCATTTCACTTTCCTTCAGTTTACGGTTTTCTCTCAATTTACGCATAGCTTCTGCCCTCTTTCTTTTGTGTTCTTCGTATTTACCATTCTTTTTTAGCTTTTCGATGTAATTTTTATTTTTTTCCGCACTTGTGAGTGGTTCCTACCAAAAAAAAAATTTAAGTATTTCTTTTTCTTTCAAGTGGTCTTTCACATTACACACATTTGATGGCAATTTAAACTGAGAAACCAGCATTAATCTTTAAAAATACCACCCATTCCAGATATTAGGAACTCCTGCTCAGAAAAAGTTATGTTTTCATAACAAAACACCAGCGTGCAACCACCGTTATTTAACTTTTCCAATTTTAGTCTTTCACATTACACCGAAATTGCGCAGTTTTCATTGCCATCAAATGTGCATTTCAAAAATTTTTTAAAATTTTTTTTTTGTTTTCAACACTAAAACAATTCTTTGTCTATAGATTGCAAAAGAAAACAATGGCATTTTCTGAGCAAAATAGGTTGTTTTTACCTTTTTCTGTGAGCTATCCATTTTGTTTGATATCTCAGTTTAAAGCTTACTAGAAAAAACATGACAGGGTTGCCACTGTTTTGCAATTTTCGACCAAAAACTGATTTTTCCAGATTTATTACACACTTCTTATTTCATACACACAAAAATTTTTTGTAAAAGTAAGAAAAATTTTTTTCCCCTCTGGTTGACATTTTCGCGAACACGGCCATAAGTAGTTTTATTTTAATTAAAAATATATTAATTTCAATAACACAAGACTTAAACAAAATCTTATTTTGGCTGTTGATATTTATCAGTACCTGACTGAAATTTCTGTACTGGTTTAAATATTACGTTTCATAAACTGAATAGGAAGCAACAAAAATAGGTTTTTAACCAGAGCACCCGTGGGGCATTGGGCCTTCCATTCTGATGTTTGTGGACTAAGACGATAAGAATTTTATATTTTTTTTTTCATTTCGATGCTCCCGCCCCATATTCTGCACTTTAGCTCCTTGTATGATACTTACTAGCTTCAGAATGACTTATCTCGATTCCTAAACTTTGCCCAGCGAAACACCGGGGCACGTATAACTTTTTTGAACCCATGTTATTTTCCCCTGCCGATTTTGGCTGTCGCACAGTGTAAGTGGAGTGATTTCGTAAATTATGCGGCCTTCGAGAAGAGCAGACTATGAGAGTGTTCCATCTCTGTCCTTACAGGTGGGGATCACTGTTCCAAAATCGTTGCTTTTTACCTTTCGGTAAAATTTTCGAGTCTTACCTCTATCCGATATCCTGACTCTCTCGTTTTTCTCCATATTCGTTTTTCCGCTTGAAGAAGCGTTTTATTTCCCTCTTCTTCTCATTATATCGTTCCGTAACCGCATGCGTTACCATTGACTGCAGTTTTGCCTTGTATATAGTTTCCATTTCCTGAGAGAGTACGACAATTCTTTCGTATCTGGCCTGGTCTGAGAGTGGTTTTTCATAACCTAGTTCTGTCGTTGGGGCAGTAGTCATAGAATTCGCTGATGTGTGTCGGGAACATTAAAATAAGGGTGGTTTGTTTTAAGTAATTGAGACAGTTTTTGAAATTGGCATATGCTATCTCGGTGGTATGCAGTCCTGTGATGTCTAGCTTTCTGTGCTTTTGGTTAAGTGCGGCTCCAACTGGGTGATGCTGCGACTCAATATGTGCACTACGCAGCACTCTGACGTGAGAAGTGCCTTGCATCGATTTCCGCGTGAGCCGTCCGGTTTCTTGTCTTTTGATCAGTGGATATTCAGGATACCTTGTGGATATCTATGTACTAAAATATGCTTCCACTCACAACAATTATTCTTGCCGACGCCAATACAGTATTTAAATATGTCTTAAAGTAACCATATCATTAACTACTGTTTCTTCGAGCCGGTGAACTAGGCATGCACTACCGAACCAATTGTTTATATTCGTTCACATTATAATAATGTTGTAATTTTTCAAAGGAAATCTTAGTAGAAACAGTATTTAAACATATATTAAAGTAGTTTAGGAAATATTGCAACTACATTATTAGTTATAACCAGTCAGAATCCATTATCGGGCGTGCTGTTCAGTAGATTGAGTTTATAATTTATTAATTATATAATTAGATTTCTCCAAAAATTGTTTAGAAGGTGAGCACCTAAAACGATATTAATGATCCCTGGTAAAATTTACCAACAATTTTAAAACTTACCTTTATATTGTTTCCAATCAATCTACTAGTTTTTTATCCTCCTAAAAACCCTAACTTCCCAAATAAAAACAATACCTCGATCGTTATATTTTTCGTATAAAAATGAATTTATTTTTTTTGTTGTTGTTTCGTTTTATCCAATATTTATAATATTTAAATATTTATTAAATTGCTATGGCTTATGATAGGGGGGAGTTTTTAAAAACTGACATTCAAATATCATAAAATCTTATCATCATAATACGACTACATATGTCTCTGTATTGTAGAAGTTAAAAATCGTAAATCGTTATGTGTTTTTTTTATTGTTTGTTTAATATCAATTAATAATATGTTTTGTTGGTTTATTTGTTTATAAACATAATTAATTGTGTTTATATAATATTTGCCTTGTGTTTTCATTCAGTACATATACTAGTATAATTAAAACTGTTGTTAATGTGAATAAGAATTTTAAATACAAAATGGCAGTTTCAAGCAAATAATTTCTATAGTTTTTTACACACACATACACACACATTTAGTTATGTTTTTTTTTTGTTTTGCATATTATGTTACTGTTTAATTAATATAAATAAATATTTATCGTTTGTATGTATGTACAGAGAATATTGTGTTTGCAATTTGTTTCATCAATAGGAATCGAAGTAAAATTAATTAATAATAATATATGTATGTATGTATGTATTATGTGTTTGTCGGTCGAAGTAAAAGTCATGGTTAATTGATGCCAACTGTAATTAAACAAAAAAACCAATATGATTTAAAGCCTTAAATGTATGATAGTAATTATTATTGTAATCATAATCGTAATAATTGTTATCCTTCATGAATACTGTGTGTGTGACTCTGCGCGATGATACTTCTTACAGCTACAGCTAACTTAGACTATTACAAATATCAATACTTTGGACGTGTCTTTATATATTTTTGATTTGATTTTCAGATGAAAAGTAATCATAGAAATTTATATACAACCGTTGTGTTTTTTTTTACTTAATGCTAGAGAATTCAAAAGCCTCTTGTGTTATAAGAGAGATGGACATGTAAATTGAATACTTTTTGCCGAAAGAAATAGAAGGGAGGCCATGATTTTGTTGCATGTGTTATATGATTTGGTAGAGGACACATTTGAGGGACAGCAGTGACGATGATGATGATTTTACTATAATTTTACTTGTTGTTTTGTTTGATTTTCTCAATTATTTTAAAATTATATGTTGTTTTGTTTTCATTAATGTGTTCAGTGCCTTTTCCCATCTTCTTGTTATTTAAGAATTTAATATAATTCTTCTGCCGCCGTTCTATTAATGTTTGCTAAACATTACACAAGGTCTCATTAGTTTTTATGGCTACCCAATAGTTTTTCCAGCGACTCTCCTACCTCATTTAATTGAAAAGTCTGTAAGGATGTTTTTTTTTTTTACTTTCATACATCTTTGTATTACTTTCCGATTCGTTGTCTGCGTTTCTAATAATAATAAAATTTTATTTTTATTATTATCGACAAACAATTCGTACAACAATTACACAATTTGCTTTCGCAATGAGCATAAGCTTAGGGAGCAGCAGCAATAATTTTCATTAAAATTCCAAGTAATGAATGAAACTAAATGTAATGTACTATGTAATATAGTTATCTCGGGGAGAATGGTGTTTAGCAAAGGAATGAAGTCAACCCGAGAATTTGTAGCAATTTTAAAGTGAACCAACAATTGGAAGCCATAATTATGCAATCATGACTTCATTGATGTTGTTCCTTTTAGAAAGGAACTAAAAATCTGAACTCCGTTTAAGAATATTTAAAAGTGAACTTAAATTTTAGTTGATAGCATGATGTAGCAAAATACATTTTAAGGTAAGGTAGACAGACATCTGTTGTGATTCATTAATTGTTAAGTTATTAGTAGTTGTGAGTCATTAATTGTTAAGTAACAACTTAAGTATTTTTGTCGTCGTTGCACAAAAACACAACTGAAATTGGAGCAAGTACAACACGAGCCATTCGTTGTTCCAGTTGTTTTCTTGCTCCGTCATTCTGCATATTGCCAAAAAAAAAGTCGAATTGCATTCATTGGATTTCCGCATGACGTTTGCTTTATTACATAAATGGGCCCCCCAAATGTGAATTAGTGCCTATAGGCTCTATTTGCTCTATTTCCTTTCCCGAGTACCCGTTCTCCCCGCGGGTACCCAACACTGCTATTATGTGAAATCTGCCGCAAAAGTTGTGGCTGTTTGCAGATTCGTTTTCGTCCTCTCCTTTCTTTGTTCTATTTCCTTTCCCTGGTACCCGTTCTCCCCGCGGGTACCCAACACTGCTATTACGTGAAATCTGCCGCAAAAGTTGTGGCCGTTGGCAGATCTATTTTTGGAGAGCTTTACAATTGTACAGTTAAAAAAAAAACATTTTTTTTAAAGGGAATCACAGTAGATAGAGTATTTAAATATGTCTTACAGTAGCTGAGGAAATATTGCAGCTATATCATTAATCATTGGTCCTTCGAGCCGGCGAACTAGGCATGAACTACCCAACAAAATGTTTATGTTCGTCTAAACTTAAAAAACGTCATTGCCTTACTTATTTACTTAGCTGGCACTTTTTTGCAATCAACTTGGATTATATAACGCATTTAGAAAACCATTAAAAGCGCCTCGATCGTCTGCGCTTCTTCTCCAGTTAGTCACACCAAGCAACGGAGCTTTTGTCGCTCTCTTCTGAGCTGTCCATCGATTTCATTGTCCAAGACTTTTCGAGCTGGATCATTTTCGTCCATGCGTACAACATGACCTAGCCAACGCAACCGTTGCACCTTAATGCGTCTGACCACGTCAATGTCAGTGTACAGCTCGTACAGTTCATGACTCATACGACGACGATATTCTCCGTTAACAATGATGGGCCCATATATTTAACGGAGTATTTTTCTCTCAAATACAGCCAGAACTGATTTATCCGCTTGTGTCATAACCCAGGATTCTGAATCGTACATTAAGACAGGTAGAACCAGCATCTGGTATAGGTGGATTTTTGTTTCTCGAGAGATGGCTCTGTCATTGAATCGCTTGCTTAGTCCGTAGTAGCATTTTTTTGCAAGCAGGATTCTTCTCCGGATTTCTAGGCTGACATTATTTGCTTTGTTGATGGCGGAGCCTAGGTAGACAAAATTATCTACCACCTCGAAAGTATAGTTGTCAACGTTCAGGCAGTTTCCCAAACGAGTAGATTCTTTGTTCGTTGAAACTAATAACTTCATTTTGTCCTCGTTCACCGTTAGGCCCATTTTCGCTGATTCCTTCTGTATACCTGAGAAGGCTGCAGCCACATCCCGCAGTTTTCGACCGATGACGTTTACGTCATCAGCGTACGCGAGTAGCATGTGACTTTTTTTTTTTGAATATCGTGCCACTCGTGTTTACTGCAGCTTTCCTCATTATTATCTCCATCACTACGTTGAAGAGGTCGCACGATTGGCCGTCGCCTTGTTTAAGGTCTCGTCTGGTATAGAGTAGCTGCGTATGGTCCTTGCCAATCTTCACTTTATACTTCGTGTCAGTCAGCGTCATTCCGTAAAGGCGTATCAGCTTCGCTGGAATGCCAAATTCAGCCATGGATTCGAGTAATTTCTGTGGTATCGGGCTGGTACTTGTCGATCTGTTTCTCTTGGGGTTTTTCCAGGATTTGACGGTGTAAATATCTGGTTATTTGTTGATTTACCAGGTCTAAATCCACACTGATAAGACCCCATCAGGGGCCTTTTAAAACTGTGGTTACAAAAAAAAACAAATTGTTTAAAGGGAATTTATATTTAAATTTGAAATATTGCTACTATATCTACCAGTTTTTAAAGAGTAGCTGTATTTAATTATATATCTTCAAATAGTTCAGGAAATATTGCAACTACTTATATAATTAAATATTGGTCCTTCGAGCCGATGAACTAAGCATTACCTACTCAACCAAATGTTTATGTTCATCCGGACTTTAAAAACATCGTTGTGTTTGAAATTATTTTCTACCATTTCAGCTAATTTTTGGCCTCTCATAAATTCTAATTTCCCTCCTACATCGCCCCTCCTCCACCCATCTTATTAAGCTCATGAACTATTATTGTAATTGCTAGAACTTTAGGCAGTTTCTTTGTGCCATTTTACACAGCAGCAAGGCAGCATACGATTAATGTTTATTGTTAGGGACATCTTTAGCATAGAAATTGTAGGCAGTGTTTGGTGTTCTTTCAATTCTGTTTCTTAATATTTATTTTATTCTGGCAATTACAAAACTGACTTTGTTGTACTAGCTCTCTCCACAATTACACTGAATGTATATAAATTTCCCCTTAATTAAAGAGGTCAAGATTTATGTGTGTGGTTGACGAAAAATGTATTAAATTAATTTTGATTATATGAATTGTTTTTTGTTTTTATTTAAATTTAGTTAAAGTTTTTATTATTTAGATTTATTTTGATTACAGTATTTTCTTGTATTTACATTTCTATTATACATAACAACAATTACGAGTAATTTGCAACAATAGACCAGCTAAGATTATAAATTAGTTGAGTTTTCGTTAAGGAAATATTAGAAGTGGATGTTTTATTAGGAGAATAGGACTGCTAAAGACATATTAGGAATGTAGTAAGAAAGCTTTTATTGGTTGTTGTTTGGTAAATTGATAGTGGCAATGTACAGTACATTTGATGAGGTCATCAGGACAGGGGATACCTTTACTAGAGCTTTTAACATTTGCTGAGTTCCTGTCTTCTCACTTAAGTATTAGGGCAAGGGATCGCAGCCAGTATAATGGAATAAACAGCTTGGTACACTGAGCAAAGCTACGAAGAGGCTTTTCAGCAAAGCAAAGAGAACTGTTTTAGTCTAGGAATGGGATAAGTGTTGAATCGATGTCAACAGTTATAAATGGGACATTAATGTAGTACTAGTAGACAAACATAAAGTACTGCGAGTCCGTACTCGGTGTCAACAGTGGTGTCCGATTCAAAGGGGTTCTTTCTAAGTACCTTCAGGTTTAGGATGTGATTCGTATAGCAGATCGACTATAGCGCCGAAACATTGAAGCTGTTAATGGATACCCACTACCCAGGCTTGTGGTAGGTAGTATGAACCAGCGCATATCGATCGAATTTACGGACTTTGATATTGTGGATGAACTTCTGAACTCCTAACTACAGATGTTAAACTATGATTTGCTGAGTCTTGCCTTCTTACTTGTGAAGACAAGAGATGCAGCCATTGTAATGGAATTAGCAGCTTGATACACTGTGTAAGGCTACGAGAAGTCATTTCATCAAAGCGCAAGGACTGGTTCAGAGAAGGACTGGAATGTATGGAAAACTAATGTTAAAGTTGTAGAAGGGACATAAAAAAGACCAAGATAAAGTCTTGTAAGTATATACTCCGTGTCAACAATGCTACCCGATTCAGAAGGATTCTATGTAAGGACCCTACGGTTTTGGGTTTATACTTAAGGCAGATGGGTTTTGGACCGAGCTCAGCGCCGAAACATTGGATCTCTCAATGGATTCACACTAGGGATACAATATTTATCACTCCAGAAGCATGTGGGGATTCGGACAATGTGGGACGTAATATTAGACGGTCACACCGATAAACTTTGCGAACTTGAATGTTGTAGATCAAATGGTGGATGAGGTGAGTTTAGGCTATATCCTGATTCGGCAGATACGTATGTCGTAGTTGAAACGCGTACGGCGATGGGTGCTGGTTCGAATCCCAGCTCGGCCACTTGTTTTTCAATTTATATAGGAGCATCAATATGATAGGAGCAAGGACATATCTTTTTTCAGTTTCACAAATCACTTCAAAGATTCGACGTGACTACGACATATATAATAAGGTGGAATACCTATCATACTGCAAAGCTCAATTCACTATGTAAAACCGACTTTGGTAGACATCTTCAAGGTTTGTTCCAGAGAAGTGGAGCGGAGTTAAGTCCATTTGTATACCCAGTACTAAAGACAAGAATCAAGCCATATTAAATCAGTTTCAAATGACTTGCATGTTTTTTGACTTCTGCAGAACATAAACAACTAAAAGTGAAAAGGGTGATTGCAGAGTAACGATTTGGAAGTCGGAAATATAACTTAATCTAAAAGTAAAAACAAAACTACCTAACAAGCTACGCACAAAATAATCGGCCATGAGAATAACAAGAGTTGAATGTTTGAAAGCTTGTACGTGTGAATATCAGTTGTGCATTTTGCATTGTTTAATATCAAGCATAATATAACATTACTTATGTTCTATATGTTTTACATTGTGTTCTAATATTTGTGCAGTAGGTACGCCACAAAGTTATACTTTGTGCAATATTCAACGTTGTTTTAGTTCTAGAAGAAATTTAATTTAAATTTTATTTCCATGCGTCCATACTTACACGCATCCAACTGCAGTAGAACAGCAACAAGTGGAATAGAACAAAGTCAATGAGTTGACTGCTTGCTGCGCTAAACGGAACATGCATTCATAACTACAGCACAACAACATATATCGTTTATATCATCTCTAAGGACTACAGACCAATTTTTATTTTTTCCCTTCTGTTGAGAGTTTTGGAGAGATTGCATACATCGCTGAAAGATCAGTTGAGAGCGCTTTTCAAAACCTTTTGTATGTTGAGAAACCGCTTTGGTATCTCAGAACTTGATGGAAGTTGTGTGAGGAAGTAATGCCACAGGAGAAGTTTTATCAAGTGATAAATCAATCAATACACTCTTCATGTCATTGCGAACATTGCAGAGCGCAGCCTGAGTTCAGGTGGTGCCTTATAAGCTACCTTAAAGGAAAACAAAGTGGCTTTTAATAAAGTGATGTCCTGTGCAATGAGAAACTCTCTAAAGATCTTTACTCTACCTAGCGGTCCTGATAGATTGGATGGATTGGACTGAATCATTAATTCAGGAAAAGAAAGCTGTGTGTGAAGTATAGCTGTTATATGCACACCACAGGGGGGAGTTATATCACCGCTCCTATAACATATTGTAAATAACGGGGTACTTAAATTCTGCAATGAATATGGTACGGACATTTTGGTATATGCCGACGATGTGGTCATTAAAATATGTTCAAAATTTCTGCCTACGTTGTGTAACTTTATGAAATATGCCTTACGGAAACTGCTAACCCAGCTTATGACATGTTGTTTGGGGGTGAACGCCCCGATAACAGAATCAGGTTTTTTACCCGGAAATATAAATTCAACAACATTAGCCTACCTTGACCGAATGGTGTCTACTTTTATTATCGTCCGAGTTTAAGTACTCAAATGATCACCTCGCTCACGAACTGTATTGGTCAAGATACTTAGAGAAAGGAACATTGAAAAAGGTTGTCAACACCCCTTGTCCAACCGAAAATCTGTAGGTTAAAGCTAGGGACTCAGACCGAAAACTTCAATGTGGTTAAAGTTGTTTAATATCAAGCGTAAAATAACATTTCTTTTGTTCTTAATGTTTTACATTGTGTTCTAATGTTATGAGTATGTTCTTGTAGTAGTTATACATATGTAGGTAACATAACATACAACTGTGTAAGCACACACATGCAATAGAACAACAACACGTGCAATAGAAAGAAGTCAATAAGTTGATTGCTTGATGCGCTTTACAAAACATCCCTATGTAACTAGAAAACAACAACCTATGTATAAGTGGGTTGCGACTTCGCGGTGTGATAACACAACTAAACACTGTTTTGCTAGCGATGAATCTTTCGGCAGTAGTGTTTTGGTATCGCAAATGTTAAGTTATAGTTTTTAAATTCAAGCTTTGTTCTGGTCTCTATTGTTTACAGGAAGTATCACGCATATCTAAATATATAGTAAAAAATAAATCATACATAGTTTCAAACTTCTTTCACATATTGTTTAGTGTTGTCTGGACAGTGCCGCACCCCTTTGTTCAATCCAACTTATTTGTCTGTAAAATACGTACAGTGATCCCAAATGAGTCTATACAAAATTTCAAGACGAATAACGCTGTAATACTCCATATATTCCGTTTCAACGTATTTTATACCGCCTGTTTTTGGTCTGATCCCGCATGTTTCTGTTGTATGCATTCAAGTCGAATTCCTCGACCTCGCTCATGTTTCCTCAGAATATGCGTACTGAGCCTATCCATACCAAGTTTCAAAAAGAATGCTGTAGGAGTCATTCAGATATAACGTTTACAAAAATAGAGTTATATTGCTAGAGCCACGCCCATTTAATGTATCATAATTATATGTAGCCTCTTGATTCTTTCTGACAGATATATGCTGCCAACTTTTCGTTAAAATCTGATGAATGTTATTAGTTTCCATAAGCTTCAATTATACAGTTTTTTGTACGTGTTTTAAATTTCGGGAAATTTTTTGTATGGAAAAGTTAAAAATCGACTTTTATAATGGACCAATTGTTCTCTGTCTGTACATGTGTCTGTTCTTGCCTTGAATGCGAAACAAGCATGTGTGGTGTTGCGTTCATAACGCCCAAGCAGAGAGTTATTATTTAAAATCAAACAAAACTGCTTGAATTGCCTGTGTCTGTTCTAATTGTTGGACTGTTTTGTCCTTCAATAGTTTTGTTTTTGGGTTTTTATCAATGTAGTATCACCAAGATAAACTTTGTTCTGACTCAAGCACTTGAACTTGGTTAGAAACTGAGAGTGAAAGATTCTGGTAATGTCCCAGGCGAATTTTAACTCCCACAATTCTTGTATGAATATTTTGGTTGTGACTATGACTGGGTCATTATTCCTAAGGGATCGAACAGCTTAGCAAGATCTGATGTGACCGTGAGCTTGGTGATTCGTCTGACAGTGTCAATGTTGACCTTTACACAAAATGTGTCATCTTTTGACAGCTATGTGAGTCCTAATGTTTTGAAGGAGTCAGCCTTTGAACTCTCGAAGTCTAAGTTTACTTCTTGATCTCCCTGAGGAATGTTGTTTAGCAGTTGTGGGTTATTGGCACACCACTTGCGCAAGTTGAACACATTTTCCTCCAAAACTTTTGTTTTAATTGCCATCTTCGTATAATAGAGTTACAAAGACGAGTTCTAGCCTAGAAAATGTATATGACCGTAGCCCGAGCCACGACATTAAAATTGTACTAGGCGATTTTAATGCTAAAATAGGCAGGGAAACCGCATTTGAGCGTACCATCGGAAAATTCAGTCTGCACACCGAAACGTCGAACATTGGCATCAGACTGATTGATTTCTCTGCGGCAAGAAATATGGTAGTTAGCAGCACTAGATTTGACCATAAAAATATTCATAAGGCAACATGGTTATCTCCAGATCAATTGACGAGGAATCAGATTGATCATGTGGTAGTCGATGGAAGGCACGCATCGAGTGTTCTGGACGTACGAGTGATTAGGGGTGCGAACATTGACTCCGATCACTTCCTTACCGCAGTTAAGGTACGCACAAGGCTAAGCATGGCGAAAAACGTACGTAACCAGGCACAACGAAAGCTGGACATCGGTAAACTGCGGACCACAGAGGTAGCGAACGCCTACTCCAACCACCTAACTCAACTGCTGCGGAATGCTCCAACCCCTGACAATATAATCTCGCAGTGGCAAAATATAGCCGACTCCTTAGAACGGGCTGCGAGAAGCGTACTTGGGTACTCAAAGCCGTCTCAAGAAGATGCCTGGTACGATGACGAATGTCGCAATGCCACTAGAGAGACGGTTGCTGCATACAGGGCGAAACTGCAGCCATTGGCAACGCGAGCTGTTCGTGAACGGCACAGGGAGAAGAGACGAGAGGCAACTCGTCTTTTTAGACGGAACAAGAAGGAGCTGAAGAAGAGGCAGGATCAGTGCACAGAGTTGCTCCGAAGCGAAGGGGAAGCCCGAAAATTCTACAAGAGCGTTAAGGCGAGAATGCGTGGAACAGGGTTACCCTCCTGCAAGGACAGCGATGGTCAGCTAGTGACGGACCCGGATAACGTTCTGAGGATATGGAGAAATCATTTTAAAAATTTATTGGATGCAGACACTACTCCAGAAGACCTCGCTCCAATCCATGACGATGGTGTTTACTGTCCGCCTCCGAGCCAGAGCGAGATACGTGTGGCAATCTCCCGCCTTAAAAACAACAAAGCTGCTGGAGCCGATGGTCTCCCTGCTGAATTGCTTAAGGCTGGCGGGAAGGAGCTGATTACGAGCATGCATCAGCTCATGGAGAACATCTGGCAAGAGGAGAGCATGCCCGGGGATTGGAGTCTCAGTCTGTTATGTCCCATATACAAGAAAGGAGATCGTAGTGAATGTAAGAACTACCGTGGAATAAGCCTATTACCAATTGCGTACAAGGTCCTTTCAAGCATATTGTGCGAACGTCTAAAGCCAATTGTAGAAAAACTAATTGGACCAGTGCGGCTTTAGACCTGGCAAATCCACGACGGATCAAATATTCACCTTACGACAAATCCTGGAGAAAACCCATGAAAAGCAGATCGCCACCTACCACCTCTTTGTCGACTACAAAGCTGCCTTCGACTCTCCGATAAGGAATAGGCTTTATGAGGCCATGTCTGAGTTTGGTATTCCTGCAAAGCTGATTCGACTTTGCAAATGTACCTTAGACAACACCAAATCCTCGGTTAAGGTTGGTAAGGATCAGTCTGAACCATTCAACACGGAAAGAGGTCTCAGGCAGGGCGATAGCCTGTCCTGTACGCTATTTAATACATTTCTGGAGAAGGTGATGAGAAAGGCTGATGTAAACATATCTGGCACCATATTCCACAAGAGCCACATGCCACTAGTCTATGCCAATGATATAGAGATCATTGGCCGAAATCTGCGGGATGTTACTGCAGTTTTCTCATCACTAGAACGAACAAAGAGTCCTCTCGAGGGGAACGCACCGTGAACGTTGACAATTATTGTTTTGAGGTAGTCGACGAGTTTACCTACCTCGGATCTTCCGTCAACAAGAAAAATAATGTCAGCCAAGAAATTAAGCGGAGAATAGTGCTGGCCCATAGGTGTTTCTACGGACTTCGGCAGCACTTTAGTAACACCACCTTATCTCGGAATACTAAGAAACAGCTATACCAGGTGCTTATCTTACCTGTTCTGTTGTATGCTGCCGAATCATGGGTGCTTACTACAACGGGCATACAAAACCTGGGAGTATTCGAGAGAAAAGTACTCCGAAAAATATATGGACCTATCTGTGTCGACGGCGAGTTTCGCCATCGGATGAACCATGAGCTGTATGAGCTTCACCACGACATCGACGTAGCTTAAAGAGTCAGAATCCAACGACTTTGATGGCTGGGACATGTTGCCAGGATGGATGTAAATGCTCCAGCAAGAAAGGTGTTTGAAGGCGAACCTGAAGGACGGCGCAGAGCAGGGAAACCCAAACTCCGTTGGAAGGACCAAGTGGTAGGCGATGTGCCATCATCTGGTAGGACTAACTGGAGAACACACGCAGAAGACCGAAGAGTGTGGAATTCTTTATTACTTCAGGCCTCAAATTTATGAACTACGTTTCGTAAATTGTAATTGGCCACTTAAGTAAGTAAGTAAGTAAGTAAGATATCAGTTTGGGACACTTCGTTTAGATGGTTTCAAAGTTTTACAATTTAGTTTTTTATCCCAACATTCTATCCATATCTCCAACCATTCATACAAAATTACATGAATCTTATAAAAATCCACAATATAAATCTGTAAAAATTTAATGAAATTAAATCTCAAAACAAAACTCTTAATGAAACATCCGGTATTTAATCCAACCATTCAACCAAAGTTACAAAATAAAAACAAATAGTTTCCTGAATAATGTTTTTTTCCTTTATCTTAAATTGTTGCACGAAAAGTAAAGGCAGTGAGAAAGATGGGGAGAGAGAGAGAGAGAGCGCGCGCTGTATAGAATGACAAGGAAAACACGCAAACTTTGTTTCATTAAAATATACGATACACTTACAATGCTTACATTTATTTTAATTCAGCGTTTCCTCTAACACAGATACGTTTCCGTTTTAAATTATTTTCGTTTACGTTTTCTTGTTTTCTTAGCTCTGTCTTAATGTGTAACATGGCGTAAGGAAAGAGAGAGAGAGGTAGAGGCAAGGGCAAAGGCAAGCAAAAACCTGACCTTACGCGAAAATTAAAAGAAAAAAAGTTAAATATTTTCATTTAAATACAAATAAATAAGAGCTGCTGCTGTTTTGTTTGTTCTTGGGAGCGTCTTTTAACGGTATTTTTATCAGCCCAGCCTGTTGTCCGCCTATGTGTCCTTCTTTGCTGTGTTTTCCTTGTCCTTTTTTTGCTATTTACATGTTTTCTTCGACGCCCCCCACTTATTTCTGATGCTGTTGCAGCCATCGTTTGCAAAAGACCGTTGGTGGTGGCACTCCGGCTAATGTGTTGTCCTCTCGTTGTTGTAGCTGTTGCTGGAGTGAAAGCGGATGTTGCTGGAGTGGTCGCTGCTGTTGATGATGCGGCTCCATGCCTTGTATACTTATCGTGGCCACCTGTATGGGTATTTGCAGGGTCGCAGGCTGTTGATGTGGCAACTGATGCTGCTGCTGCTGTTGCTGCTGCAATAGAGGCGGGGGCTTAGGCGGTGGTAATACCAATTGTGGGGCCGGTTGTTGCAAATTAAAATTCATTAATTCTCACAATTCTGTACTCATTTCACCTACGATTGTACTCTGAAAAAGACAAGTTTGAAAAGAGGAGAAGAAAACAAAAAACAAGGAGATGATAAAAAAAATCAGCACCAAAATGTGAAAAAAATTCTGAAATAATTAATAAATTCGTTGGCAAACAACATTTAATATGCCGCCAACAGGAAAAGCAAGAAGAAAAACAAAAAATCTGTTATTTGTTAGTGTTGATTTTTTAATTTGCGTTAAAATGGGTAGAGCAGTGAAAATGTTTTACTATTGTCTTCTATGTGCACTGCTACTAAATGGGGTCGGGGAGTGAGGAGGTACAGTAGGGTGACAGTGGGGCTGGGCACCACTGGACGACTAATTTGTACTACAAAAGCGTATAATTAATGCGTTTTAAATGTGAATTATAATTGATGACAGTTGTGTGGCTAACTAATGGTTAATAAATATATAATTTATATGTTTTTAATGGAACCAATGACAAGTAACAGCAGATATTAAAAGTCATCTATTAAAAAAAAACGAATAAAATGCTAACAAATGGGATTATAACTTAGGGTACAGTCAGTTTTTTGTTTTGTAATGTTATTAATGGTTTAATACTCTGCAATTGCTCAGAAAAAACAAACGGATATTTAATACTATTAAGTCAGATAACTTTTTTTTTACTTTGGCAAAGTCACAGCTAATGAATTTTTGTTAATATTTAAGATATATTTTAATATTAATAATACTTTAACTTAATAAAGGCAAAGGTTTTTGCTTAACATATAAGTTCATATAATATGCTTTACTAATAAAAAGACAATTAGAAATATTTGGTAAATTTATAAGAATTTATTGTAAAATAAATGTCATTTATATTTTATCTATCTGAAAGATTATATTTATATGTATAGATAGATTTTAATATTGAAGGGATTGTGCTGAATATTGTGGGACTTTTTTAGGGTGAAAAATATAACTCCGAACGAAGGGAAAATACTAAATGTTGATGCAGTAATCATTAGACTTATCAAAAGGAAACAAAATAAGGAAGGATAATAAACTTACACTCAAATCATCCTAGTAAAACCATTACAAATACAACTACATACGAACAATATTACAGAGTTGTCAATATATAAAAAATTCCCCAAAGAAAATAACATAGAACCATCACTGGTTTGATTTCATTTTTATAACAATTTCAATATTTATGTTATTGTTTACTGAGGACTAACATTTTAACGAAATAATGAAAATAAAAATTGAGTTATTTAAAATAAATCTTATATATAAAAATGAATTGCTGTGCAGTTGTCTCAAACTCAAAAACGGCTGGACCGATTTGCAAAAGTTTTTTTTGTTTTGTTCGCTATAGCTTCCGGATGGTTTAAAAGGTTTTATTTTTTCAAAAAGTGGGCGGTGCCACGCCCCCTTTTCAAAAATCGCTCTAACGGCTTTTCTAATGAATCGATTGATACAAAAATTTTACCATGTGGTACTGTTGACCTGTAGATAGTCTTAGGCTATATTTGGTTGTGATTGGATAAAGGGGCGTGGCACCGCCCATACAACTTGAAAATCGATAGGGCTATATCTTTTGAACCATCAGAGGTATGAAGATGAGATTTGGTATATATGTTGTTGGAGCAGTATTAATTACATCCAGGGTGGAAGTGGGCGGTGCCACACCCTCTTTTCAAAAATCGCTCTAACGGCTTTTCTAATAGATCGATTGATACGAAAAATTTACCAAGTGGTATTGTTGATCTGTTGATAGTCCCAGGCTATATTTGTTTGCGATTGGATAAAGGGGCGTGGCACCGCCCATTCAACTTGAAAATTAAAAGGTCTATATCTCATGAACTATCAGAGGTATGAAGATGAGATTTGTTACATATGTTGTTGTTGCAGTATAAATTACAGTAAGGGTAAAAATGGGCTGTTCCACACCCTTTTTAAAACAAACGGTTAAAACTGTCAAAATTCCACAGTATATTGCTGTTCGTCTAGAGATATGAACAGTAAGGTGGGCCAATTTTTTTATTCGCAAAAATCGTAACCAAAATCGGAATCTACGATGAATTTTAAGAAAATTGAAGATTTCAAATAAAGATTTTTTTTTGTTTTTAAATGAGCACAAACCGAATACTTCAGATATATATTTTCTGAAACTGACTTCCCAACAAACTAAATGAGGTATTACAGAAGCAAATCTTTGTATTGGTTAAAAAGTTATCGCCTCTGAGAGTTGGCATACAGAAATGAAATTTTTAAAAATTATTTTTCAGAATATAGGGCGGGATCCCAATATCTCCAAACATTGGAATGGTAGGTAAATTAGAGCCGGGGCCCATAGGTCTAAAGTAACTGAAATATTGCTCATTGCTAAAAAAAATATCTCTACCTGAAATCTTTATGCTTCTCAGCGCGAACTATGAATTGATTTTAGACATATAGTTTCTGTGTGAAATTTTCTAAGTATTCTTCGTACATTCCAATACTGATATACGATTAACACGTTTTATTTTGACGCGAACTAATTGATTCGCCCTAATGCTCAGGCTATTTCGAGCTAAATAAGTTAAAAATGCCGGGGCGCTGCCTACGCACTTCAATAGTTAACTTTTTAACTGTAGCAGTTGAGGATGCGCAGACTAAAATAGTGATTTTTTTAATTTACTTTACAGGTATGTATTTTTCAATTACTTTTCAGGAGAGCGAATAGGTAATAAATCATATAGATAGAAAAATTAAGCAATATTCATTGTAGTTATACTACAATGGTTTAATTTGTATATCAGAGGTAACATTAGCAAACAATTGTAAATAACCTATGCATGGGGTATTTTTTTTGACATATAGAACTTCTGATATGTATAAGTGTAAGTCAAGCTGTCATACTAATGAAGTGTGATAGACTTTCTTTTAGTATACTTTGCAAAATCACCATGTAAAACTAAACAAGAACAACAAATCTTGCAAATTTATTTTCAAAATGCACGTTCTGTTCGCCAAACTTATGAAGCCCTTTGTGAAGTTTAGGGTGCATAAAATCTTCCAT
This sequence comes from Muscina levida, assembly GCA_964034835.1. Taxonomy (NCBI): domain Eukaryota; kingdom Metazoa; phylum Arthropoda; class Insecta; order Diptera; family Muscidae; genus Muscina; species Muscina levida. The sequence continues at coordinate 101,430,356 of OZ035880.1, forward strand.
CTGAGCAGCTAATAGAAGCCATCGACGCTGTAGACGTAAGTGTGACAGGGGACTCAAATTTATCGAACCGACGCCGTTCTCAGCAACTCGGTCTCTGCAAATGCTGAGGAAAGATCTTGGTCTACATTCATATAAAATGCAACTGGTAGAAGAACTAGAGCAAGTGGACGATCAATTGATATTTTTTATTTATCATGTCTATGGACATTATTTGAAGGAGAAATGGTTCCAACACGACGGCGTAATATGCCAGGCAGCGCGTGAGGTCATCACTTTGTTAAGCCAAACGTTGGTGGTAATACGAGTTCAATATATAGAGAGTATTTGGGTATATTCACAGTCCGTATGAGAAGAAGACATGGCAAAGGAGGTTTTTATGGTTAAAGGCATGAAGCTTCAAACTAAATTTTCATTTGCGGTCAATAGGAGTAGAAGGCATAACAAAAGTGATTTTTACGCCCAAAGACATAGTTAGTATACAGACGGTTCCCAGATAAATATAAAAATTAAATTTTGATCTTTAGAAGAATTTCTGTTTCCGGTTTGTGAGAGAAGTGTTTTTTCTCCCTACATACAGACAAAACTTAATCTACATATCGAAACTATAGATATGACTTTGATGATGAACTTTTTACTATCGTCATAGAGCCTATCATATTTAGAATTTAAAACAATAAAACTTAATTAGTTAACTTCCATGTTAAGTAGTTACTTGAAATTAGTTACATAAGCTTATAAACTCGACATATTATTTTCGAGCTTAAGTACCGTTTTAAAGTACTTTGTAGACCTAAATGTGAAATATATTACAAGTTAATGTGCAATATCGAAGCATTGCCGGGCCCACTAGTATCTAATAAAAACGATCTTTACATAGACCCGAGAGCTGATCACTTCATCTATAAATACATATTTGGAAACATTTCATTGTGGTTGCAGTATTTTTTTGATATTAAGCATGGTCGTACATCCCCCTATTATACGCTGTTTATATAATAGAAAAAATTTAATGAAAATAAAGAATATTCGAAACCTACAATTACAAATAATATAACAGTATTATGTTGTCTAACTGATAGAAATGTTGTTAAGTCAAAATAAAAAACCGTGGATTTTTTATGATAGGTATTCACTTGCTACTAACCAGAGACTCTATGCGAAGGTCTTCAAGCTACTTACAACGTTATGTAGATTATGAATTTTCCGGCAATGCAACTGGACATTCGCTAAGTTAGAGTAACTGTGAGAAGTCACAATGTTAAATAACCTAACTGGCGTTATAAAACCCTTGCGTCTTAGGGACTAGATACCAGAATATCCCAGTAGGACCAGTTTAGTATACGTTTTCGCAATCGTATAGTATACAAAATAAGCAGGAATACTGTAGACTTCTCTACACCTCTCTAATATACGAATGATAACATATGGCCGCTTCACAACTAACGGCACCTACATATTTTTCTACGAATGCGAACGTCACTGTTTGAGAAACTTTTACTAGGCATGCCGATGACTCGACACTTCCCAGCGGCGAAAGTGGCAAGGCATTTTCAAGCAGTCATGCAACAAACATGAAAACGTCATGTTTTAACATGCCTGGAAACAGGCCTTCTCCTTCTTTCTGAAATATACCGAGCTCAAGTTCCAAGGTCTAGTTTTAACATGCCTGAAAACAGGCATTCTCCTTCTTTCTGAAACATACCGACCTCAAGTTCCAACCATTCTTTCAAGACCACTGCTGCAGGTCTTCTTTGAGAAGGGAGAATCAACGTTTTCGATGATTTGTTATTCCACCATTTCGTATGTATACACATTCCGTTTCACTTCTCATAGAAGGCATGAAAAGAACGAGGCAACGAGGAAGGTGTTGGTGAGTTTTTCTTAAAACAGGTTATGATTAATTTCAATCAGGCCTTCCTATAGGAAGAGACGATGGAAGGAAGGCCTTACCTCCCAATGGCACCCTATGTTATTTGAAAAGGAGAGGAAGTGCAGCGCGCAGGCCTACTGACTGATTTTGAAGGCATTCCGTAAGACCTTTTAGGTCCATCTTTTCGCCGCTGGGTTATACTGCGAAGTTGCTGTAGACAACATCGAGGGTACCTACAGTCAAATGCACACTTTTCCAATAAACAAAGTGTTTGAAGATATATGAAGTTTTATTAGAGACGAACACATACAAAGTATGTGAAGATTTGTGGGTTTTCGCTTTCACAGACTCCCTGTATACTTTCCGAAGTATTCGGGAAAAGTTCAATTGGGATATTAAAGTTCAACACAATGCACTCTTAGTAGCGTTGACTGTGCTTAGAAACTAGAAGCAAGCACAGCGGGCTAATAATTTTACCTTCTTAAATAAAATAATTATTTTGAAAACATAGAGGACAGACAAGTTTGGACATCCTGCCAAATATTGACACACTCCGACACCATTATAATGACATCATTCACTTGGAATGTATATTTGCTATTCAATTGTTGAATGTCATCGACAACTACAAGGGTGCCATCACCATCATACAGACAATACGATGGCCGGGATAGGGAAGGAGCGGCGACGAAAGAACTATGATATCTTTTACAACTGCCATGCAGAATGACACGAATTTGGATGTGTATTCATAGTCGGCAAGAGACTTCGACATCTAGCTTAACCCTGTAAGCGACCAAATAACCAATATCCGCATCAAGTGGAGAATATGTATCTAACTGATTTCCCCGCAAGGCGGTCTCCTCCGGAAGGCCTTAGGGAGTATCGCCCCCACGGACCTGAGAGTACCCCCAGTAGGTCTTTTTCTGGCTTTGCAAGGCGAAAAGATTGTAGTTAAGATGTACCTCTTTACGAGCTCCGACCAAGGAGTCTATAGATGGTACAGCAAGAGGTTAGGTTGGCCTAGGACGGTAGCTGAGCGGGCCAAATCAAACGGAATACAAGCCTCGAGCTTGTAGTTCGATATGGTCGATATGGTACCCCCACATAAGAACCATGTATAACTTAAATATTTCGTGGAGTATCGGAAATACGTCTCAGGCCATGACAGAGGCATTATAGTATGTTCTAGTTTGGTGAAGCCCACCATCTGATCAGGTCAACAAGATGTAAAACACAAGCGACTTATCACGCTGATTTGAGTTCACGCCCCGGCGAAAGATCTAGACGAGGACACATAAGACGCATTATATGAGCGTCTGGAGAAAAAATATGACCGGTGCCCTGCCCACGACATTAAAATTGTTCTGCGAGATTTTAATGCTAAATTACAAAGGCAAGGTGCTCTTTGTTCATCAGAGTATACTACAACTCTTCCAAAAGGAACGTGATAGAGAGTGGAACCATAAGGCAACCTAGATATCCCCTGATCAAAAGTCATTGAAATGATCAAAAGTAATTCAGATTGATCACGTGGTGATCGATGGAAAGCACGTCTCATGTGATTTAAACGTTAGTGTGAAACCGGGACCGGCCGTGGCATAATGGTTAGAACACGCGACTACCATGCGGGAGATCGCAGGTTCAAACCTGGCTCCAGTCATCTTAAAATAAGAAAAAAAAAAAAATTTTCTTTCATTGTCGGCTCCCCTCGAATGTTGTTTGACAGCAACTTCGCAGTATTAAGCGTCGATTCAATCGTCGTGTCTAGTAAGAGCTTCTCAAAACAGTGACGTTCCCATTCGTCGATAAATAAGTAGGTGCCGTTAGTTGTGAATCTAAAAATAGAAAGCGTGTTAATTCACAACAACGCGAGAAGCTATCCCATACCTCATTCATGGGGTGCAAAGGGAAATTAAGTTTTTTTTTTTTTTTTAAGTGAAAAAACGATCTGATTGACCTTTAAGTCGCAAAGGCTGCATACCACCGAGATAGCCAATGCCTACGCCAACCAACTGTTTCAATTACTTCAAACTTTTAATTTAAAGACCAGTGTCCCAATGACCGTACTGGGTTATGAAAAACCACGCTAAGACAAGCCCTGGTTCGACGAGGAATGTCACGTAGTGTCAGAGGAAAAGGATGCTGCATACTGGGCAAAACTACAGCCACTGCTAATACGTGCGGTGGCGGAACGATACAATTAGAAGACGAGGACAACAAAACGCCTTTTCAGGCGGAAAAATCGCCTATGGAAAAAAATGAGCCGGAAAATCGAAAAGTACAGGGATAGAGGTGAAACCTGAAAGGTTTTGGAACAGAGATCCCAACTTGTAAATATAGAGATAGCAATCTGGTAACGGAAATGGTGAATGGCAGCATAAGTGACGATATTACACCAATCAAGCAAGGTTTACTACCGACACGGATGGACTACCGACAGCCCATTTTAAGGTCTGGGACCCGGACCGGCCTTGGCATGATGGTTTGAGTACGTCACTACCGTACGGGAGATCCCGGGTTTGACTCCTTGCTTCAGGCACCTACAATTTTCTTTCATTACCGGCTCCCTCGATTCGATTGTAACTTCAAAGCACAAACACCTTCCTCCTTGCCTTCTCTTTGCATGCTTACTCGTATGCCTAACAAAAAGAATGTAGCATAAATGAGATTCATCGTGTTATCCCTGCGGCGAAATTAGCAAGGCCTCTACAAGCAGGAATTCAACAAGACCTTCTGAGACATGCAAAAGTCATGTCTTCAAGGCCTTGTTTCCACATGTCCGAGCACAGGCCTTCTTCTTTTTTTCTGAAATATCCCAAGCACATGTTTACTCCATTCTTTCAAGACCACTGCTGCAGGCCTTCTTTGAGAAGGGAGAATCAATTATTTCGATGGTTTGTTATTCCACCATTTCGTGTGTATACCTTCTCATAGAAGGCATGAAAAGAAAAGGCAACAAGGTAGGTGTTTGTGTGTTTTTCTTAAGACAGTTTATGATAAGTTTCAGTCATACAATTCGAATGCATCTTCATAGGCTAGATGGCAGCATGGCTAACTAACAATCGCAAAGTAGTGAGTTTAAATCCAGGAAGGTTTACTGTCGATGAGAAAAAGTGTAAGTAAAAAGAAAAATATATAGAAGTGAGAAATATCTAGAAAAAACTAAACAATTTGAGGGTGACCAACTGCATAATATTTTTTATTTTTTTAAGTCCTTCTTTTTCATGTGTATGCAGGCCTTCCATCAGACCTATTTACAGGAAGCCAAGATGGAAGGCCTTGCATCCGAATGACACCTTATGTTATTTGGAAAGGAAGAGGGAATGCAGAGAGCAGGCCTACTGACTGTTTTTGAAGACGTTCCATAAGGTCTTCTAGGTCCTTTCTTTCGCCGCTGGGATGATCAGGGAATACACACGCAAACACCTTCCTCTTGTCTTTTTTACATACCTTCTTCAGGCCGAGAAAAGGGAAGGGACAATGGAATGAGATTCCTCATGAATGACTTTAGCATACGTTATATAACACAATACAACATTTTGCAACTCATTGTCTAGGGACTCAATTCTGTGAAATAAACTTAAAGGTAGCCTCAAAAATAAGATCTTCTGCATCATGCGCGTTGTCAAACTGGCTGCATTAATGATTAAATGGTCATATGAACTTGTTTTGGTTCGAAACAAAACTACCCAATTACTAGGTCATTTTATGCTTCCTTACAATAAAAACCGATTAAATTAGTTGTTAATAGTTTTACTGACCGTGTTAAAATATAGAAAAAGCGCTAAAATTACTTCAAACCAAAAAAACTCGTATGAACATCGAATTTTTAATGCAGCCAATTTGACAAATCTAATGATGCAGAAGTTCTTATTTTTAGCGCTACTTTCACGTGCAATTCTCAGAATTGAGTCCCGAAATCATGTGTTGTACTGTGTAAGGACAACCTATCTAATTCCGACGCTAGGGTGAGAAGTTCCCATATAACTATTTTTTGTTATATCAAAAATAGAGTAAAGATTATACATGATTTAAAAAAACGTGTATGTTTTCCATTACTCGTACACGTTTTTTTGTGGTAAGATGAGAGATGTCACCTCCAGATGTAAGTTGGAGATGGCATCTTCCCAGTTTGAAAATAAATATGAATGCAACCAATTTTTTTATTTACTTTACTTAATCACAGCCATTTTTCAGGATCATTTCATTCATGAAATGATCATGTCAACCTATGAACCTATCTGACACTTTTGCTGAATGTAAATAAGTAAAAAAAACAATGACCAGACATTCCAGAAAATCTCTTAGAAAAAACACACACATCTGCAAAGCAATACCATATTATATCAATTAAAATTTATTAAATATGAATATTTGTCACCAGCAGACATTTGTACGAGTACTAACAATAATTTCGTCCTTTGAATTCAAACATACATAAATAACCATGTCAACATTTTCAATATTTTGTATGTGATAAGGCTTTGAGATTCTATTTCTTAATCCCAAACCAGACTAATGACATTTTGACATGTGTACGAATATGTATTTTGCTGTTCTTTTTCTTTTTCTACTGGAAGTATTTTGATACAATTGGCATTTTTTTATGTTGACAACACACACACAAAAATATAATAGTCCTTCTATTGACATACACATGTACACATGTGTGAATGTGTCACATATAAAACAAATGATAAAATATTGATGACATTTATGAAATGAAGAAAGAAAAGCAATGGGATTGAATATAAGTTAGCAAAATATGAACAAACCCAAAGCTAAGAGAAGAATGATTCACGAAAATGCTAAAATTAACTATGACAGACATTGAAAGCAGCAATTACACAGTACAACACATGATTTTGGGACTCAATTCAGAGAACTGCACGTGAAAGTAGCCACAAAAAGAAAAAGTTTACCATCATTCGTTTTGTCTTGTTACATACTATAATAATTTAATATCGATTTGAAGTGAGTACGTATCGTATAGGGGAATTTTTCACGTTTTAGGCTCTTTTGTTTGACATAACTCGAGAACCACTAGTCCGATTTCATGACTAGGATATGGATGATATTGTTGTATTTAAGAGTTTAAAGACATATAATGCCGAATGACTCAACTAGCCGAAGGTTGCAGTCTGCAACATATATGTATCAATGAGGTGAATCGGTAAAGTGATTCCAATGGAGTAACAAATTTATAAAATTCTAGCTTTCCCGGCTCGCGTTGCTTCACCCGTACTTACAATGAAATGCAACTCTTCATAAGGCGAACGACAATCACATTTATGTGGTTGTAGCTTTACGCCATTGGTCTGAGTAATTTACCGATTTAGTCCCTTTTTATCCCTAAAAGTACGAATTTCAAAAGATACTATCATATCGCACAACTAAAATGGACTGGTACCTCCTCCGATTCTATAGGAAGCATGCCCATATACGATTATAGCTATAGTCCCATCTGGAGGCTCTCTTATTCTAAAGAAATCAATATTATCTGCAGTTTCGTAAAACTAACTTAAGGCATTTGGTCTGGGCGATAGAACTAGATATATCCCTTTTTCGGTATTTTTACAATTAAAGAACGAATTTTGAAAAATTACTTCACATCGCACAACTAAAATATTCACTTAAATTTTTGTGCCTATACCATTAGCCGTTTATTGCCAGTTTTATCCCCTTCCGGCCTTTTTTACCCTTAAAGGTAAAAATACCGACAATCCACTTACTTCGTTAATTCGATAGGGAGCAAGCGAATATAAATTATTATGATTAGATCATTAGCCATTTGGCTTGGGCGATAGTAACATTTTTATCTCTTTTCAATATTTTTTACCCAGAAATTATCTGGTTTCAAAAAAAGCTTTAATCTAATTTGATAGTGAGCATGCCCATACCAATTTCGCGATTATAGCATTTGCCGATTGGTCTGGGTGATGGTATAACGTATATTCCTTATTGGTTACTTTTTACCCCTAACAGTACGAATTTCCAAAAATCTATTCTTTACTTGAAAAGGGGAACAACTACCCCACCATCCTATATACAGCCTGTAAGCAATTTATAATGTATAGATTATGAAAATGTGATTACAATCATTCTATTAACATGACCGACATAACAATTTTTCCCAAAGGGGCATGACACCGCCCATTTCCCGGCGGGACGTTATCCCCTATGTACCATTTATATATGTAGCAAATCTCATCTTCTTACGTTTAATGGCTCTTGAGATACGACCGATTGAAATTTCGGTTTGTGTGGACAGTGCCACGCCCCTTTGTCTCATTATGTTTTCATATAGCCTATGATGGGGACCCTAGGGATAGTACTTAGGACACAGTGCAAATTTCATTGCAATCGGTTCATTAATTTCGCCCAGATAACGATAGTTTCAAAAGGGGCGTGGCACCGCCCATTTTCAAGCGAGACGTAATCTTCTTTATATCAGTAACATATGTAGCAAATTTCATCTCCATATCTTTAATGGCTCGCGAAATATGACCGATTGAAATTTTGGTATGTGTGGGCGGCGCCACGCCCCTTTGTCTAAGGATGTTTTCATGTAGCCTATGATAGAGACCCTATGGACATTTCCATTTATTTAGCCAATATTTTTTTTTTTTTGTAAAAAAGGGGTGTGGCATCTCCCACTTTCCACAAACAAAGTGATTTTCCATATACGATCGATATAGGCACAAAAGATACAGTCATTTTAAAATTCCAGTTGGATGGGGCGGTGCCACGCCTATATTATCCCCTTGCAATCTGAATTTCCAAAAATACATTTTTAGTGGGCGCCTATGTCATAAAAAAATTTACATTCGAAATTTCACGCTTCTATCTTTAGTCGTTTGGGCTGGGGAGTGATCAGTCAGTCACCCAAGCCTTTTATATATATAGATATATTAGAATTTGCTGCTTCTACTTTTAGTCATATAAAGGCTAGAAACAATATATTTTTTAAATGTATCTATTAACGAGTCTCAAAGTACCTGTAAGTAGAATTATTTTAACAGTTCGCTAATATTAAAACTGCTAATGGTATCCTTATAACAGGTACTTGATCATCCTATTCTTAGAGTCTCGTTAAAAGATACAAACAAAAACTTTTTTTACTGGCCTTTATACACAAGAAAAACATCCTCTATGCTGTTGCCAAAGTATCACAAATAGCTAAGGAAATGATGCGCAAATCTCAGAAACACATCACTTTCAACACAATATACCAAAAAAATTTATCCGTAAACAACACGTGTTGCGATATATTTTTTTTTTGACTGCCAAAGTAATACCAATATTTTAAAGCATATTATTTTATTTCAACTTTTTAACAGCTCTCATCAGCTCCTATCGTATCATATGAAATGTATGCCTTAAGGCCAGAGAATATGGCGTAAACAATCCTCCAGAGGAAACATTTCAACGGTGGGCGGAAGTCATTGGAATTGACTCAGAGCCAGTTTCACCACCACCACTCTTAGCTCAGCTGTAGCAGACAATAAGCAACCATATCATTTATGAGCCAGCTTTAACATTAAAATAACAATTCATACATTCATACATTATTTATAATGATGATTCGTTATCTTTTTCTTTTTGCTCTGTTGGCGTAGTAAAATATTTGAAATTATTGTTCTGTTTTTATTTTTCGTTCGACTCAAGGATTTTTTGTTTTATTTTGTAATTTGGTGCGTTCTTCTCTTAGAGTAGCAGTTAGGACTATATGAGATTTCTCATGAAGTTAGATTGAGAACTGCCATAAAAATAAATTTTTATATTTTATTATGTAAATAAACAAGTATTTGTTGTTGTTTATCCGATTTGGATGATTTTCAGCATTAGTAAATTCAAAGATTTAATATCAGTGAAAAAAAAACACATTTATGTGGTGCTTTAGTAGAGTGAAGTATTAATTGAATCTATGAAGTTAAAACTGCCCTCTATAGACATTTAATAACACCATGTACCAACATTTTATTTAAGTTGAACACTATTACACGTCCGTCTGACGGAGTGAAGAACGCAAGTGATAAGGGTGACTGGAGTACATACAGATAAAACTTTAAATTGAACATGAGTCTTATCAGAAAATCCAAGAAATGCTGCGCGTTTTAGCAGAGTGCTATCTTAGAACCCAAGGGACTAGGTTACATTTATCGAGACGATAGTTCCTCGACCGACAACGGTAGGGAAACGTTGGAGCTTCTCATGAACACCTATTTCCTGAGCTGTATCGATGTCGGAAATGCTGAAAGTCCTTCGAGGCGATTAAGAGTTTTCGATCGGGGGATGAGATGGGGCTTAGATGGGCAATTGAGAATGTTGGGTCCTGACGACAGCAGGAATATGCTGACACTATTATACCTTTCCTGGGAAAGCTACTACAGTATCTTAAATTGTATTTTGTTCCACAAAGATGGAACTGCATATAGGTTAGCTTTATCGCGAAAGGCAGTAAAACAAATATTTACACAGTACAACAAAGATTTCGGGACTTAATTCTAAAAATTGCATGAAAGTAACATCGAATCTTGACTATTAGGCGATATGCAAAATGCCTAATTTAAGGGTATCTCTGTTGAATGGGCACATCATGAGCGAGGTTTGTCTGTTGGGGAATTCACATTGGCTACCAACTTTGATATTGAAGGGATTGTTAATAAAGTATATTTGAGCGCAATTAGAAATCTGGACCGTCGTTGAATTCACCTCATTAAAACATCAGATCTGGGTGGATACCTGTTAAGATCATATACAACCAGGGGCAATCCTTAAAGGGGCATTCTAATTTCTCTGTTATTAATGCTGGTGGTGAATAATATTCTCCTAGACTTGGAGAGGAACAAAGGCGGTGACATATGCAGACGTTTTAGACATTTTGGCCACTGGGAAAAAATCTGCTTACAACCAGCGGTTTGAAGCAAGTAGCACTGGCCCAGGAGTACGAGTTCAGAGGTGGTACTGTTCTTGGAATTCTTTGTAGATAACGCTTTTGATAACCGCTTGACACTATACTTCGAAGTTGCTGTCGACAACATCGAGTAGGCCGACAAGAAAAAATAAATTTAGATGATTGGAGACAGGAATCGAACCTTGGATCTCCCGTATGGTAGTCGCGTGTTCTAACTATCTCATGTCACCGTCGGCCCCAGGACGTATGAAGTAAATTTTTCGTCTTATCTTGAAATCATCTTCCCAGAACGAGTAACAAGACCTTCAGCTAAACCTATCGTTGAAACCGGATGCCAACCAATGTGTTTTTCAAGCAAAGGTCCTGGCTGTCATGATGGCAGCCAAAAGCCGTGCCCGTACTGGGGGACGGTCACATATTGTAATCCTCTATGGGAGATTCCGAGGCAGTTGCGAGGCGTGTTGTGGATTTTTGCCCTTTCCCAACACTTTTGACGCCGCCTCCCCCATTTCCGACTTATGAGTTTTCTCTTACAACCACACAAAATAAGGCGGTGAGTCGTATCCAAATTTTTTTACTACGGAAGTCCATATATGTAATGCACCGGTAGACAGCAACCATTGGTACACCGCATCCGAACTTAGTATTTTTAATACGCAAGTGTTTGAAATATCGGACGAAAAATGATGCGATAGAGTAAAGTTCTTTCTTGTGTTTACTTTTTTTACTGTAGTAATTGAGCATCGCATAGAAAAAACAACAACAAAATTATGACTCTTTGCTGACCGCTTGGTACACACCTGCAAGGTCTCCCTTGCGTGTCCCTGTTCATCTGTGCCTTATTGTTCTCATGGGGGTTAAGACGGGCCTAGCCTAACAAATATATGGTTGCCTTTCACTTTCGTCGACAGAAAAGGGTTTGGCGAAGTCTCTCTTCCTACTGGTTAGGATATCATTGCAATGTAGTATCGACCATTCCGCTGGGGGTATTGATGTGGAAGCATTGGTGCTGGAATGTATATAAAAAATACAGTCTGTTCTCTTTCTGCGAATAGCGACCAATCCTGTGAAGTTTGGTTCATTAAATCACAGATTGGTAGCAGCTCCTCTACGAAACACCCTCTCTCTACCCGTAGCATGAGGATCATTAGCCCCGGAATTTGTTCCTGCCCGATCGGTGGTGTAGGTCCACCGAGCATCATGTGGCCTGTAGTTATTACCGAAATCGCTGGTAGAGTCTACATGCTCGTATGTAAAGTTGCATTGCATCCGGGCGCTACAGATTGAGTTCATCTTGGCCCATATATTATCCTATACTGTCATGTCTAATTTGGTATCTTCTGGCTGGAAGTAAGACCCGACAAATGCGGAATTACCAAAACTGTCGACTCCTATTTCTAGATAGATAAAGCTTTCTTGGACTATACAATATGGTCGCTGGCAACAACATTGTAATATACCAAGTGTGTTTATCACACCATATGCCTTCACCGCGAGAGTCTTATTGAATTCTCGTGAACTCTGAAGTGGTGTGGTCAACGTTTGTTTGACCAAAATGGGTCTGCGCTGACAAAACATAAATGGCTTTATTATTTGAAGGGAAATCCGGCCTAGGTCAAATGTCATGTGTTCAAAATTTATGAAAACGGAAGAAGAGTGATGTTCATCTATTAGTCGGCTTCATTACAGAGCAATGTGATGTTGGGGCTCTTGCACAAAGCTGTAATACCTCTGCAGAGGAATTTAGTAGGATCTGTGGGAATGAGGGTGAAACTTAAGCTATAAGTCATCTTCTATCTAAATGCCTTACGCTTGCGCGTAGACGAAAGGGAGAACTGAATTATGTGGCTAATAAAAATTAGAAGGAATACTTAGTTTTAGAACAAGACTGAAATGGATGAATAAGAGTTCTAACCCAACACAGATTATGTATCAAATAAGTTTTTTTTTACTACGACATCTGGAATTTGTCTATGCGGTATCTAAGTATTTTATAGAAAAATATTATCTTTTTTCTTATACATATGTTTTACCCTTTTGTACTGTTTATGATTTTTCATTTCATTCTTCAGCAGAATTATAGAGAACGCCAAAACCTTTGAGGGTTTTACTATTCTGGCTTAGTACCTTCACCCTGACTTGAAATTTCTCACCCCCATCCCCCAGATTGTCTGTTGCACTGTGTTATTAAACCATAAATCTATAAAATTGGTGTGATGGGCGTATGATTAATATAAAATCATCATAATATTAATATTACTCATACGTTGTACATACATTTCATTTTATTAGTAGAAATTGATGTTTTACATAAAAAATTTAATAGAATTATTTATATGAGCTTTATCAACAATTTTGCCTTTGAATTAAATGCGATATCATCAATGGTTCTTGATTTATTGCTGAAAAGTAAAACAATCAAATATCGACCTTCACCCTGACTTGGAATTTGCCATCTCCCAGGTGACAAAATCAAGTCAATCATCGTAGATAGATCACCTTGTCCACCACAGTACCGCAGTACGGCAATAACACGGTTTCAAAACAAACTAAGCCGCTGGTGCCGAAGAAGTGCCAGCTGAGTTTTTCCAGGCCGTTGGCGATAAGCTGCTAACATGCCTGTACTATCCAATAAACACGATTCGGCTAAAGGGAAGCATGCCCTATGAGTAATCGAGAGTGTTGTATGAATATCCAGTTCTTAAAAAAGTCGAACCAACTGTATGCTCTAACTACCGCGGGATCGGCTTTTTTTCCCATCGCCTACAAAATCATGTGAAGTTTGTCATGTTAGAGACTGAAGACTTGACAAATGAATCACCCTTTGGCACATTATGAGCATAAAGTGGATATGGAAAGACATGACTTAAAATGGTACCCACAGGGCAACAGAAACTAGGTCGAAGAACACATAGCTTAGATCTGTTACGCTGGACTTCAAAAATATAATTAAATATTTCAATGAATACATATGCCATGATAAAATTATATATTACTAGTGGGCCCGGCAATGCTTCGCTATTGCATATTTACTTGTAATTTATTTCACATTTAGGTCTACAAAGTATTTTGAAAACGGTACTTAAGCTCTGATAGTTCATAAGATACAGCCTTTTTTACTTTTAAGTTGTATGGGCCACGCTCATTTATCCAATCACAACTAAGAACTGCAACTAACAACAGGTCATCAATACCACTTGGTAAAATTTTCGTATCAATCTGTCTATTAGAAAAGCCGATAGAGCGATTTTTGAAAAGGGGGTGTGGCACCGCCCACTTCCACCTTGGCTGTAATTAATACTTCTCCAACAACATATATGCCAAATCTCATCTTCATACCTCTAATAGTTCATGAGATACAGCCCTTTTAATTTTCAAGTTGTAAGGGCGGTGCCACGCCTCTTAGTCCAATTTGACCGAATTGTAAATCTAAACCACCCTGGCGCCCCCAAACGCATACAAAAAAATTTATGCAAATCGGTCTAGCCGTTTAGGAGGAGTTCAGTCACAACACACGTACAGTAAAATTTCCCGACTTTTCCGGAAGGTTTTCCAAAATTTTCTTTCATAAAAACCTACTCCTGGCAATTACGAATAACTGAAAAAAATTGAGCCAAATCGGTCCAACCGTTCTCGAGTTTTGCGCTTAGCAACACATTCAGCGACTTATTTTTATATTATAGATGAACTTGTAGGTAACATAATTTCGCAAGTGAAATGAATGAAGGTCTAATCCTGGAGAAGATACAAGAGATGCAGAAAGACATTTAGTTTTTATTTAACCACAGTAAAGCTGCATTTTACTGTTCGATGCTGCAATAATTATTGGCCATGGCTGAGTTTGGTGTCTAAAACGATTTAGAAGCGATCTCTTTAACATCTTAAATGAGGCTAGTCGCAGACTGCTCATAATATAAATATCAATGGTCGAGCATAGCGGGATGGTACTGCGGTTTTTTCAAACATTAAGAAGTAGTCGGCAGAGGTGGGTCTGTTGATATACGATGACAAAACCACATTAACTGTTTCAATGAACAATACTACTTACTTAATTTCCCTTTGCACCCCATGAATGAGGTATGGGATAGCTTCAACGAACAATGAATCTGCTTATTTAGGGCGCTGTGTGAACGTTTAAAATAAAACCATCTATCAGCACACAAAAATCCAATTGTAACAGGCACAGGACCTACTTGTCTCATAGGTTACAAAATTATCCTCGGTAAGATTATGACAAACCATGATGCGTCGATTGGATGGCCCGACTCAAACACCGACAATTTTAATTAAAGTAATACGAAATGGTTTCCGTAACTTTCACAATTACGATTTAGCGGTTTTCCATTCACAGTTACCTTTGTGCACTTAATCTTTCCATTTTACCCTACCCCTTAATATATTTTAATTAACATTAGCAATAATACTCAACTTATACTCGTATCAGTTCTGCCCGGGCTTCCTCAATTACACAATTCAATCTCATTCATTTACATAACTCCAAAATGTAAGTTCGAGTAGGAGGGTAATGGGGACCTACATAAATACCTTTCTAACTTGGCATTTTTCTGTACAATGACAATCAATTGAATGCAAAAGACGGATCTATTCAAAACAATAATTTCTATTCATGGAAATATTTCTATATATATATGTAGTTTTGTAACAGGGAACAGGTACTTAGGTGATACAAACAAAAGGGGGGAACATAACATAACATGGTTGAGGGGTAAACTGAAACACAAATTCCAAAACGAAACGTAACGAAACCATATCAAAACTTACCGTCGACTACTTAGTATAATTGGTGAAAGGATTATCTCTAAACTGGAGGAAATATTTTGATTTTGATTTTGTAACTGATTTGAAGTTGTTGCTGTAGTTGTTGTTAGTGGTGGTGGTAATGGTGCAGTTGCCGCTGTACTCCCTGCCAGCAATGCTACTGCTGCTGCTGTTGTTGCTGTGCTTGCGGTGGTTGTTGGCGTTATTTGTGTATTTAAGGGGTTGATATTGTTGCTACCACTACAACTATTGCCGGCATTGCTAGACAAGTTGCAGCTTGTGGTGCTTTTATGATTTGGGGGAGAATTTAAATTGGTATTTGAATTTGAATCGGAATTGCTATGTAAATTTTCAATTTGCTGTAAGCATTGCATGGGGGAATTACTCTGCTGATGCATGATAGCTGCCGGTGTTACTATTGCTGCTATTGCTGTCGTTGTGGCAGTTGTTGCATATTGTGTTGTCGATACATCAGTATTGGCCGGAATTGTGGCAGCATTATTGCAATTTGTGGTTGCCGTAACGGATAGGGGTGGTTGTGTGGTGATAACTAGTATATTATTGCAATCCCTAGCGGTGGTGATGGTGTTGGTGGCACTACGTCTACTATCGGGTGGGGTTGTGTTTGTGAGGGGGGAATTCAAACATTTGAAGGAAGTATTAGCATTAGGGGATATCAAATTTTGTTGCTGCTGATATTGCTGTAGTTGATTATTGTTGGCATTACAATTATCTAAATTAATATGATGAGCCGTCGTTGAATGTCTAATTGGCAGTGGGCTGCCATTGAATGTGCCTTCATCACGACGAGCAATTGCTCTAGTGCCATTTTGATTATCCTCATTGATGCTGTCGTTGTCGTCGTTGTTGTTGTTGTTGTTACTGTTATTGTTGTTAATTGAAGCACCATCATCATACTCGTCATAGGAAACTTCACCCTTATCGTGTGTCTCCTCTATGTCTGCCTCATCCACATAGTCATCGTCGTCGTCATCCTCTTCGGTGTGACTGGGCTCTTCATCGATTTCTTCCAAATCATCTTCGCTACATGTGGTTGAACGTGAATGAGATACCGATGCTGAGGCCGTGGCCGAATTGCTGGCCACCGAAGTAGTAGTAGTGGTCGCATGAAGCCTATCATTGCCAATCATTTGGTTGTTGTTGTTGTTGGTGGTGGTGGTGGTGGTAGTGATGGTGTTGTTGGAGGTGTTGGTGATGATAGACTACAGGGAGTTTGGTTTGCATTCAATATAAAGAGATTTGTAGAAAAAAAATCAAAGTTTTTTGTTTTGTGTTGGTGGGGGGAAGAAACAAGAACATACAAAAAACAGGATTTACAAAATGTCGACTGTTGAATTCTAAAACATACAAACATTTTTGTGTATTTTTTTTTGCGTTTTGCCAAATTTACAACAAACACAGCACGATGTTTAGACAAACATACAACACAGAGCAATTCACAAAACAAACGACATGCATTTCCTAGGAGTTTACGGCTAGAACACACAACGGTATAGGGTGGTCATGCTTAACAGAAAGAACAAACACAACAACAACGAAAGAACAAAAGGGAACAAAGTCCACATTAACAGTTTTGGGGATATACAATACGAATGTTAATTACATATAAACATAACTTAAGAAAAATGTATTGATATAATCAGTAGAAATTATATTCCCAGGATGTTTTTTAATACATTAAATTATGTTTTTTATATAGAACTTTATTTGATTAGAGTTAACAATTTGTAGTTCACACTTTCTTACCTGTTTTATCTAGTATTTATCAGTATAATCATTAATTACTTAGATTGTTTTTACTGAATTAAATATTTAAGCCCAAATGTGAAACGATTTTATGTTATGGCCATACAAAATTTCATGCAGTAAACAATAATGATTATATAATAATTTTTTTAGTAAGACGAAATTTTTTTTGGGAATCTTGTTCCTAAATTTCCCTCAGTAGCCAAACCGTCATTAATTCTAATATTAAAATATATACTATACATACAAATGATAGAGACAGATTCAAGAAATTAGGTGTTGATCGCATTGGAATCACATCCTGAACAATTAGCATGCTTTAATGAACTTTTTTTTAAGGCCCGGTGAATTTTTCTGTTTAACTTAAAATAGTGTATAAGAAATGTTCAAATGCTCTACAAAAAGTTGCTTGTAAAATTCTACTTGGGGTGCTCTAAGACCAAAAATTCGATATCTCCAACTTTTCGTAATCATTTTGTCTTTTTTCAAACCACTGCACAGTGGTCGTCCCATAGGCCAAAAATAAAAAAAATTAAGTCTAAATTCTGGGTAATACTGTGGCAAAACTATCTCACAATAGATTTTGCTCTTTTAAATTACTTTTGTTTTTGTTTTATTCCACCTGTCCTCTTTAAGAATAGCTGCCAAAGGCAGACTATAAAAATAATTTTGTTTAGCAGCGTGAGTAACTTTCATGTGACGGTCCAAAATAAAACGTAAAAACCTCTTTAAAAAAAAATAGCTTATACAATCGAAGAATTAAACATTGTAAAAAAAAGGTATTAACTATTATGTAAAAGAATTAAAAACTTCTCAGCATGCTGTGTCTATTTTATAAAATTAATTTATTACATGTGCCTATTTCATTACTAACTCGTGTGTAGACTTAAATTTCGCTTAGAGTTTTAGTTGCGAAGTCAAGCGAAGTTAACAACCAAATTTATTGCAAAATGTTTACTAATATTTACAGATTATATGATGTAAATTTCAGCTTCGGAAATTTGCGGATTGTTGAGTTATCTTCAGTAGAACAAAGCGGCCTTACCGTTTTCAGTGTTTACTATAAGAGAGGTCCTTGCATCCTAAGTCCTTCATTGATCAAGTTGTAGATTTAGTCATAGATTGATGAAATCAATGGATATACCGACTTTTGTATGCCTACTATGAAATTTAAATTTTCAGGATCTAAGAGAGGTCCTTGAATCCTTTGTCCGACATTGACCAAATAATAATTTAGTCGTAGATTGATTGAATCAATGAATATGTTGACTTTGGTGTGCCTACTATGAAATTTAAATTAAAAGGATCTAAGGGAGGTCCTTGAATCCTTTGTCCGACATTGACCAAATTTTAGATTTAGTCATAGATTAATATAATCAATGGATATGCCAATTTTTGTGTGCCTACTATTTTAATTTTCAGGATCTAAGAGAGGTCCTTGAATCCTTTCACAGATTTTAACCAAATTATAGAAATTGGTATCCTTAAAAGAGACTGTAAGATGTGCCAAATATTATTCACCTATGAAAACTCCTTCTGTTTTTGGCCGCTCTTTGTATGAAAAGGCAACCACTGTGCACTGTGAGAATAGCGACCTAACATAGATATCGATTTTTGGTCTTAGAACATCCTAAGTAAAATTTTCTGGGCAACATTTTTGTAGTAAATTTTTTTGTTGTTGTCCCATTTTAAGGCACTTTTGTGTCATGCCTGGAAAAAGGACGAAAAGGACACGTAAGGAGTCAAGTAGGAGTGTTTAAATGTTTCACAAATAAATCTGATTAAATTTCATAGAAGACATCTAAAGACATCATAAAAAACAATACATACATATTTGAAACTAAATTTTAGTTAAAGCTGAAACATCACCAGGCCATAAAAAAAAAATTCGACGTAGGACTGATCTCTCCTTCAGGAATTGTAGTATACTCACCTAAGGCTTTCATTACGAAAAGGAAATAACCTCAAGTTTGTGTCAGAGTGTTACTAAAGTCGCGCTTAGTCACTAAATCATATTGTTTCATTATAGATCAGTGTCGCGCAAAGCCAGTTGCATACACACATATATTATGTATTTCTGTATATGAATGTTAAGTAGGCGTACGTGGTGTTGCTTTTACAGCACTCAAGCAGAAAATTCGCGGGTATGTGAACTGCCGATCGCGTGTGTGTAACACAAAATAGATTATTAACGGCCTCGCGAGGCTATGTTATGCCTATCACTGTTATAAAGTCATAGATTTGATTTCAGTTTCGATACCAATTTCTATATTTGTGTGATTAACATATTGAGACTACGTGTTTTACTGTGTTCGTTGAAAAATTAATAATGTTAATTTAATTCCATCTAGTTGCAAGATTTGGCAGTGCGAAAATCGGTAGAAATTGCAAGGACACATACTCCCGAGATAGCCACGGCCTATTCTAAACACTCTCTTAGTTCCGAGTGACAGCATATTTCGGTACAATTGGATATACAAAAAAACACTCTCAGTCAAGTCCTGGTTCGATGAAATATATCCCGTATTGTCGCAGAAAAAGGAAGCTCAATACAAGACTACACTGCAACCAATGGCAACGTATAAGGATATGGGGAGAGAGATAAAACGAAAATAGCATCTATGAAAATGGGGGATTGGTTTCGAGTTTTCTGATTGTTATTTACTTGGGAATAACAAGAATCTCTCTTTGGAGATTTTTAAGCAGCTCACAACGCCTGTCACTGAACATCCTTTCAGTGGAAACGTATGTGAGAAGGCGTGATGTTGGGCAATCTAAATGGCATGCTACCCATCGGTGGTAGGAAGTAGGTAACAGAAGTTACTGAACCTCAATACAAGGACTCTCTTAGATAAATACAAAAAAGAACTATTATGAGAGAACACAAAGAAACTAAAAATCAGAGCCCCCCATACGCTAACGACCCCCACAAATGTTAAAAGGACCATTATTGTAGGATATGCACCTAAAATGTCCGATCTACTATGGTGCCTCTATCCAACTGAAGGATGCCCTCAACAAAAACAAGGTTGAAATCTCCACCATACAGGTAATGCGATGGACGGTATTAAGAAGATGGTAAAGATCTTCGTATGAGAGCCTGGAGTTAATATATGAGCGCTGCCCTGGTTCGGCATTCGGAAAATTCGTATTCAGACTGGTTAGCTTCGCGTCGGCAATATATAAGCAAGTCCGTAAAAATAGATTCCCTCATAATCTGTTTCTGACTGAATATTCAGTGATCAAAAAACAAGAACCTATATTAATCCCGCTGAAATCGCTGGAAGGTCTGCCTCAAGCGTTATGGACGTGTAGTTGCAAGCAAGCTACACACCTAATTAAGTAGTGCTAAAACGCTGAAATCTGGAAATCTGATCACGAAAACGCAGAGAGAGCTCCAAAAGATGGTGACAACACTCTCGTACTTCGCTCGTTCCCGAAGGCAGCATAGGTGACGAAATTGCGGCAATCGTCGATGAAAAAGTAGATTGTCACCACCAAAGTGCACAGATTAATAACACTACAACTTCGGGTGCCAATGGACTGCACGTAGAGAGAGTTTTTAGCTGCCGGCGATGAGCCGGTAACGTACATGCACCAGCTCAAAGACACGATTTGACTAATACAATGCATGAGCGATAATTGAAATCTTAGCATTCTTTGTCCTGTGCTTGAAAAAGTGGATTCACATGTGTGCATCAAGTACCGTGGCATCAGTTTTGCCCATGTGAAAGACTACACCCCATATTAACCAACCTGATTCAATCCACGACCGATTGGATATTCATACTAGGACAAATTCCAGAGAACCCCCAAGATATGCACATCGAAACTTAACATCTCTTTATCGACTTAAAAGCTGTATTAGATAGTACGATACGACATATAAGTACGATAGTACGAGAAGTGTGCACCAAGTTCCGTGGAATCAGCCTTTTACCCATATTATACAGGGTCCTGTCGATGGCCTTATTTAGACCTGGTAGATCCACGACCGACCACATATTAATACTACGACAAAGGAGAAAACCCAAGAAGTGTCGATTATTACCAAGCGGATCAATCTGTTCTGGAAATCTTCAAGAGAAGACCGAATGCGCTGCTTGGGCTATGTTGAACGAATAGATAAAAATTATGCCGACCGAAAATTCGTTATCAATAAACTTGATGGGCCACGCGGTAGGATTAACCAAAGCTTCGTTTGTTGGACCAGGTTAAGAAGCTAGTATCCAATAGATCGAATGCACCGTCTGGGCCGTGATGAAAATGATCTAGTCGAAAAGGGCAGTGGTGGAGGTTCCGTCAAAACGTCGTTGTATAAAACTTGGTAATAAAATGTTATACAAACTTGGTATGACAAACTATCTATGGAGCGCAAAAGATCGAAGGGCTGGGATTTCTTTCTACATGTTGCAACTGATAGATAAAAAGTAGTATCTGTTGTTACTGCCAAATGATTGGAAGAAGAATTAGGCAACTGACAGCTATTTGCAATCGAGTCAATTGACTGGATCTCTAAGCCGGAGACCTGGTCACAAGAAAATCTAGTCACCGCGTTGTCTTATTTTTTTTTATCGACGAATGTGAACTTCACTGTTTGAGAAGCTTTTCCTAGATATGCTGATTGACTCTTCACTTATACTGCGAATTTTCTGTCGTTTTAACGGTTGTATAAGAAAAAAATACTTTGTTTGTGTAAAATGGGCGGTGCCCCACCCCTTTTTTAAAAATAGTAATATTGGCTAAATAAATGGACCGATAGCAATTGAATTTTCTATTTATGATACTGCCCATGAGGCCTCTATAATAGGCTACATGAAAACATAATTAGACAAAGGGGCGTGACATCGCCCACACAAACCGAAGTTTCAATCGGTCTTAACTCAGGAGCCATTAGAGGTATGAAGATGAGATTAGCTACATATGTTACTGATATAAAGAGGATTGCGTCTCGTTGGAAAATGGGTGGTGCCACGCCGCTTTTGAAAAAATCGTTATATAGGCGAAATAAATGAACCCATTGCAATGCAATTTTCACTGTGTAGTACTAATCGTAGGGTCTCTATCATAGGCTACATGAAAACATATAAGGGGCGTGGAACCGCCCACACAGACCAAAATTTCAATCGGTCATATTTTGCGAGCCATTAAAGGTATGAAGATGAAATTTGCTACATATGTAAATGGTACATGGGGGATTACGTCTCGCTGGGAAATGGGCAGTGCCACGCCCATTTTTAAACAATTATTACGTCGGTCATATTAATAGAACGGTTGTTATAACATTATCATAATCAATATATTTAAATCGTCTACTCTCTGTAGATAGAATGATTAAATTTGTACTTTTATGGATTAAAAATTACCAATAAGGGATAAAAGTTGTACCATCACCTAAACCAATCGGCTAATGGTATAATTGCGAAAATTGATATGGAAATGCTAACGATCAAATCAGATTGAAGTATTTTTTTTTTAATTAGACGTTTCTGGGTAAAAAAAAAATCGAAAAAGTAATAAAAATGTTACTATCGCCCAGACCAAACGGCTAATGATGTAATCATGATAAGTTATATAGGCTTGCTACCTATGGAATTAGAACGAAACAAGGAGTGTTTTAGAAATTCTTACCTTTTAGGGGTAAAAAGGACTGAAATGGGGTAAAAGTGGTAATAAACGGCTAAAGGTACAGTCTTAAAAATTGTGCGATGTGAAGTAATTTTAAAATTCGTTCATCTATATATATAAAAATGGTGGCAAAAATGTATAGTAATTCATAATATGAGAACGGTTGACCGATTTTGCTGAAATTTTTTTTCAGTTGTTCGTAATTGCCTGGAGATGGTTTATGTAAAAGAAAATTTTGGAAAATTCCTCCGGAAAATTGCTAAAACCGAAAATTGCTTTTTTGTATGGAATTTTGTGTGCAATTGTTATAAATGGTTTTTCGAATGGAAAAATTAAAAATGTTTTTTTGGAAAATTCCGGAAAAATTCAAAAAATTGCAATACTATTTTTCGATGAAATTTTGCTTTTTGTCGTACGATTTGATAGTTTTGAACGATGTAACTTGCGAAAAATTTCGTAAAATTATTCCGAAACGACTTTTCGAATGGAAAAGTAGATAAATTGTCCGTGGAAAACTCGGAAAATTCCGAAAAAAAACGGAAAATTAGATTTTTTTCGACAATCGGAAATTAAATTTTTGTCGGTTTTCGAATGGAAAAATATAAAATTTTAGTTGGAAAATTATAGAAAATGCCAAAAAAAATTATTTTATTTATATTTATTTTATTCGAAAAAATTTTGCTCCTTATCGTATGTTTTGGTAATTTTGGGCGATGTAAATGTGAACAATTTCGAACAATTATGACTTTTCGTATGGAAAAATAGAAAAAACTGGAAAACTCGGAAAATTCCAGAAAAAATCGAAAGATTTGGATGCCTTCGACGAAATCTTCCATTGTATCGCTTGATTTAATGATTTCAGTTGACGTAAAGGTGCAAAATTCGTTGTGTTGCTGACAAATTTCGGATTATTGTGAAATATATAAATATAAAAATAGTGTGAAAAATTTATAGTAATTTATCAAGAGAGAACGTTGGCCCAATTTGCTCTATTTTTTTCAATATTGGCAGGAATTTTTTATGCGTCAAAAAAATCCTTAGGAAAAGCCGTGAAATTTTAGTGCAATTGTTACGAAATGGCTTTTCGAATGCAAAAATAGAAAATTATTAGGGAAAAACTCGGAAAATTCCGGAAATGCGCAAAAAATTTGATTTTTTTATTTTGCTGAATTTTTTTTCAGTTGTTCGCAATTGCCAGGAGAAGGTTTATGTGAGAGAAAATTTTTGGGAAATTGGAATAACCGAAAATAGCTTTTTTGTGTGCAATAATTGCAAATGACTTTTCAAATGGAAAAATATAAAAATTTTGTTGGAAAATTCCAGAAAAATTCGAAAATTTTTAATTTTTTATTCGACGAAATTTAGCTTTTAGTCGTATGATTTGATAGTTTTGGACGATGTAACTGCGAAAAAATTTAGATAATTATTCCGACATGACTTTCCGAATAGAAAAATAGATAAATTCTTGGTGGAAAACTCGAAAAATTTAGATTTTTCGAATAGGACATGGTTGTTTTTAGGGAGAGTTATTTACTAGACTATGCCTCCTATTAGACAATCAAACTTAGCACGACGTACGCGTCGTGCTATAATTAGTCAGAACGTCCGTAAAAATCAAACGCAAAAGGAACGTGCCAAAAAAATTAATGAAGACGTGCCCATATTGCACAGTTTCGCGCTGCACAATCACCACCTCAAATTTGACAGAATGTTTCTAGAAGAAGACCAGTCGTAAATATAGACTAGAATCGCGATGATTTTGAATACGATTCCACAATCGCCTACAAAGATCTTCGCTGCGTTGATATCGGTTCATTGTCTGTCGTATGCCAGCATAGCAATGCACTGAAGTTACAATCGGAAACTCCCGTCTTATGCTGCTACTCATTCCGAGGTGAGATCCCAATCAATTTTAAGATGAGATCCCAACTGTATCCTTTTTGCGATCGAACATTTTTGTTAGGAGATAACTGCATTTAAAGTTGTTGATATGAATATCGACGGCATCACAGCTATTGCAGGGTGAGAATGTGGAATCACAAGATATTGTTGTCATGCGTCGGGAGACTCATCGGTCATATGATGCACTTCAATGATGTTCTGCAGTTGAGAGGGTGATTATCACCACAATTTAAAGATGGTCAATACAACGACAGGTTTGTTTACAAGTCATCAGGAAAAGAAACGAATAAAATGGTTATCACAAATAACTTCTATGCGTATCGATCGCAAATTGCGTCGGGAGACTCATCGGTCATATGATGCACTTCAATGATGTTCTGCCGTGGAGAGGCTGAATATCACCACAATTTAAAGATGATTAATACAACGACAGGTTTGTTTACAAGTCATCAGGAAAAGAAACCAATAAAAAGGTAAGCTTAAATAATTTTTATGCGTATCGATCGCAAATTCCTTTAGCTGTTGCACCATCTGCTGCCACTTTGTTGAAAGGCGGGCGAACTGCACACTCCGCCTTGAAGTTGCCGATGAATCTTCTCACAGTTGGCAAGCCATTGGGCACAATATCCAGAAGTTCGGCGATAGCGAAATTGTTGCGAGAATGCAAAATTATCATTTGGGATAAATGCACGATAGCGCGTCAACGAGCTTTGGAGGCAGTTGAACGAAAGATGAAGGATTTTTGAGGTGATTCGAAACGATTTGATGGGGCTATAATATTTCTGTCGCAAGATTTTCATCAAACGCTTCCCGCCATCCTAAAATCTACTACTGCTGATGAAATTAATGTCTTTGTGGCGGAATAACAAGAAGTTGATATTAACCACGAACATGAGAGTCACTTTGCAAAACGACCCATCGGCTACTGCATTTTCAAAATATCTACTGGCGCTTTGTAATGGCCAAATTCCTGTTGATGTTTCAACTGGATTAATGACGTTTCCGTAAATTTTTTTCATAGGAGAGAAAGTCCTTGGAGCGACACGAAGTTCGCCGAGTCAGAATTTGTATGGCAGAACAACGTTTGCCGGGTCAGCTAGTAGAATTTACAATTGACTGTCGAATTCAGCGTAAAGATTATGCAAGCCAACATATTAATACACAAATACATTGAGCGATACAAAGAATACATTGCAGTCTCATATCTTGTTGCCATAATTTCCATAGACCCCAAAAGTTTTTTTTTAGTTAACTATCTCCTTACATCGAGTACCTATTGATACTATGTAATTTCAATATAAATATTTTTCAGCTCGTTATTTTACAGCGCCCAAAACACAATTTGCAATTTAATCATCATTATTATAGTGGCAACGGAAAAATATTGGATTATACGTACATACAGTTCAATAATAACTATCAGTAACTCTTATGAAAACAATCATATTGGTCAAATGTCCTTTTTTTTAGCTACGTATAAATAAATATTTATGTTCTACATTGTACATAATAACATATATTTGCTTTTAATCTAGTGTGTGTTGTAAATTTAACTATTTTTTTATATTAACTATTTATAAATTTTTGATGTACTATATTTTTGTCGCAATAGAAAAATAATTTTAGTGTCAATGATGCAAATTATAGAAAAAAAAAATAGAACAGAACGTATGATTATTGTGTAAATATTTGTCATACGTTTACTGTACAGTGTCGCAACAACGTATGAGTAATATAAATTATTAATTTTATTTATTTTTATTGTTTATTGTATGTAAGGTACTGTTTTGAACACAACTTGATGAAAAATCTATTACTTATTAGATGCTTTTAACAAAAAAAAAACTAATAAATTATGCTGTTTAGTAAAGGTACTGGTAGCAGTTATTCAAATGGATTTGAGGTTTCTTTTTGAATAACTTGCTTAGCTTCAAGGTTGTTACCAATACCACTTGTTAAGAGCCTTGTCGTTTGGAATATATACTACATACGTGTTCTAATTTAGTATGTATTGTAATGCCAAACAAACGACCTATGTATATGCTTCTTTTATTGATCTATAAATCACTGTTGAAATTTGTTCCATATCTGTTCTACGAGTAATGCTTACACATTCTTTCCTTCAAATGCCATCAACAAATGATTTTTATTCTCTGCCATTCATATAACTCGTATACGTTTCAATTAGTTAAATTAAAAGAAAACATTCAACTGAACGTATGATTAATATCAATACAACGTATTATTAATTATGCTAGTGCAGTTCATGTTGCTCATACGTTTCAAAATAACCTCAATCTGCCACATTCAAACATACAAAGTAATACTCATTTCCATTCTTTCTTTCTATTTGCAGATATTCATGTCCTTTGTCCAAAAAGGCTCACTTGTGCAGTACAACAAGTAAGTTTATTTAGCACAATCTTCATTATCGAATATATAATCAAATCGAAATATTCTTAATTAATCTAATCAATGGAAAAATGTATATCAATGAGATGCTTTCAATGCTTTATGGTCCAGACAAAGACAAACAATTTCATTTGATTCATTTCGAGTTTTGTACGTTTTTTTTTTGGTTACTTGTGAGCGCTGCAACAGTGTCACGTATTCCAATGATGAATAAATGATTTGGAATGAATGAGCGAATGAAACTTCGATTGAGTAGAAATGTTATGATTTTGTTTTTTCTTTGGTCTATTCGTCTGTTTGTATGTGCCCCATTCTGATCCTGTTGACTTTTGAGTATGTTTTTGGGTTACAATCTAAATAAAAGTACCATTGACTAAATGTGTAGATAATAGTCCTTTGGGGAATACACAGATGCAAACACGGATATGTTGTGAAAGGATATGCCAAATAATCATAATGGAGTAAATGAATGAACACTCTTAAACACAAGTTGAGTGGCACAAAGGGAATTGGCGAGACCGACAGAGATGGAGACTGAGAGAGAGTGAGAGAGAGTGAGCTGGTGTAATGATATGAATGTTAATGGTTATATGAGATGGTAGATTGAATATCAAATTAAAGAATTATTATTACGGAGCTGTGTGCAGAGTTGAATACATGTGCAACTATGTTGCTTTCATCATCATTAAATATTTTCCCTCATCATCATAACCATTGGCATGTGTTGTACACTGAGCTAAGTGTATGTGGAAGGGGTTTATTTTTGTTACTTTGTTGCTCTTGCTTTATTTAGTATACCAAATGTTAGATAACATTTCTTGATTTTGCATCAAGCTTCTATTCACAACTTCCATATAGTTGTTGAATAAAGGAAGTGATGTTTTGTTTTACTCACAATTATAATGATTTTCTTTGCTATACAATGTGTTGCTATTCAATGTGTTAAAGTTCGATTTACTATTAATTAAATTTGCATTCATCTTGAAAGTTATTTTGTATAGAAAACTTGTACTTTGTCAGCAATGGCGTTGTATTTAAGGAAATAAATTAAGCTGGTTTGTATTAAGGAGAAAGGTTAAGGTTTGAAGGAAAGCATGAAAGCTTTAAGAATTTTTGGTTAGTATAATTTGAAATTATACGGGTCTTTTGTATAAACGTAGGATTACAGCATAAACGTTTGTCATACGTCTACTAGACAGTGCATCAACGTATGAGTAATATAAATTTTTCATTTATTTGTATTCGATGTGGTTGTTGTAACGGCTGGAAAAGTAGATTGGGTGATAATTCTTTATAACGTTTTTCAATTTATCAGCACTCGATCGGGCCGGTTATCATATGAACATTGTTGGAAACTCTGTTTCGTTCCTTTGTAGATAACAGGGTTTGTGTCAAGGGATTGTTAGGTCTTGTAGTGAGTTTTAAACACCAAATTCCCCTAAAGATGGCGCCTGCTGGTTTTTTTAAAATGTTTTGCAATGTTGATAAATTATTTTCTTTTTCCTTGATCCTTGTGCAATCTGGATTTTTTGCAGTGGCAGCATCTATAATGAGTTTTGTTGGTTGGTGAACTCGAAAGTAATTTTTAAAAAGTAATTTTTTACCGATTGGCTAGTTGCTATGGCTAGTGCGCTGGCCGGAAATCGAATCCGGCACCTTCGGATTAGGGGTTTATGAGCTCAAAGCGATTTTCACGAACTATAGTTTGATTTTCGAATAAGCCGTCTTAGACAAAGTTGTTTTAGGTAAGTTAAGCTTATCCCAAAACCCATCTATAGCTTGTCGAAAAATCTATTTAACCCCTTAAAATATTACTCAAAGTAAAAAAAAAACTTTAAAAAAAAATGGATGAAACCGTCATTATATCTCAAAAAACTAATAATGCAGTTCGATTCTTCGTGTCCGTCAAGTCCTTTATTATCTTTTTTTTTCGACTATCACAGTGTTATTAACCTTGTTTTAGAAAATCCAATAGAGACTATAATTTGTATATATGTATATGTCTTGAAATATCATTAAATTTTGAATTATTAGTCAGTAATGTACAGGCCGCTTTGTACGTTTTAACTCAGACCTACATCTGCCTACTGCTTCTCATTGCATGAAATGATCGCAGTAACATCACACAGCCCAGTGTGCCAATGATATGTATATCACCGGCATACGCGAACAAATTTTGACTTTGTTAAAGATGGTACTAGCCGTGGTTACTGTAGCCTCACACATGATCATCTCCAACGTAATGTTAACGATATGACATGACGATATTATCGTCTAAATAGACTTTATACAAGGCGATAGTCTGTCATACGATATCTCCTCGTTAGAAGAGGATTTTTGCTTATTTTCAATGAAGTCTTCGCGTCAGGCAGTGTCATCACTCAAAGTCGTATTAGCTTCGAGGGGATACCAAACTCCCCCATAACATGTAATAGTGTATGTATGGCACTGTCGATAAACAGATGGCAAGTGTCAATCGGCATTTCTTAGGTCTCTTCCAGGATTTGTCGCAGTGTGAATAACTGGTCGGACGTAGATTTACCAGATCTAAAGCCACACTGGTAAGGACCAATCAGGTTAGCTGGGATGGACCATGGTCTTTCACATAACACACACACAGGACCTTGTAAGCGATGGGTAAAAGGCTGATCCCACCATAGTTTTTATACACACTTGGAACGTCTTTATTAAGCACAGGGCTTCGAACACTCAGATTCCAATCATCGGGCATTCATTCCTTGGGCCAAATCGTGTTTATGAGCTGGTGCATACATGTTGCCAGCTCATTGCCGCCGTCTATAAAGGCTCTGTCGGTAGTGCTTAAGCTCCCGCAGTATTATTATCTTTAAGCCTTGTGATCTCGTTTTGGCTCGGTGGTGGACAATCTACTCCATCGTATATGATTGGTGTGATTGTGACGACACTTATGCTGCATTCTGTGACCAGATTTCCGTCTCTATCCTTCCAAAACCTTTGATTTTTACCATCTTTTCATATCTATGCAATGGGTAAAAGGCTGATCCCATGATAATTGCTACAAACACTTGGAACGACTTTCTTAAGCACAGCACATAGAACACCCAGATTCTAATCATCGGGCATGCATTCCTTGAGCCAAATCGTGTATATGTGCTGGTGCATGCATGTTCACAGCCCATCGGTGACAGCCTTAAAATGCACTGCTGGGCAATTGCCATGCTGATCTCGTTTTGGTTCGCTGGTGGACAATCTACTCCGTCGTCTATGATTGGTGTGATTTTGTCTCTTATGCTGCCTTCGGGAACGAGAAAGAAAGAAATTATATGCAGTACACGCAGATTGCCCGCGACCAGATTTCCGTCTCTGTCCTTACAGGTGGGGATCTCTGTTCTAAAATCTTTGCTTTTTACATTTTGGGCTTCACCTCTATTCATGTAGTTTTCGATATGGTGTCTCTCTCTTATCTTCTACAGACGCTTTTTCCGCCTTTATTGGCGTTTTATCTCCCTCTTCTTCTCATCTGTTGCAGCATGCTATTGGCCGCAGTTATGCCTTGTATGTAGCATCCTTTTCCTCAGAAGGACCACATTCCATTTCGGTCCTTACAGATGGGGATTCCAGTGCCAAAAATTTCAGTGCGTTTTGGTGCAACTTTCGGGCTCATTTCTATCCCTGTACTGTTCGATATCCTGGTTTTACCTCTCACCTTTTACCGTGGCAGCACTCGTTACTATTGGCCACATTTTTGCCCTGTATGTAGCATCTTTTTTGTCAGACATTTCGGTATATTCCCGATCGCACCTGGTCTTATCTGAGTGTCGCTTTTTTTATAACCCCATGCGGTCGCTGTGGCAGCGGCCATAGAATTCGCAATATGCTGCCGTTGTGTGTCGGGAACATCAGAATAAGAGGCGTTTGTTTGAAGTAATTGCGAGATTTGGTTGGAGTAGGCATTGGCTATCGCGGTGGTATGCAGGTGGTATGATTTCTAGGTTCCTTGGTTGAGAGAGTATAGATTTTTATGGGTGGGGTTGCTAGCACTATTTAATCGCATGCGTAGATTGGAAGCAACTAGGAGGTTATACGAGCCAATATTTGCATCACGCATTACACGCACGTCTGTAATGCTTGAGACGTGCCTTCCATTCATTACCACGTGACCAATAAGGTCTATTGTCTTTTGATTAAAAGGATACTTAGGTTGCCATGCGGGAATTGCGGGAATCTGGTTTCACTCACTACCATGTTCCTTGTCAACGCGAAGCTAACCAGTCTGTATCTGTCGTCGGAGGTGTTATTGTGTTAACTGAAGTTTGCGACTTCTAAACCAAGAGAATATTCCCTTCTTTTAGCATTAAAGTTTTTTAGAATAATTTTAATATTCTGTGCAGGGTAACGGTCTTAAATTTTCCCCAGCCGCTTATATAATGGATCTTCAATGTCCTCGTCATTGTCTGCCGTTGTGGTGTGTACACAAAGGCGACATGATGCAAAAATATTTCGCCTTGATGCGGGTAGTTGCTGTTCGGTCACTTACCAGGTTTGATGCGTGCGACCAGATGTCTCAGTTTTCTACCAACTATAAATTCACATCGAGATTTGTGTCTTTTTCCATGACAGCTGTAAAAGATGTCACAGTTCTTTTGTCGTGTGTATACATGTCCCATCGGTTACATTTTGTGTATAGCAGTAATGTCAGCCTTATACATGTGGAGAACATACGCCAATTGGATGGAGGCACCATATCTTTAGATAGTTTGGATATTTTAGATGCATATCCTCAACCAGACCTTAAACCAGATGTCTACGCCTATTTCCGACTTTGAATCCACATCCAAATTCATGTCTTTTTGCATGGCAGCTGTAAAAGATGTCACAGTTCTTTCGTCGTGTGCATCCCTTTAGCGGTTATGCCTGCCTTGTATTAGTCGAGGACATCAGTCAATTGGATGGAGGCAGCATCTCTGTAGAGAGTTCGGACATTTTAGGTGAATATCTTGTAATCATGGCCCTAACTACGTTTGTGGAGGTCGTTAATGTTTGGGGGTCTTGTCTTTTAATTTCTTTATGTTTTTATATTGGTTTATATTTAAGGGAAGTGGCTTATTTGGTCACTGTGCTCGACCCTAGTTTCTTGGGGCTGCCAAAGCCACTACAAGAGTCGTGGTGTTGAGCTTCAGTAACTCCTATTACAAACACACGCATCGGTGAGAGCATGCCTTTTCCTTAGGTTCCTCAACATTGAGCCTTCATACATTTGCTACGTATGTTCAGTGGCATTGACCAGGGGTACACGTGATCTACGGGACGTTGTGAGCTACTTGGAGGCAGCCAAAGAGAAATTCTGGTTATTTCGATGTGAATAACGATAACAAAACTCAAAACCATATTTGCCCTATAACACAATGTAACGGACAATTTAAAGGGTTGTTACCTTGGTAATTTCTCATTTAATTTTTCAGTAGAATGGCAGGTAAGGCTTAAATAAAGAATTTATAATAACATGTCAATGTAATGAATTCGACTAAATTTATGTAGTGAAATCTTCAGAAATCTTACATTTATCGCCGTGTTTTTATAAATGTTCCTTAAATATTCCAAATTTCTGACAATATATGGACGGTGTTGTCTGTGAAATGTAGAGAACTGTTCCTTGCTCTTATAATGAATGACGACCATGACCCAAGTAATGTATTATAAACATCGTTCATTTAGCGGCATGGTTTTTGAGTTAATGGTGTGGAATTGTTCGTTATATAATACTTCTGCTTAGGAGCTATTTGATTTCCTGTATTCTTTGCGGAAGCGATTTTTTTAGTTATGCTGTATGTGGCGAGTTTGCATATGGTATTCGCTTTATATGTACGTACAACGCATGAGTAATATTAAAGTTTATGCGAATTTTATATTAATCATACGCACATTGTTCCAATATTGTGGATTTATGGTTTAATAACATAGTGCAATAGCCAATCTGGGGGGTGAATGTACTACGATCAGTAAAGAAAAACTCCCTAAGGGTTTGGAGATCTCTACAATCCTGCTAAAGAATGAAATGAGAAATCATCAATGGTGCTTGAGTAACAGCTGAAAAACTAAGCGAACAGACATGAGGATAAACAAACAATTTAAAAGGTCACAAAAAGGTTGGTCTGACAACCAAACCCTTCAATTATTTTACTATACTGGCCTAGTACCTACACTCTTACATGGAATATCTCACGCAACAGACAATGAACACCAAAATATTCCACATGGTGTAATCAACCATTTTTATTCACTCTATTTACACAAAAATAACTTTATCCCTTTGTCAACACCCTTTGCTATACAAAAAGTTAACTTTACCGACGAACAACTTGTGAATGCATTTGTTGCCGGTTATTACAACTAAGTAATATTACTCCGGTAAGTAATTATCATCAATAGACCTTGAATAACAAATACTCGAAGATAGAGGGATCTGTTTGAAAGTGTGTGTGTGTGTGTGTGTGTGGCATAGCACATTTACAGCAAAATGTTTTATTTAACCACAACTGTGTGAGTTTTCACAAAAGCCACGATTTCATTTTCAAAGTGAAATTTTTCGAAAAATATCTACTACTCCAGCCCCTGCGAAAAAATTACCTTTTACCAAAACAACCAAAAATACTGAGTATTTGTGGCAGCAGTTGTAGAATAGAAAGGCTATATACTCTAGGAGAGGCATTAAGATAATAATGCTACTGCTTTTGGGTAGCACTGACACTGCTGCTGCTGCTGAAGATGAGGCTGATGACGACGATGATGGGTGGTGACGATGGTGATGCTGATGATTCCATGGTACCTAAGTACTTGCAAGTAAAAACCCATAGATTACCAACAAATGTGTTGTGTTTTGTGAGTACTTTGTGGAAGCTACATACACACACAATACTTTGGCAACATAAATATGGAGCTTTTATGCTGATTTAGTAATTTTTTGGATTTAAATACATTACTCACACTCATGACATCTTAACATAGCAACACACACTCCTACATGCTTATACATATACATTCAAACATGGTCGTATTTACTGTGTGTGTGTGTTCTCAAAATAGACTTTTGTGCGAGACTATTATCTCGCCCCTCTCTCTCTAGCTTAACTCAGTTCCGTTCAGTTCTCAATACTGTATGCTGCTAGTATGAGTCTGTGTGTGGCTTTCTATGAAAAGTTCTATGTTGGTTTTTCAAATAACTTTGTTAAATGTATGTTTATTGCCTTTATGCATTAAAAATACTTATGCCACACAACTGAGCGCTTATAAGAGCAGACATACCGAAGGACGGACAGCTACAGACAAAAATTTAATTAACTTTAATTTATATTTTGAGTTTTACAAACAAATATTACATTTTACGAACGAAGAGAAACAAACAAACAAATCAACAATGTTTATAACCAGCATGATAAGAGGAGAATAAAGAATAGCAGCAACAACAACTAAACGCTAACGCCAATAAACAAAACAAAGAAACCCGCAGTGCCGGCTTAAGAGGTGTACGATACGATACGACTTTATGTCTGCAAAATTTTTTCATCAAAAGGCAAAAATTTCATTTGTTCTTTTTTGTTGTTTAATGTTGGGAAATGAGAGAAAAAATGTTAACCCCTGTGAAATTTACAAAAGAAAAGTATTTACAATAAGAGACGATAGATGATTGAAGAAGTTTTTCGCAATACAAAGCACGAGAGCTGTTGTGTTGTATTGGAATAGTTTAAATATTTGAAATATTTTTGTGTGTAAACAAATCTTGGTTACCCCTTTGGGTATTTAGCATAGTGTAGAATATGTGAGGAAGAAATAGTAGGGGGATGGAACAAATATCTGTCATCAGTAAAAAGGTCATAGAGTGCCGATATCATAGGAGTTATTGAAATGTGTGAAATCGAAAAGGAGAGGGACAACGGCAAGAAACTATTTTATGTAAATTGCGATATGGGCAAGTAATACTACATGTCATCCAGATAAATTATTACCCTTTGAATGACAATATATACGTTATCTGATTCATGGGATACAAGAGTCAAATAGGTTTTTCTTGTGGCAACTTTTATATATTTTAACTAAACGTTATAAACAATAGACATAAACAATTTGACATAACTCGAGAACCACTAGTCCAATTAAGCTGAAACAAATTTAAAAAAAATTAAGCATTACAATTCCTTTATTCAGTTCACATAACGTTTCCAACAATTTCACTTTTCCATTCATCAAATGATTTTGAACTGGGTTTATTTTGTAGCAGTAACAATAAAACTGTTGTACTCCGTGGCATATGATTTACGTGGAATATTACTTATGATAATCATACGCCACCTAAAACGTGACAACTTCCCCTAAACGATACTTACTAACTTCAAATCGATATATAATTATTATGGCATGTAACTTGACAAAACGTATGATGCAGAACATCTTCTTTTTGGGGCTACTTTGACGTGCAATTCCTAGAATTGAGTCCCACAACCATGTGTTGTACTGTGTTATTAATAACTTTATTTTTGTAATCTCTTTGCTAACAAAATTAAGGAACTGAAATTCAAAAATTCATAAAAATAGCCAATTGATACTTAGATTTAGCTTTTGAAATGCAAAATACTCCAATCGATAGTTTACGTGTCTATACGAAATATACAGTCATATATAAATCTAGTGATGAGTAACGTATATGGCATGCTACCACTAATACATCTTAGGCAGTAGGTAACAGAAGTTACAAAAGCTCAACACAAAGGCTTTCTTAGTGACTTTGGCAGCACAAATAAAAAACTATTATGAAAACACGAAGAACAGAAAAAATAAGAACCCTCCTCATACGTTAAAAACCACTGCTAACGTTTTAGGACCACGATTTACGGATATGCACCTAGATTATCTAAACTCTCTACAGAGATGGTGTCTCTATCCAACTGGCACTCGGCAAATACATGGCTAACATCACCGCCATACAAGAAATCGATGGTGGGGACGGGAATGTACACGATGAAAGAACTGTGACATCTTTTGCAGCTGCCATGCAAAAAAAATTCTTGGTGGGCAAGAGATTTCGACATTTGGTATTGAGGTTTAACCCTAAAAGTGACCGAATACCACTATCCTCATCAAGACGAAATATTTGTATATCAAGCTGAATTCTGTACACGCCCCGACGGAAGATAAAGGCAAGGACATTGAAGATGCAGTTTATCAGTGCCTGGAGGATATATATGACAGTTGCCATGATATAAAAATTGCTCTGGGAGATATTAATACCAAAACTGAAAGGGAAGATGCTATTGGTTCAGCTGTCGGGATTTTTTAGTCGACACAATAACACCTCCGATAACGGATTCAGACAAGTTACCTTGGCGTCGGCAAGAAACATCGCATTGAGTGGAGTCAGATTCCCGCATAGGGATGTCCAAAGATGACCTGGATATCCTCCGCTCACAATACAAGAAACCGGAATGATCACGTGTTAATCGATGGAAGGCATGTGTCACCCATTATTGATGTGCGTGTGATGCGCGGTGCAAGTTTTGACTCTGATCACTACTTAGTTGTACCTTTGCTGTAGTAAGTAGTGCCAAAGGAAGCTATGTATTGCTGCATACAACCGAGATAGCCAATGCCTACTCCAACCAACTATCTCAATAACGGCAAACAACCGCCCCTAATTCTGATGTTATCCATACCCAGTGTCAACTAATTGCGAATTCTATGGATAACAGCCGCAATGACCCTTCATTAGTATGAGAAACCATACTCAGACAAGCCCAGGTACAATGACATTGCAAATCTGCATACCAACTAGATAGCTTATGCCTATTTCAACCAAATGTCTGAGTTACTGCAAACAAACGCCCCTAATTCTGATGTTTTCGAGACACATGTGACAACATATTGCGAATTCTATGACCTACACCAGCAGCTTTCTAAAATGCAGTCTTTACAGCAACACTTTCGATAACGGATTCAGATTGAAAAGATTTGCGTCGGCAAGAAACATTGTAGTGAGTGAACCTGATTCCCGCATAAGGATTTGTATCCCCTGATCAAAAGATAAGAAATTGCATTGATCACGTGGTAATCGATGGAAGGCATGTCTCAGGCGTCATGGACGTACGTGGGTTTCGTCGTGAAATATAGACTAGTATTTCCACCAATATGGTAACATTCAATGTACGAATTAGATTAAGCAGCGACAAAATGCTCGTGAAAAAACGCAAAGGAAATGAGACATCGCGAAGCTGCAAACCCCCGAGATAGTCAATATCTATTTCAATCCACTCTCTTAATTACTGCAAATAAAAAACCAATAGTTCTCATGGCAGCATATTGCGAATTCTATGACCATTACCGCAACGGACTTAATGTGGTATGTAAAACTACCATCAGACAAACCTTGATACGATGACGAATGTCGCATAATATTTGTATATAAGACAAAACTGCAGGTAATGGTAACGCGTGCGGTGACGGACCGATGTAATGAGAAGTGGAGGGAGATGAAACGCCTCTTTAGGCGGAAAAAAGTGTCCTTTGAAGAAAAGAGAGAACCAGGATATCGAAAACTACAGGGATAGAGGTGAGGCCCGAAAGTTCTACCAAAAGGTAATAATTAAAGGTTTTGGAACAGGGATCCCCACCTGTAAGGACAGAGACGGAAATCTGGTCACGGACAGGCAGATTGTGCTGCAAATTTGAAGAGAATACTTTCGTACCTTGCACGTTCGCGAAGGCAGTATTGGTGACGAAATAACGCTAATCACAGAGATTGGAGAGATTTTCCACAAACGAGCCAAAACAAGATCAGCACCGAAATTCAATGGGGCAAAAAAATAAAGCTGCGGCAGCCGATTTACTGCCGGCAGAGCTTTTTAAGGCAGGCGACGATGAACTGCATACACCAGCACCACCAATGATTGGAATCTGTCCTGTGCTATGTCCTGTGCATAAAAAAGGGGATGTGCGCACCAACTTTCTCGGAATCAGCCCTCTACCCATATCATATAAAGTCTTACCGATTGTCTTACGTGAAGGACTAAAGCCTTTCTTAATGAATCTGATTTAATCTGCGAACTACCTGATATTCATAAAACGACAAATCATCTAGAACTCCCAAGAAATGCTAAACGACACTTACCATGTCTTCATCTAACCGTCATTATGCCAAGACCGGCCCACGTTGTACAGATGGATAAAAATGCTCTAGCATGTAGGTGACGACCAAAACTTTGTTGCATGGACCAGGTAAATTAGCCGTTATCTAAACTGGGTGTGAGGAACTACACAGTTTAACAAATTGTTCGGTTGAAGAATAATTCGTTTACGATACGAAAGTATTAGGTGGGTGTATTAAAATTCTGGGAGTACAGATTCCTTGTAGGTCGAAAATTTTGTTTTATGCGCCGGTGAAGTTTTCAGTTTAACGAAAATTGAGTTTGCTCTAAGACCTAAACTCGATAGCTCCAACTTTTACTAATTAATGAGACTCTTTTCGAATCAATGTGTAAATAGCTACCTATTATAGTCGGTACAAGTTAAATATATTGATTATGACTTCAAATTTTACACCCCGAAAAACAATTTCAACGCAGTATTTTTGTAGAGTTTCTAGACATTTCTAAGGATGAAAAGAACATGTAAGTAGTCAAGATAAAGAGCTGAATTGTTTCACAAAAAAATTCATCGTTAAATACATTGAATACATCTGATATCGAAAATGCACTAAAACAATAAGAAGCATAGCACAGTGCAACATTTTTCAGCTTATTGATTTGGGACTCAATTCTGAGAACTGCACGTGAAAGTAGCCACAAAAAGAAGAAGTTCTGCATCATTCGTTTTGTCAAGTTACATGCCATGATTATAGTAAGTATCGTATAGGGGAATTTAACACGTTTTAGTCTCTTTTGTTTGACATAACTCGAGAAACACTAGTCCGATTTAGCTGAAAAAATTTAGAATTACAATTCCTTTAATCTGTTCATATAACGTTTCCCTACATAAGCAACAGTTTCACTTTTCCATTAATCAAATGATTTTGAACTGGGTTTATTTTGTTGCAATTACAATAAAACTGTTGTACGCCACAATTAAGTGGGGGTCGTTATATAAATATAAAAATAACATTGTCTAGCAAAGACCAGTGACCAAAAATAAACTTGAATAAATCAACAGTTGCTGTCTCTATGATGTGCGTAATATTGTTTAGTCACCCAAATTTGTTTTCTGTTTAGTTTACATTCAGAAGTTGACGTCTCAGTAGGTCCTATTTAAGGTTTTTTTTCTCGTTTTTATTTAGAGCCATCTAATTAAACTTCCCAAACATTTAAGTTTAAAAATTCCTATCAAAATCACCCAAATTTAAATTGTATGTCCATCGCTTACCGCAAACGTATGAGTGATAAAATATTTTTATTACTCATACGTTGATACATTTTCTTCTGCGTGCTCCAGTGCTTGCTGAGCCATCAATAAGGCCAAACAAAAAAAAGCTCTATATAAAATAAAGTTATTTCAGACTTTTATATTCATTTTAAATTTATGACAATATTTTTGTTGTTGTCCCACACAAAATATAGAGAAAAACTTTTGAATCTTTTTAATGATTTTGTTTGTCATCATAGTGATGTATAACTTTTTGTGATTAACGATAACCAAAAGTAGGCAATGTGGCAGGCAAATAAAAACACAACAACAACAATTAGTTGAGTCATATGAATATAGTATTTTTTTTTTGCCTTGGCAACAAAGTTTACACAGACA
The DNA here is from genome assembly GCA_964034835.1 of Muscina levida. Lineage (NCBI taxonomy): Eukaryota > Metazoa > Arthropoda > Insecta > Diptera > Muscidae > Muscina > Muscina levida. The sequence goes on from OZ035880.1 coordinate 101,470,393, forward strand.
CATCCTGATAAAATCAACATAGACTGTAATTTGTGCAGATAATAATAATAAAAACATAAAAATTTGATATCTTTTTTTAATGGTAATAATTGGGATTGGACAGGCATCAAAGTGTGTGTGTGTGTGTGTGTATGTCTGTGTGTCTATGTATCTTAACAAAAGAGTGTCAAAATAATAAACTTTACAAATTAAAATATGTATATATACACAAAAACAAATAGCATTGAAACGTTCAGATAAGTTTTTTGTTTAAACAATAAGGATATATGGAAAAAGCGGCACGGCTGATGCGACAGGAGATCATTATCATTAAATTGATGCGGGTAGTAGTGATGGTAACATGGCTGATGATGATGGTTGCCACTGCATGATAATTGCAAAAATATACTTTACGGATGCGTTAAAGGAGGCGTATTAGACCCCAAGTGTCGTGACAAATTCTCCCATACGATACATACTAACTTCAAATTCATATTAATGATGCAGAACTTCTTCTTTTTAGGGCTTCTTTCGTGTGCAGTTCTCAGAATTGAGTCTGTGCAGCTATGGCACATCGAACAACTCCTCCAACCAGGAGATAAATAATACGCGGCCACACTCAATTACGTTACTAAAGTGAATGACATTTATTCAAAGATATTTTCTCTCTTATATACTAAATACACAGTTCATAATCTTTAAGAAAGGCATTTTCTACCTACTGTACGATCACACACATTTTCTAATCATGTCCCTTGCCGACATGAGGTGTGCACAGTAAATACACAAAACGCTATGTGTATGCCTGTCATTAGCGTGAGCCATAAAATACATAATTTATGACTGGTTTATCTATGTGGAAATTTTCCCTCGTTCTTAAACTATCAATTCTTTTGCTGATAAGTTCTAGTATTTACTTTATGTGTTTACCATATTAAACAGAGTCCTAAATCAATGAGCTGAAAAATGTTGTACTGTGCTATTTGGGGGTGTCCGTATATTTTTCCCCTCGAAGACAGCAGTGGTTTAAGAGATATCGACATCAAATGTGGAATCTAAGCATCTATCCCCAAAGCGGAGGTTGTGTTTTAAAATCAGCAGGATCGGTAAATAGTTACTTCCACCTGCCACTATTTGGAGGTATCCGTCTATCTGTCCCCGCGATTACAGCCACAGTTTGAGAAATATTCAGCTGACATTTGTTATGTAAGCTTCCATCTGTTTTGCGGAGGTTGAATTCTAAGATGAGCAAAATCGGACGAAAACTACTCGGAGATTGAATTCTAAGATAAGAAAAATCGGACACACCTTCCATACAAACTCCCCATTTTGAGGGTGTTCGTCTATCTGACCCAACGATACAGCCGTAGTTCGTGAAATTTGGTGTACATTCTTCTATCTCTCAAACAGAGAGATACTCCCACCCTTTAATACAAACTGCACCTTATTCGAGGTGTCTGTCTATCTGTCTCTACGATTTCAGCAGTACTTTAACAACTATCGAGCTGTTATCAGATATGCAATTTTATATCCTACTAGTGGGCCCGGCAATGCTTCGCTATTGCATATTAACTTGTAATATATTTCACATTTAGGTCTACAAAGTACTTTGAAAACGGTACTTTAGCTCGACAATAATATGTTGAGTTTATTTACTTATGTAACTTATTTAAAGTAACTCCTTAACATTAAAGTTAACCAATTAAGTTTTATTATTGTAAATGCTAATCAAAAGTCATCAGCAAAGTCATATCTATAGTGCCGACATGTAGATTAAGTTTTTTCTGTATGTAGGGCGAAAAACCATTTCTTCCACAAATCGGAAACAGACATTCCTCTAAAGATCAAAATTATTTATTTTGATCCGTAGTAGCATGAACCATCTGTATACTAACTATCTCTTTGGTCATAAAAAAAACTATTTTGTTATGCCTTCTCCTATTGACCGCAAATGAAAATTCCGTTTGAAGCTTCATGCCTTTAGCCATAAAAACTTCTTTTGTTATGTATTCTTCTCACACGGATCAAGAATAATTCGGAATACTATTTTTGTATTGAACTCGTATTACCATTTCTTAAGATAATTCGGTCACCAACGTTTGGCTTAACAAAGTGATGGTCTCACGTGCTGTATGGCATGTTACACCTTCGCGTTGGAACCATTTCTCCTTCAAATAAAGTGCAATGACATGATAAATATAAAAAATCAATTGATCGTCCACTAGCTCTAGTTCTTCTACCAGTTGGATTTTATATGAATGTAGGCCAAGATCCTTCCTCAACATTTACAGAGACCGAGTTGCTAAGAAAGACGTTGGTTCGAAAAATTCGAGTCCCCTGTCACACTAACGGCTACAGCGTCGATGGTTTCTGTTAGCTGCTCAGATGGATCATTATATGCACCCTCAACTTCACAAAGGGCTCCATAAGTTTGGCGAACAGAACGTGCATTTTGAAAATAAATTTGCAAGATTTGTAATCGTTATTATGGTTTAGTTTTTACATGGTGATTTTGCAAAGTATACAAAAAGAAAGTCTATCACACTTCATTAGAATGAAAACTAGATTTACACTTCTACATATCAGAAGCTCTATTTGTCAAGAAAAATACCCCATGCTTAGGTTATTTACAATTGTTTGCTAATGTTACCTCTGATATACTATAAAAATTTAACCATTGTAGTATAACTACAATGAATATTGCTTAATTTTTCTATCTATATGATTTATTACCGATTCGCTCTCCTGAAAAGTTATTGAAAAATACATACCTGTAAAGTAAATTAAAAAAAACAATCACTATTTTAGTCTGCGCATCCTCAACTGCCTGGTGTACGGACCATTATTTGATACAGTTAAGAGTTAAAAATTTAATGTCTGTATGCCAACTTTCAGAGGCCATAACTTTTTAACCAATACATACCAAAAAATATATATCTGAAGTTTTCGGTTTGTGCTCATTTAAAAACAAAAAAATCTTTTTTTGAAATCTTCATGCTTTCCAACGCGAGCTAGGAATTGATTTTAGACACAAAGTTTTTGGGTGAAATTTTCTTAAAATTCATCGTAGATTCCGATTTTGGTTACGATTTTTACGAATAAAAAAATTGGCCCACCTTACTGTTCATATCTCTAGGCGAACAGCAATATACTGTGGAATTTTGACAGTTTTAACCATTTGTTTTAAAAAGGGTGTGGAACAGCCCATTTCCACCCTTACTGTAATTCATACTGCACCAACAACATATGTAACAAATCTCATCTTCATACCTCTGATAGTTCATGAGATATAGCCCTTTTAATTTTCAAGTTGAATGGGCGGTGCCACGCCCCTTTATCCAATCACAACAAAATATAGCCTGGGACTATCAACAGGTCAACAGTACCACTTGGTAAAATTTTCATATCAATCGATCTATTAGAAAAGCCGTTAGACTGATTTTAGAAAAGAGGGCATGGCACCGCCCACTTTCTCCCTGGATGTTATTAATACTGCTCCAACAACATATATACCAAATCTCATCTTCATACCTCTGATAGTTCATAAGATATAGCCCTATCGATTTTCAAGTTGTATGGGCGGTGCCACGCCCCTTTACCCAATCTCAACCAAATATAGCCTGAGACTGTCAACAGGTCAATAGTACCACTTGGTAAAATTTTAGTATCAATCGATCTATTAGAAAAGCCGTTAAAGCGATTTTTGAAAAGAGGGCGTGGCACCGCCCACTTCCACCCTGACTGTGATTAATACTGCTCAAACAACATATATACCAAATCTCTACTTCATACCTCTGATAGTTCATGAAATATAGCCTTTTTAATTTTCAAGTTGTATGGGCGGTGCCACACCCCTTTCTCCAATCACAACCAAATATAGCCTGAGACTATCTACAGGTCAACAGTACCTCATGGTAAAATTTTTGTATCAATCGGTCTATTAGAAAAGCCGTCAGAGCGATATTTGAAAAAAGGGGCGTGTCGCCGCCAACTTTTTAAAAAAATAAAACCTTTAAACCATCCGGAAGCTATAGCGAACAAAACAAACAAAAAAATTTGAAAATAGGTCCAGCCGTTTTTGAGTTTTAGCGAGACAACTGCACAGCAATTCATTTTTATATATAAGAAGATAAGTGGAGGTTAAGTTCCAAGATGAGCAAGATCGGACGAAAAATACTACCACCTCCCTTATACACTACCCCTTTGGGGGTGTCCGTCTGTCTGTACGGTCATAATTTAAGAGCCATCGTGTTGAAATTTGGAATACCAACTTACATCGTCTAAGCGAACTTAAAGTTCTAAGATAAGAAAAACCTTATAAACACTGCTCTTACTCCATTTTTGGGGGTTAAACAATACATAACAATATTCTAAGTTCATAACAGCAATTCAGACTATGTTCATATCGTTCCAGTAAAAATTATCGACAAAAAAATTAATACTGCAGGCTAAATGTAAATTTTAATAAAATATAGTTGTAGTTCAAAAAAACAGATTAATCTTCACTTTTACAAATTGTGAATGGTATGTGAGCTACGGCATAAGATGTAATTCAGGATCCTGACAAATTTTTATTATACGTTTATTTTTAAGTTATATAAAGACAACGACAAGATCTAACCACTGCTATGTGTGGCCACTATCAACAATTTTAGTTTCATTTATAATATTTCACTATTTCATATTTTAAAATTTTTCTTTAAACGTAATATGCATAGCTGTGTAAACGTCCAAAAATATTGTTTTTTTTATTGCTGTGCGGCGCTCATTGCAATTCATCACCGATGGATCTATGAAATATTGATGCCAATCATGCACAAGAATATATTGTGTATACAAATACAGAAATACATATATTCATTTTATTGTTTGGAAATTTTTAGAATAACTTTTAATAACCTCAAAGCCAAAAAACAATTGTTTTGATTTGCATTTATGCATTTTTATTAAATATATACAATATGTATGTATACATATATGTATATGTTATATGCAAACATAAAAATACAATTGCCAAATATACGCATACTTAGTTATGGCACATCGGTTGAGTTATGATTTTAATTTATTTTATGCCATTTCTCTCAATTTATTTTTTTTGTGCAAAATTCAACAACAAAAGCCTTAAAAAGAATTCAATGATATGCATAAATATTCCTCATTTGATATGTGTTTATTTTCTTATTCATTTGTGGCATTTGAATGTCGTTTGTTTTGGTGTTTTGTTTGTTTTTTCGTTTTCTTTTTTGTGTAATGGAGAATTTTAAATTGTTTATTAAATGTTTGTTGCCATGAATCAATTTTAAAACAACTAAAGTTTTTATATTGTTATGAAAGGAGATTTTGAAGGATGTAGTTTACTGTTAGTACAAAGGCTAGTTAAAAGAACATTGTCCAGAAAAGAACAACAAAACTTTAATACATCAACTGATGCTGTTTTATGTTATGTAGGATATTTTTTATATCTCCCCTAATTTAATATGAATTTTTTAAATTTTATTTGATGCCGCAATCAAAACAAATTAATTACTTTTCTAAGCGTGGATTAATCCAATTCTTGTTTTCTCTGTAGTTTATTATTTTTAATTTTTGTTTTTTTTTCCAAAGAGCGATCTAATAAAACTTTAAAACAATTTGTCATTTAAAAAAAAATCAACGAAATTTAAATTGTATTTCCATCACTTGGAATGAACGTATGAGTGATACAGCATTTGTGTTACTCATACCTATTAACATACTATCAACTTATGAGTAATACTAAGGCATATATGTCTGCTTTGCTCTATTGCTTGTATGGCTATGAATAAAGGCAACCCAAAAACGTAGTCTATATGAGATAAAGTTTTACAAAATTTCATATACTAGGACGAAAAAAATTTTTAATATTGGAGATGGGGGAGTAAGTAACTCCCACGTTCCACACAAAATCCCCGTTTTTGGGGATGTCCGTCTGTCTGTCTCCGCAATTACAGCCGTAGTTTCAGAGCTATCGTGCGGATATCTAATATGCAAGAATCTATTCTCTAACAGGAGGTTGAGTTTTAAAATGAGCCACGCAAACTTATATTCTCTTAGCGGACTTTAGTATCCAAGATGAGTCTGATTGGACAAAAAGTACTCCCACCACCCATACAAACTCCCCCTTTTTGTGTGCCGTGCGTCTGTCCCCGCAATAACTGCAGTAGGTTGAGAAATATCGAGGTAAAATTTGGTTTACTTACTTCAAGCCTCTTAGCGGAGGTTCAGCAGTAAGACTTAAGCCGCAGTTTAAGCGATATTGATCTAAAATTTGGTATTCCAGCTTCTCTATAAGGACGTTAAGTTCTAAGGTGATTAAGTTCGGTCGAAAAATACTTCCACCCTCCATACAAACTTCGCCTTTATGGGAGTGTCCGTCTGTCTGTCCCCACGATTAAAGCTATAGTTAAAGCGATATCGAGCTGACATTTGGTATGCAAGCATCTATTCTCCATGAGGAGGTTATGTTGAAAGATGAGCAGGATCGGAGAAAAACTACTCCCACTTCTTTTCAAACTCCCCCTTTTTGGGAGTGTTCATCCGTCTGTCCCCGCAATAACAGTTGTAGTTTGAAAGATATCGGGCTAAAATCTAGCATGCAAACTTCTATTCTATTAACGGAGGTTAAGCTAATGTGAGTCAAAAACCTACTCCCACTTCCCATATAAACAAATTTTTGGGGGTGTCCGTCTGTCCGCCTCTTTGATTACAGCCGTATTTAAAAATATATCGAGCTGAAATTTGGTATGCATCTTCTATTCTTTAAGTGGAAGCTAATTTTAGTGATGACCTTAATCGGACGACAATTGCTCCCAACTCCAATAAAAACTTCCCCAGGTTGGGGTGTTTGTCTGTCTATTCCAGCGATTACAGTCGCTGTTTAACAGGTGTCAAACTTCATAGATAATATCCTCGAAGCGGACGTTAAGTTCCAAGATAAGCAATATCGAACGACAACTACTTCCAAGTCTTCCCCCATTTTAGGAATGTCTATCTAACTGTCCCTACAAGTAGAGCAGCAGTTTAAGAGTAATCGAGCTGACATTTGGTATACAAGCTTTTATCGTCAAGGAGGAGATTAAGGTCTAAAATGAGCAAAATCGGACAGAAATTCCTCCTATCACCCATAAAATCTGCTACTTTTAGTTTCGGGGTGTCTGTCTGTCTGTCCTTGCTATAACAGCCTTATTTTAAGAGCTATCGAGCTAGGATTTGGAATGCAAGCTTTTATCCTCTAAGCAGCGATAAACAATATCGGACAAATGCTTCTCCCAACTCCCATACAGACACTTACTCGTGGTCAGTATTTGACGTTTCAGTAGTAATACAAAAATAGTGACAAACAAAACGGATGTGGAAGGCTAAAGTAACGTCCACCTTTCATACCAAATTCCCTTTTTGGCTGTACACGATTTTATAACATACTAGCTTTCTCGGCTCGCGTTGCTTCACCCGTATTTACAATAAAACTTCTTATCACTTAAGTAATATAGGTAAAATGCAAAAGCTTCATAAGACGAACGAACACTAAATTTTTGTGATTGCAGCTTTATCCCATGGTATTACAAAATTTAAAAGGCGCGTAGCACTGCCCATTTCCCAGCGAGACGTAATCCCCCATGTACCATTTACATATGTAGCAACTTTTATTTTCATACCTTTAATGACTCGCGAAATAAGACCGATTGAAATTTTAGTTGGTGTGACCACGCCCTTTTGTCTAAGTATGTTTTCATGTAGCATATGATAGAGACCCAACGGATAGTACTACACAGTTAAAATTTCATTGCAATCGGTTCATTTATTTCGTCAGATAAAGATTTTTTCAAAAAGGGCGTGGCACCGCCCATTTTCTAGCGAGATGCAAAATTTCGGTTTGTGTGGGCGGTGCCTCGCCCCTTTGTCTAATTATGTTTTCATGTAGCTTATGATAGAGGCCCTATGGACAGTATAACACATAGAAAATTCAATTGCAATCGGTCTATTTATTAAGCCAATATTACTATTTTTATAAAAGGGGTGTGGCACCGCTCAATTTCCACAAACAAAGTGTTTTTTTTCTTATACGACCGATATAGGTACCAAATCCCGACTTCGTACATATAATGGTTCAAAAGATACAGTCATTTTAAAATTCCAGTTGTATGGGGCGTTGCCACGCCTATTTTACCCCCTTTCAGTCCGAATTTCCTAAAATCCCTTCTTATTGCGCGCCTACGTCATAAAAGAAACCTACATTCTAAATTTCACGGTTCTTGCTTTCGCAGTTTGGGCTGGGGAGAGATCAGTCAGTCACCCAAGCCTTTTATATATATAGATAGTTGGAATACAAATAACTAATTGGTTATACATCATTTGATACGACCAAAAAGTGTAACATATAGAAGGAGTCACTTTAAACCTAAGGTTTCTTTGAATCAAATTCGATTAATGACTTTTTAAATAGTTTGATCCATGTATGTCTGTCTGTTCGGCTGGTACGCACGATAACTTTCAAATGACGTAAGGTTTTGGGTTAATATTTTCTCAAAACTACTTACGGGATTGCATATGGGATACATGCCCACGCCCCTTCCTTCCATACACATGTTTCATTTTGTCCACTTTAGCAATCGAGTAATTATATCAATACACCCAAAGTGATCGCATCTAAATTCTGAATTTTGTTAAGCTGTTACTGGAGAAAACATTTAATGTCTAGTAATGACCCTTCTGGTACCTTCCTAAAATTTATTCTTACTTATATAATTCTACTGAGAGTGAGGTTATATTTAAGTCGGTTTACCCGACTGAAACTTTATTACTTGTTATTTGACCATTTATATAAAAGGTGAAGGGTATCTGAGCTTCGGCATAGGCGAATATAATTACTTTTTACTTCACATTGAGCGATTCGGCTCAGTTAACTTAGTTATTTCTTGGGATCTTTTTTTCGGCAGTGTCTAAACTGATTAATTTACAATTTTATTGTAGTTGATCATTGTATTTTCCCGCAGTTTGTAAATAACAAAATAATAAAATAATCTAGAGTAATTAAATGCAGAAGGTCTTTTAACCTTTATCTTAACACTAGCTTATAACGGAAGGTGTTATACCCATTTTCTTAACCTCTATATTTTTTAGAATCCAATACAGTTCAAACGAAGGACATAAATTTTTCTATTATTTCTATCTTAACCCTTAAAAATATAGCAACCTCTATATATTAACCGATCATGCTGATATTTGAACAGAGTATTTTTGAGCTCTATTCAAACATAAACAGATTATTGTAGAGCAAATTGTGTATTTTGGACATCCTAATGTAATACTCATACTGATATCTAATAATTTTCTACACTTTTTCCATTTGGACCTATTTTGGTGTGCCAAAAATATTAGCTTTTAACAAAATTTCGAAAAATTTATACATCTAAAAATTTATATTATTCTAAAAGTGGAGTTTTTACATTATTTCGTACATACAATATTGGCCATTAGAGCTTTTTCAATGTGATCTAGACAAGGCACAAATATTTTTTTTTCCTGATTTTTAATTTAAATAATACAAAATATTCCATATATTTCTCTTTCCTTTTAAATTCCTATTTTCTCTTCTCCATAAATTTTCACAATCTTAATGGCATTTCCAAATGTTTTCAAATTACCATAACCTTTCGGAAATTATATTTTCTATTTCTAGCGCAATTTTCAATTTCATTTTACAGAGCAAAGACAAATTGTGTTATTTGCCTTTGCTCTGTAAAATCGACATTATTTTAAAAACAGCAACAACAACAAAAATAACAAAGAACTAAAATAAATAAACCGGAAACAAACTTTGCTATATCCTTCGTTTGTGTGCCCTTCCTTCCCCTCCTATCGGCACAGCCATTGCTTATCAAGCAATTTATAAGTAAATCGCAACTACTCTATAAGATTTCTTTACTTGTACTCTTAATACTGCTGCAAATGTGAATAGAATAGATTGTTTAATGTCTTCTTTATGCTTTTCATATCTAAAGTGCTTACAAATCATTGGCATAATATAGCCATAAAATAAATAGTAACAAAAATATGATACGTGTGTTTTTTTTTGCTATTCTTTTTGCTTTCACAAAATTGTTGTTTTGTTTTCCTAAGCTGGTGTTATGGTATGAGTGTAACGAGATAGAGAGAGAGAAATGGGAGGCACAAAATATGAAAGTTCATTGTGCTAATAAAATATGAAGTTATGTTGTGAAAGTAGAAGATAATACTGAATATAGACAAATTGTGAAACAAAAGAAAGTCATTATAGATATTAGAAATTGTCGAAGGACGTCGAAGATAATGTTTTGCCAAACGAGCTGAGCCATTCCAGAGAGCATAGTTATTGTTACGTTATGGCTATTTGAGAGGTTGTTTGTGTTGGTTCCTAACTACGAAAGTGAAATGTAAGGGAAGTGTATGGGATAAGAAATGTAATGTTAAGGCTTTAAAAGTTGAAATGTACATAGTTGTGGAAATATGGAAATTAAAGAGACATGATTTGATAAGAATTGTTTTAAATTGATATGGTCGTGATTTTCTGTAACGGCGAGAGAATTTGTGGCGGTCACCTCAGTTTATACTGATAATACTTTAACTCGAACTGCTGTTCAGAACAGCCGACGTTATATACAGTAGTTTTGTTTCTAGAAGTCCAAAAATTAGAAAGTGTATATATCTCTAAATTGTATATCATATCTCATTTGTGAAGAATTTTTTATTTCACATCGAAGTTCCTTGATTAAATCCAAAAAAGGCATTTAAATTAAATTTTTTTATTTTGACATGGGGGTGCATTAGATAGCGTCGTTCGATAAAGGAAAAAACCAGGTTTATCCGAAGGCAATATAAGGACATACATTTTTTTATCCGATTCGTAAAAATTTTGCTTATGGGGAATTTTTGACTCCGATGTCAATTTTAGTATTTTGATTTGTGACGATGTATATGATGATTGACATATTGATCATCAACTTTTTTCGACCTTAGCTAGAAAGCATATCGCATAAATTACATGATTTAACCAACAGTTAATTTCTATGGATTTAAAGTATATTGTGACGTATACGCTACGTATACATGTTTCTTGTTACTCACATTAATCATACTATTAAATCAAATAGATACATCTAATTTAATGACAGCTATAACATATAAAGTGCCACCTATAGCATAATAATTGTATTAAAGGGAAATAAATATGAAAATAGTATTATTGTTATTGTTGTAGCCTATTCTTCTTCTTCTTTACTGGCAGCAACAACAGAAATTCATCTATCAGTAGCCGCCGCACGAATGCAATGGTATATTGGATATACACAGTTGTAGTGCGTCCTATAGTAACTTACGGATACCTTGTTTGGTGGGGGGCTCTTGAAACGGAAAGTAAGTTAATGCTGGTAAGTAGTGTACACTGTGTATAACAGGTGCTAGACGAAGCACACCACAAGCGGCACTGGACGTGATATTGAACTTAAAGAACCTGCGGTACCATGCACTCTCTGTAGCGGCTAAATGTGCAATAAGGTTACGAGAAGCAGGCCTTTGGCGACAAACGGAGTCGGGTCACGCATCAATACTGTTATAGTTCAGCAGACATGGATGCAACGTAGGACTCAACAAACAAACGGACTATATGGGTCCGTTGTTGGATTTTACATCATGCACGGAAATAGTGATCCCTGATAGAAAAGATTGGAAAGGTTCCTTACCTTTCAGGAGGCTATCCATATTCAATGATGGATCAAAAATTGAAATTGGAACAGGATCGGGTATATTTAGAGAGGATCTCAATTTTAGGCAACACTTCCGACTAGATGACGACTGTAGTGTGTTCCAAGCGGAGATCTTCGCTATTACGAAATCTGAGGAGCAAATACTGGAAAGAAATTTAGATGAGATCGTCACAATCTATGTGGATAGTCAAGCGGCCTTAAAAGCTTTATATCGAAGGCTATAAAGTCGAGATTTGTGTATAGATGTAGGACGGCACTCTCGAAACTGCCGGAAAATAGCGTTCGGTTCTGCTGGGTCTCCGGACACAGTGACATTTCAGGAAACTAGGAAGCGTATGAACTGGCGCGGAAAGGTTCAGCACTGGGACCCGACCTATCGGACGGATCAGTGCGACCACCAATGTGTCACATATACGGAATTGTGACCCGACACATTGAACGGCTGGCAAATACATTCTGGGACCATTGCACCGTCTGTGTAGTGTCACGGGATATTTGGCCAAGACTGGATGTAAGACGAACCAGATCACTGTTGGAGCTAGATAGGAGGTCCGTTAGACGACTAATTGGAGTTATCACGGGACACTGCGACGTCAGAGCATTTACATCCAACTGGGAGACGACACAGGAGGATTACTGTAGGCTTTGCGACGATGAGGAGGAAATTGAGACCGTTGAGCATTTGTTATGCCATTGCCCTGCTCTTCATAGAAGAAGGAAACAATTCCTCGGAAAATGGTGCTTCGATAGTCTCACTAAACTGTCGTCTTGTAACATGGGGAATCTGGTAAAGTTCACTGATGACTTGAACTGGCTAAAGGGCAGAGGACCATAGTGTTCCCACGTAATCTCACTACTTGTATATACATATATATGAAGTCGAAGGAGAGAACTCATCGGAATTAGCTTTCACTAGACATGTCGATTGACTCGACACTATCCTGCAAAGCTGCAGTCGGCAACATTGGCAGGGCTCACCGATAAAAGAAAATGTAGAAGACGGGAACCCGAATCGAACCATGGATCTCCCGTATGATAGTCGCGTCATTGACAGTTATAAATAAAGCACAACATAGTTAAAATGACATCCACGTCTCGATTGTTCGGAACTTCGTTTCTTTACTTTATCGTTATTTTTGATTTTATGTTTTAAATCTGTAATGGGCTCGAAACTTTTACGGACCACTAATCTTCGTCGGCATCCCTACTAGCAGGGTAAAATCAACCTCGTCAACTTTATGGAACAAAAAATCACCGAAGAAGAAATAGCGTAATCGGCATTGTCCACTCTGTTGCTCATTTTCTTAGAAAATTTGGCCTATGATGCCGCAGTTGTAAAAAGCGCAACAAACAGTCACTCGTTGTGTATGTATCGGTTTCTCTTCGACGATACACAGCGAGATGGCTCTATACAATTTTGTGCAAAGACTATAAGGAGTGGTCCTGGATCGTTGAACTTGTACCTTAAAAGGGGGGTTTAAAAGGGGTTTGTATGAGAGGTGGACGTTACATTTAGCCTCTCATATCCATTTTTTGGCAATAAATTTTAGTAGCTTGCATACCAATTTAAGCTTGAAAGCTTTTAATCGACGGCGGTATAGCGGGGACGGACAGACGGGCATCCCAAAAAGGGGGAGTTTTGTCTGATCTCTTAGGGAATATAAGCTTGTAATTGTGGGGACAGACAGACGGACACCCTCAAAAAAGGGGTGTTTATATGGGAGGTGGAGGTAGTTTTTATCCGATCTTGGTCATCTTGCATACCACATTTAAGCTCGATAGATCTTTAACTACGACTGTAATCGCTAGGACAAACAAACGGGATTATGCGTGGAAAGTGTGAGTTGTTTTGCTCGTTCATGCTCATCTTAGAGCTGAGCCTCCGCTTAGACGATAGAAGCATGTATGCCAAATTTTAGCTCGATAGCTCTTAAGCTACTGCTGTTATCGGGGGACGAACAGACGGACACACCCAAAAAGGGGTGCCTGTATAGAAGGTGGGATTTTTTTTGCCCGATCTTGGTAATCATAGAGATTTTCCTCCGCGTAGAGTATAGAAACTTGTATACCAAAGTGTCAGAGCGATAGCACCTAATCTACAGCTGAAATCGGGGGGACAGGTAGACGCCACCCTCAAAAAGGGTGAGTTTGTATGGAAGGAGGAGGTAGTGTTTGTCTGATCTGGCTCTACTTGGAACTGAATCCCCGCTTCGATGATAGAAACTTGCATATCAAACTTTAGCTCGATATTTCTTAAACTATTGCTGTAATCGGAGGGTCAGACAAACGAAAACCATCAAACAGGGGGTTGTTGTGTGGGAGGTAGGAGTAGTTTTTGTCCGATACTGCTCATCCCAGAACTTTACCTCCTCTTAGGGGACATAAGTTTGTATATCGAATTTCAGCTCTATATTTCATAACCTGCTGTTGTAATCGCGGGGACAGGTAGATGGATACCCCATAAAAGGGGCTGGGTGGTGGAAATAGTTTTTGACCGATCTTGGACATCTTAAAACATAACCACAGCTTAAAGGATGGGCATGCCGAATTTAAGGTTGGTATCTCTTCAAATACAACATGAATCGCGGGGACAGACAAACGGCCACCCATAACGTGAGAGTTTGTATAGCAGTTGGAATTTGTTTCGTCCGATCTGGCTTATCTTAGAACTTAACCCCTGTTTAAGGGATAGAAGTTCTTATACAAAGTTTTAGATACGTAGATAGCTCTTTAACTACTGATGTAATCACCGGGACAGACAAAGGGACACCCCTAAAATAAGGGTGTATACGGAAGGTGGTAGTAATGTTATCCTATCTTGCTCTTCTGAGAAATGAACCTTAGTTTTAGGAGTAGACCAACTTTTAGCTCCCTAGCTCTTAAAAAACTGCTGTAATCGCGGAGACAGACTAACTTTCTCATCTTACGTTGCTCCACTTGTACTTACAATGAATCTTTTTAAGAAAATAATCAATGCAGGTATAATGCAAGCGAACACCCCAATTGATATGATTGTAGCTTTAACCCATTGGATTGGGTGATTGTACCGCTTTAATTACATTTCATCCCTAAAAATATGAATTTCCAAAAATTTTATTCGTATCGCCCAATTTAGATAAACTGGTACCCCCTCTAATTCGATGTACGAATATTGCTTTATCCAAATGGTCCGGGTGATGGTACCAGTTTTATCTCTTATTGGCTATTTGTCATCGTAAAAGTTCGAATTTTCAAAAAACCAATCTTCTGTATGCGTTGGGGGTGACACGCCCCCCCATTTGTTTAAATATGTTTTCATGTAGCCTTTGATAGTGGCCCTGAGGACAGTATCACACAGAGAAAAGTTTATTGCAATCGGTCATTTGGTCCATATAAAGATTTTTTTTAAAAAGGGGCGTGATCTTGCCCCCTTTCCACAAACAAAGTGATTTTTCTTGTACGACCAACAAATATATATTCCAAATTTCGACTTCGTATTTATAATGGTTTATAAGATAAAGCCATTTAAAAATTCTAGCTGTATTGGGCGGTGCTACGTCTTTTTACCCCTTGCAGTCAGAATTTCCAATAATCCCTTCTGAGTGCGCGCCTACGTCATAAAAGGAACCTACATTACAAATTTCAAGGTTCTAGCTTTATCCGTTAGGTTTGGGAAGTGATCAGTCAGTCATCCAAGCTATTTATATATATATAGATATATATTGTCATATCGGTTCAATATTTGGAAGAAAAAATAAATATACCCTTCTCTCCCCAAGAATTTCGAATCAAACAGTTTAGTTGACCAGCAGTTACAGATTTGATGAGTACCCGAAAATGTCCTTGCAAATTAAGAACATAGTATTTCTCCATCCAATATTTTAATTTCGCCAAAACTGCTGATTCACAAGTAAATTACAGCGTCTTTGGACTTTACTGTCTTATGTATTATATACAATTTCCAAACCTTGCCTCCTGCCCAAGACAAGAAAACTTAACTACAAGCAAAAGTTTTCTCCTGCCACAAAAATTACAATTCATGTTAGTAAATAATAAAATAACAACGCATTATTGTATCATATTTCATTGTTCCATTTGCTGCTGGTTATCATTTTGCTTAAAATACAAATAAAAAAGTTTAAGTCTTCATAATTCACCAATACAAACAATTACTCCTACTCTAAAGAATAATTTAGCTTTGTCATGGAGGGCGCTGAAGAAGAAATATCTATTTTGTAACCGTATGTGAGAACAGGATATGATTACATTTTATCCATTCATTATTTGTTGTTTATTTTTACGCTTTTCGCTTCGTTTTGTTTTTATTTATTACTTAAAATATCAATGATACAAATAAAATAAGACACAAACACACCCACACATAAGAGAACAACTCGTATTACAATGAAACATAAATAATCATTAAGGAACTAGTGGAAAACGAAAGAAATTCTTAATAGAGACAAGTATAGAATAGAAAAATAACATATAAGAAAAAAAAAACAAACATACCCTTAACTAACAACTGAGACGTGCAAAACTCAAAGATTTATAAATCCTTTTTTTCCAACACTTTTTGGCAATATATAAATATGAAGGCATTAGAGGTATAGGGGATACCAGTAGGGTTTTGTTATTTTTAAGTTTTTTATTTATAAAAAATATTTCTTTCTCAACTTATAAATATCGAAAGAGAGTGAAATTTGTCCTTCTAAGGGTACAATATGTGCCCTTACAATTTGTTATTGTAGGCTCTTTTGGCTGGTTTGCAGGCATCCTTTTCCGTAAAGAAAAGGAGTCAGGGAGTAAGGTTCTTATGATCCCCGTGTGGTTAACCATTGGTTACGCAGTCTATTTTTAAACACTGTGGTACGATTCCGGTGTTAATGTCTGAGGGGGTCAAAAATTCAAAGTCATTGTGATGGTACTAGGTCAGTATAGTAAAACCCCAAAAGGGTTTGGCGTTCTCAGGCCAAACTTTTTTTATGTCCTTTTATATTTTTTTATATTTTGAATTTTTTTGGCTGTGTTTTTCAGCTATTACTCAAGAACCATTGATGATTTCTCATATCATTCTTCAGCTGAACTGTAGCTTAGGCTTTAAAAAATAATTTGCATTACTATATCCATGAAGAAAAATCAAGTTCAACTCATTTTATCGAATGAAATCTTTTAAACATTTTCCTTACTACTATTAAACCATATATCTACAATATTGGAACAAAGTGCGTATGATTATTATAAAATCCGTATGAAATTAATATTACTCATACGTTATACAACAGATGTAACGAGTTTATTATAGAAACTCGCTACATATGTACAATACAGTACTTCGGTCAGTGTTGTCATTCAATACCATCAGCAATGACCAGTGGTTTCAACTTTTCATAGATACCTCACAGTACAACACATGATTTTGGGGACTCAATTCTTGGAACTGCATGTAAAAGTAGCCCTAAAAAGATGAAGTTCTGCATCAATCGTTTTGTCAAGTTACATGCCATAATAATTTAATATCGATTTGAAGTTAGTAGGTATCGTATAGGGAAAAATTGTCACGTTTTAGGCTCTTTTGTTTGACATAACATAAAAACTATATGATGGCGTATGAATATCTGAAGTAATATTTCACGTAAATTATACGCCATGGAGTACAACAGTTTAAATGTAACTGCTACAAAAAAACCTAGTTCAAAATCACTTCACTTGGTGAGTGGAATAGTTAAACTGTTGCTTATGTAGGGAAACATTATATGAACAGATTAAAGGAACTGTAATTCTTATTTATTTTTTTAATTTGTTTCAGCTAAATCAGACTAGTGGTTCTCGAGCTATGTCAAATCAAAAAGCCTAACACGTGACAAATTGTCACATACGATATTTACTAACTTCAAATCGATATTAAAGTATTATGGCATGTAACTTGACAAAACAAATGATGCAGAACATCTCCCTTTTGGGGCTACTTTCACATGCGAATCTCTGAATTGAGTCCCAAATCAATGAGCAATGTTGTATTGTGTAAGACAGCCAATATATGACCAAAAACTTGATGTTATAGGGGACATTGTATTGAAAAAGTCAATAAATGACAACTGTTTAATAGTTACATTCGATAAAAATTAGTATAACGTCATTTTTTATATGGATATATGGGCCTTAGAACACCAAATCCCTTAGGGGATTAACTACACTGATCTTGTTCCTTCACTCTGAATAGGATTTCCTCACTCCCCTTATATCGGCTGTTGCACTGTGTAACTAAATTTGTAATATTTAACATCCTTATTTTTATTAGAATTTAATTGTTTACTTATGTTAACTGCCCATTGGAGAAATTGTTATCACTAGACTTAATAAATAAAAAATATCAGCGACCCCATGTCAACACCCTTTACATTGTCAAGTCGCTTGCCTTACAAACCGCAAAATCTTTTAAATCAAAGAGAACATTAAACAAGAACTACAACAGTAATAATGGTAATAGCAATACTTAAATATAATATACAACAACAATAAGTCAATATGAACTAATAGTATAGCGCCACAAAACGTTCAACATGCATTACAACACACACATCGATATGATTTATAAACCCAAAGAACGAAACAAACAAAAACATAACTCAAACTGAAAAGAACTTTACTCACACACACATACACACACACAGAGACAGAAACACAAAAGTGCTTTATGCCTTTAAGACAATAGACACAAATTTTAAGAAACAAATCAATACATACTACAACATAAATATAGTAGAACATACATACATACATATAAAGTACATCTAAAAACATACAGAGTATAGTATATATATCATTGATTGTATGACGAGTATTTCATATTTTGTTTCATTTCACGATGCCGGCTGCTGAAAACAAAGGGGAAAAACAAAATGTATATAAGGAGAAAAAAATCTCATGCGTTATTACTGAACGGAACAATCAAACCTTAAACACAAAACGTACAAAATCAAAGAAGACAGCTTAGACGAAAAAAAAACAAACAAACAAAATAAAAAAAAATTACCCAGATGAAGATGTACGAGTACGTGCTCAACATAATCAAACATCAATTTGTGGTAATTAGGATTTTGGCAAAAGTATTGTAGACTAGTATTGAATTGCACTGACAGACATACGAGTGTATGTACATGTGTAGCAATGCAACACATACGAGGATTTACAAAATCACATCTGGTCTCCGGAAGTGTATTTTTCAACGATAAATCTGAAGGCGTTGTGCAGACGGAATATTAAAAGATGAGTTGATGTTTTTTTGCGGAAAAAAAATTGGGTTTACATTTAACTTCAAATATGCCAAACATATGGTGTTTTTAACTATAAAATTTAAAGCGGTTTTGTCAGTGGATGCTGGTGAAAATATCAATATGGAATATATAAAACTTAGCCGCCCGTTAAAGTGGCTATCACCTTGTAAGCCTTATCCTTTTTAAGCTGGATTATAGTAAAACATTTCAAAACTATTGTTTAATTGGCTTTATCTATTTACATGATAAATGGTATATTTCCAACATCCATCATATTCAATTCAATTATTCGGGAAGGCCATTTTGGCAATCATTTTTTCACTGCATTTGAAAATATTATTTATTAAAAAATTTCCTGATCATTTTTTCCACTCTGAAAGAAGTGGGCGTGCCCCCCACCGCATTCGTCTTTTGCTGCAGAGAGACAGATTAAGTACGCAACGAGACTAACTACGGCGGATGGGGAGACTAACGGATGGGGAGACTAACTACGGCGGATTCGTCTCGCGCTGGGGGGGAGAGAGAGAAAGAGTAGCAAGGCTAATGACGCAGCGAGGCTAACTACGGCGTATGCTGCGGGGGGCGTGCCCCCCACCGCATTCGTCCCTCGCTACAATAGCAATATTTAAAATCGTTCTCTTCATATGTTGAAATACTAAAAACAACAACAAATTCGGTCATAATCCCCATTGGGGCTTATGTCCGCAGATGAAATTGGGGGTTATGTCCGACAAGTTGCCCGGACATAAGCCCCAAAATCGTTTTGGGGATTATGTCCGTGTGGGGTTATGTCACGGCACCATTCTTTATACCGATTTTCTATTTATCGGCACTCGATCGGGCATATAATCCGATTATCATACGATCATAGTTGGCAACTCTATTCGTTCCTTTGTAGATAACAAGGTTTGTGTCAAGGATTGTTCGGTGTTTTTGTTGTGAGTTTTTTACGCCAAATTCCACCAAAGATGGCGCCAGCTAGCTTGCGGCATTTTCGGATTGCTAGTCTACGTCGCTTCCACTGAGCTATCGAAGGCTACTAGAGCCACATTATGTGGTGATCTTCGTTGATGCTATTTTCTTACCGGTGTGTTTGGCTTCTCGATTATTTCGTGGAGCTTTTAACACTTGAGGTATGTGAGGATAGTGGAGAAGTTACATCAAAGGGTGGCATCAATCGAAATAGATATTAGCCCTGCTAGGTGTCGCATAATCCTTCTACACAACTCTTGTAAAACAAACTCTATTGGCAATTATTGCCATTATTATTACATTACATTATTTCCATCGCATTTTAATGAATTTTTCAAATGTTCCTTCAGTGTTCACCCAATTTACACAGTTATCCATTTAGTGGCTTCAAATCCACCGGTCTGGCAAGGCTGTCAACTGCTAAATATCTGCCATCAGAAGCGTCATTTATTTAGGAAAACTTTTTCCATTTACGAATATGGATCGTTTAATAATCGTGAAATGCGTAAAAAAAAGTTAAAACTTACTGCAAAATTGGTGCTTTAAATGTGGTCATAATCGACCTAGATTGGAAGTGTTACATATGGGTTTAGGCCTGTGCATCGTCACAATGTGCGTACTAACAAAAAAAATCGCTTCTGTTAGTAAAAGTTTGGCATATAGTCCGAATATGTCGATTCCAGGGCGTTATCAGCAATTGGTCATACCTTACGACTTATTATATGCGTACTTTTTTATTTGAATTTGCACTTCCATCCATATAAAGTCTTACCCAGTCAGCAATTAAAGCCGGCTGAGAATTAGCCATAGATATGATAATGCTAATTTGTCGAACATAATTTTCTTTAGCGATGAAATTCATATTTCAGTCGGTGGTTACGTCAACGAGCAAAATTTTCGCATGTGGAACATGGCATACGGTAAAAATTACTATAATGCTGGAAGATATTTGGTTTCAACAAGATGGTGCCGCGAGCAACACAACATGATCTATTTTAGATATATTGCATAGGAAGTTGGCAGAGTTTAAAGTTGGAGCATTTAAAACCAACAAGTATAAAGTTATAGCCGCATTACCGACCGAAATGTGCGAACAAGTGTTCGACAAATGTTTCAAAAGGATCGACTTTTACAAACAATCTAAGGATAGTCTTTTAGGGAAACTGCACAGCGAATGACTTAGCAAGACCAGAAACTTCCTTACAAGTTTCAATAGAATTTAGACGTATTGGCATACCACAACTAACTGGTAAGAACATTCTGCCAGAACTCTGTTATATAATTACTCTCTTATATAATTCACCAAGCAGAAGATTAGAGACGATCTATTAACTTTTCTTCGC
This sequence comes from Muscina levida, assembly GCA_964034835.1. Classification (NCBI taxonomy): domain Eukaryota; kingdom Metazoa; phylum Arthropoda; class Insecta; order Diptera; family Muscidae; genus Muscina; species Muscina levida. Next base: position 101,491,705 of record OZ035880.1, read on the forward strand.
AATACAACTGAAAGTCTCAACATGATACAAATGATAGAAACATTGATATTGATAAAACATTGTTAGTAGGCCATCATGTATCAAGGATGAAAATAAGAACAATAGGCTACACAGCTGTCTTGATAAGGAAGCAAAGAATATACTGAACAACTTTTCAGTAAATATACAGCACAATACAGCTGAGGATCGACAACAATGGGATTCTAGTTTTTTTTTTATAAGCCAGAACGATTTGGCTCAACTGAGCAGACGAACAATTTTAAGCTTTTGCGGTGAGTGATTCAATTATCGACTGGTCAACCGAACTTAATTACTTATTTTCCTCTTATATTGGATGAAAGAGATATGAAGAACTTCTCTCATTTGAGTAGTCAAAATGCCTAGAAGCTTTACTAGGATCAAGACATGATCTCCAACATGTTTTATCCACCAACGGTCGGTCCCGGATAATTAATTGAAATTGGCCATAAAATCAGTGGTATACAGTGGTAGTTGTAACCGAACGTACACACTCAACAATATGATGTGCTGGGGTGCGCTCACACAAGAAGCGAATTGTTCACGCTAATGCTAATGCTGTGGTCTCCCAACAATCGTTGAACATTCCCAGCGGCAGAATTTGAGAGGACTTTCATATATAACGCATGCAAAAGTCCTTAATTGACAATGGTTAGGGTTAATGTTATTCCATGATCCCTTGCCTTTTACAGACCTGTAAAAGGTATATAAGAAAGAATGCAAATGGAAGGTATGTGTGTGTATTCATGAATCATTCATCCTAACTTATCAAAAACTAATTTGAGGGTGCAAGTCCTTTTTTTCTCATGTTTATGCAGCTGAACTTGAAAATCGACGATGGAAAGCCTTGCTTCCCAATCTTAACGGGTAGGAAAGAAGCCATTCGAACTCATGAAAGAAGACCTTCCTATTCATGATTTCCTCCGCTGATATCTCTGTCAGTATCTCCGTCTGTTTTCATGGTAATTGCGATACAAGCGTGTGTGATATTACTTTCATAACACTCAAGCAGAGACTGATTGTTTTGAATTAAATACGAGTACGTGTGTATTGCTGATCTTCTCTGTGTGGAAAAACAAGATGCAGTGAGATGCCTATTAATAAATTGTTACGGCAAATTTGCGGTCTGCAGCATCGAAGCAGCCGTTGATGAAAGAAATAAAGATGAATGAATCTGGCCGAGGCATAGTGGTTAGAACACGCGACTACCATGCGGGGGATCTCATGTTCGACTCCGGGCTCCAGTCATCTACATTTTTTTTCTTTCTCGAATTTCGTGTCAATCGGCATGTCTAGTAATAACTTCTCCAACAGTGACGTTCGTATTTGTCGATAAACAAGTAGGTGCCGTTTTTTGTGAATCTAAAATAGAAAGTGTGTTTATTCGCAACAACGCGATAAGCTATCCCATACCTTATTCATGGGGTGTAAAGGGAAGTTAAGTTTTTTTTAAGTTTAAAATCGAACCCAGGTCTTTCGCATGAAAGTTGCGTGTTCCAACCAGTATGTCGGATTAAATACAGACAAACTGTTATTGAGTACTTTACAACTTGGATGTAGTATTGCCCCTTTAGTATGAAAATTATCGATGTTTTTAATTCTATTAATCAATATTTTTTTTTAAACATCTTAATATATGTTGGACAATTTCTACATCACGCTTTATGTTTGGGTTTCATAAAAAGAATCACAAAGGGCTGCTAACAGCTTTGAATTGACCTCGATAGCTTTGCCAGTCCATTACGGATTTATTTAAAAATAGCACATGATGACATAGCGACCCAAGATCTTCCGTGCTCCCTTTTCGTAGCAAGTAATACATCAGACCTGTAACAGCAAGCCTTCTACAGGCCTCACAAAAAGAAGGGAGCAATAATTAGTGGTTAACAATTAATTTAATTGTGTTTCATCCCCGTTAAAAGAGTATAGTCATACCCACCGGGTATAGGACCGGACATATACATACACATAAAATTTGAGTTGGAATTTTCTATCCTGCTGCTTCCGATACTAATTTTAAGTTTGGGTTGATTACAAAAAATAGGAGTAAAGTTCCGCCTACGTTATTGTGTGACCCATTCGCATATAATCAGATTTAACTTTAGTTTTACTTTTAAGAGAACGCAGCGTGAAATTTTGTAGTCCTCTTCGATGTCACCTTAAATTTTAACACATATTACAAAACATGCCACAAATATAGACAAACAAGACACATACAAAATCGTGCAATAAAACCCAGAAGACATTCAACAAAAAACGAAAAAACAACGAGCAACATATATCACGCATTACAACACTAAACGCCACATTAACTGTTGGTTTTGGTGCAAGTTAATCAGCTGTACTCACGGTCTGCTGTTGCATAGATGCATTCGATGTAGTTGCCATATTATTAGCAGTGTTCTGTTGATGTTGCAAGAATACCAACGGTCCAATATTGTGCGCAGGAGATGCCGTATTGCCGCCAGCAGCCGATGTAGATGCTACGCCGCCATGTAAAGGCTTGGGTTGTTGCATGATAGGTTGAACCTTTGAGGGTGGCGCCACACAGCCGTTATCGAATTGATAGTACATAACATCGGTAGCGTTGGTGGCACCACCGTAGAGCGTGGTACCTTGTTGATGACTAGTAGAAGTGTTGCCAGATCCTGAAGTTTTATACAAATTGGGTGGCAATGGATCAGCGGTTTGTGCTCCAGAAATATGATAAGCTGTTGGTTGTTGCTGCGGCAACTGTTGCTGCTGCTGTGCTAGTGCTGAGTTCTGCGATGTTTGCGGCTGCTGTTGCTGAGGCGGATTCCTTAAGAATTCTGGCATTTGTGGCATTTTGTAGTTGTAAATAAATGGTGGCTCATACTCGTTGGTTGTGGGATAAGCCAAGAACAAATCGGACTTTGCCGGATGCAGACGTGAATTATAACCTATGTTCGGATATTGAGAACCCATTAGCGGATAACCTATACTACCCAGTGGCGGATAATTGGCACTTCCTGTCAACAGTTGGGTTTTGGTAATACCCTGTCCCGATAAACGCCTCGTGGGTACACCCAAATCTGATTTGGCATCACGTTTCTTGGCATGTACGGCCACCGATGAGGGTCCCTGATAGTAATAGGGGGCAGCTGGTGTATTGGGCCATTCTATGAAATGATCTATTTGAGTGTTAGTAAGAGAACCACCACCTGCGCCGACGCCACCATTACTACTAGTGGCACTTATACTACCATTACTGCCCCCGGGCAGGGGACGGCCGGCATTGTTTAAACTAAATTTATATTGATTGTTCTCAAAAGTCGTATAATTCAACAGACGATGACTGGGTTTCGATTTCTCTCCACCACTCTTGTCCAGCTGCTGCAACTGTTGTTGTTGCTGCTGTTGCTGCTGCGACGGTGCTGATGATGATGAAGCCTGCGAGGATTGCATCGGCTGCTGTACATAGATGTGGATGATGATGACGACGACCGGTGATGATTGTAATTATAGCGGTGAGTGGGAGGTGTGGATGTAAGTATGTTTTTGTGTGGGTGTGTGGGTGTTAGTATGGTGGTTTAGACCATGACCAAGGGGTATTTTTTTTCGGTATAAATGTTAATGTTTTGCGTATAGTAAAAATAGAAACGGGAATGGTATTTTCAACAATTTGTGTTAATAGTATTATAGAGAAAGCAAAAAAAAGGATTTATTTACCGTTACTAGATGACTGTTAACTGCCGCACCGCAGGAGGACGCATTCACGGGTTGATGTTGCAAGTGGGATGATGACGGGTGCTGCTGTTGTTGTTGGTGGTGGTGATGGTTAGTAGTCGAGTATTTGTTGTAATTGGGCTTTGGCTGAATTGGGGTCTCATGGCGTCTATTGCCATAAAATGAGTTTTGTCGATGCTGTTGGTGTTGTTGTTGCTGCTGGTGTTGCTGCTGCTGCTGATGTTGTTGGTGTTGTTGGTGTTGATGTTGGTGATGCTGATGCTTTTGATTACTCACAGTCTGTTGCATAAGGCTATTGTAAGCTTGGGAATTACCACCTCCATTAATAGAGGATTTACGATGGCTACCACTAGATGCCCCAGAGGATTTGTTAGTACCATAGCGTGTACTATCACTCGATCTGGACGAGTTATAATGGCGGTGCACGTAGAACAAACACATACATTGTGGGGGGGTTGGAAAGGAATAAATTCAAACACATTAGCATTGGTTCGGGGTTGGGTCAGCGAGGCAATAGGGATCATTGTGTAGATGTAAGTTTTTGTGTGTGTGCAATTAATTTCTAAAAGGATTTGCATAGTATATTTGAAATTAAGTAGAATTTTTACCTTTCAGATGAATAGGCATAATCCTGATCAGCTCCCAGGCCGGAATCGGTATGCTCGTGTGAAACTCGTAACGCGGAATTTTCCATGGGACTTAGATTAGAACCGGTCGGTGAAATGAAATCGCCCATGCTCATGCTAGACATCATGCTAGAAAAACGAACAGGGTGGTAAATGTTAACAAAAGTCGGCATATGAAAATTATTCAATAATTGGTGAAAGAAAGAAATTTTATATGGAGAAATTTTATTTAAATGTTGAAATTTTGTTGGAAGATTAGAAAATTTAGAATTTAATATGTATGTAGTTATTCTTATTAATTTGTTATTTATGTTAAAAAAGAAAATTAAGTTGTATTAAAGCTATGGAAATATTCCATATCTGTTTGAAACCACTGCACTATGGTCCCAAACAACTTTTTTTTAAAGATAGAAAGAAACATACAACAACATAAAAAATGTCTAAAGACTATATATTTTCTTAGTGGTCATGAAAACTATTCAAATTTAGGTCTTTATCGAAATTCTTGGATTTGGTTCGTTTTGTTGTGCTGCCCACATAACCCATATGTTTGAACTAAGACATAAACTTGAGAGAAATTAAACTTTAAATAAAGTCATTCTTCTTATTAGGCGGAAACAACAGATATTAATCCAACGATTGCCGTGCGTAGCTAAGAATTCCAAGCTCTTCGGTCATCTGCGCTTAGTAGATAGTTCGCCACACCAAGTTTGGTGCTTAACTTTCACCATCCAACGATGTTTTAAACGCCCATTTCTAACCGGTCATCGAGTTAAATGCGCTTCTGTCTATTTGAACGCGCTTGACTTTGTCGATGTCGTTATAAAGCTCATGGTTCAGTCGACGACGAAACTCGCCGTCGCATATTTTCAGAAGTGTTTTTCTCTCGAATATCCCCAGAATCATTCAAGGCAGGTAAGATCAGTGTCTGGTAAAGTTGGATCTTTGTTAGTCGGGAGAGAGTATATGAATTCAATGCTTGATTTGCTATCAATACTCGTCTCTTGATTTCTAGGCATGACATAATTATTTTAAGGTACTCTAGGAAGGGCTTTTGTCTTTCACATAGCATACAAGAAATTACCTTATATGCGATGGATAAAAGGCTGATCCCGCGATAGTTGGCACACACACTTGGATCGACTTTTTCAAACACATGATATGGAACCTTCAGATTCCAATCATCGTGCGTGTATTCCTTTAGATAAATCGTGTTTATGAGGTCATACATCGTTCAAGCCTTAAAAAGGTCTGCAGTCAGTCCATCGGCTCTACTCCGTCTTCGATGATTGGCGTAATTTCGTCATTTATGAAGCGTTCGGGAACGAGCAGAGTCTGAAAGTCTTCGCTCCATATTTGCAGCACAATTTATGTGTCCTCGACCAGATTTTTTTCCATCTCTGTTCTCATAGCTGGGAATCCTCGTTCTAACACCTTTGCGGTTTTACCTTAAGGTAGAACTTGTGGACTTAAGTACTATTCTTGTAATTTTCGATATCCTGACTGTCTTTTTTTTTCGTAGACGCTTTTTCCATCGAAGAGATGTTTTATTTCCCTCCTTTTCCAATATGGTCCAATTAGTTTGGTTTAAATAGACTTTAGTCGTTCATATCACACACTCGAGAGGACCTTGTATGCGTTGATTAAAATCCTGATCCCGCGATAGTTGGTAAACACATTCGATTCGCCTTTCTAACGCACAGAACATAGAATACTCAGATTTTAAACAACTGTCATACTTTCCCTTTGCTAAATTGAGTTTATAAGCTTATCACCGGCAGTTCTGACAATTTCTAATGATGGTCGGCATTGTTATTCTTTAGCCATGCAATTTCCTGCCATACCTCGTTATGGTGCGGTTGTGGATATTCGTCATCTATGAATGGCGTGATTTTTGTGCACCTTGCGGGCACTTGCAAAATACAAAAATGTTTCCTTGATATTTGCAGCACACTCTTCGTGCCCGTGACCAGTATCTATATGAGAGGATTCCTGAGTGTAACCTTTATATCGGAGGTCGGCAAAGCATAGCCCATGGGCTATTCAGCCTTCAGTCTCGCTTGAACATTCTTTCTTTCATTTCTATAACAATTTGTTTTACTACATTGTAAGAGGGACGAAAGCAACTCTCCACGCACATAATATGGTTGTAGACAGCTGCCGACCTCTGCTTTAGATATCTCCTAGTATAATTTCCGGGCTTCAATCGTATCTCTGTCTTGTTCAACATCCTGAGGGGTCCTTTTGCATCACTTCTCTTCTCCTTATATCGTTTGCATAACTCATTATTACCAATAGCTGAAGTGTTGGCGTATATGCATTATCATCGTACAATACGCGAGATTCTTCGTCGTACCAGGACTTGCTTAATCGTCGGTTTTTAGCAGTTGCGGCAGTGGTCATACTAAACTTATTCTCATCCTTTTCATCACATGAATAGGATATGGTAGAGCTTTTCAAATTTGAGTGGGTGATACGCTTTTATATACTTCTAGATATTCTTTTTATCAGAAGTCATGCTGTGTAAACTGTTTTTTTTCCGATTACTGAACCAAGAATGAAGTCATTTTGTCGTAAAATCACTCGGAAACACTTCAATGCCATGTCCAGAGCAGCTATCATATGTTGTTCTTAATCTCTTATAGAATTCATCTTAGTGTTCAGGGGGTCTTTAGCATTCGGTGGAGGTTCTTGTCTTTTTTTTTGTTCTTTGCCTTTTTATAATTTACGATATTTAAGATAGTTATAGACATTCAATAGCCCCGCGAGGCTGGTAGTTATCTTTTTTTCACACAGACACGATCAGCAACACCCACATACTAAAAAGTTTGATTCAAAACAGTCAGTCTTTGCTTGAGTCTTACGAAAGCATTATCACACACGCTGGTATGCAAAAAGATCACTCAGAACCATGTTAATGCCATGACCAGGTCGATCATATATTGCTTCTGAGCACTTATAGAATTTATCTTTAGAGCACTCGGGGTCATCAGCATTTGGTGAAGGTTTTTGTCTTTTCATTATAATTTGTGTATTTAAGGCAGTGATATACATCCAATAGGTATCGATTATATACTATTTCTAAGCTCTTATATAATTCCTCTTAGTGTACTCGAGGTCGTCAGCATTTGGTGGAAATCCCTGTCTTTTTATTATAATTTGTTTATTTAAGACAGTAATAGGCATCCAAAAGCCTCGCGAGGCTGGCAGAAATCGGTTTTTTTCTAGATCCGTTATTCTCACGAATTCGAAAGTTTTGCTTGACTCAAAACAGTCAGTCTTTGCTTGAGTGTTCTGAAAGCACACGTTTGTATCGCATTCAACACAAACATGGACACAATTGTAGACAGAGAAACAGTGTTCTATGATTGTGGGAAGTGCATGAGATTTGGAAGAGCACAACAGTTCCACGAATTTGAAAGTTTTTCTTGATTTAAAACAGTCAGTATCTGCTTGAGTGTTATGATAGCAATATCATACACGCTTGTATCGCTAACAACACAAAATTGGACACAAATACAGACAGGGACACTTTGTTCTACGATTGTGAGAAGAGCATGAGACCACGATTGTTGGGAGAGCACAAAATTTCCACGAATTCGAAAGCTTTGCTTGATTCAAAACAGTCAGTCTCTGCTTAAGTGTTCTAAAAGCAATATCACATACGTTTGTATCGTATTCAACACAAAAATGGACACAAGTACAGACATAGAAACTGTTTTCTATAATTGTTGACAGTGTGAGACAACGATTGTTGTGAGCGCACAACATTTAAACTGTGTACCATTGGACAGCAACAAGGGGTTACTGTCACGTTCAATTCTCAGAATTGAGTCCCAAATCAATGAGTTTAAAAATGTTGTACTGTGCAATATGCTTCTTTTTAGCCAAGACTTTTCATGATAGAGCATTTACATTCATTTACTCTACTTTCACGTTATTTCTCGGAATTGAGTCCCAAAATCATGTGTCATAAAACACCGTTCCAACTATTCGTCCGCTGAACACCATTTCCCATTTAGCTCAAAACGACGTTCAACCATTCTATTGACAGTTTTTCCTAAACATGTATGCATCACTTCAATATAAAATTTTTATAAAAACCAAATCTACTCTTATCTTTCACTTACCGCACCAAACCGCTATTGCGATCACATTCCCTCGATGATATCGTACTCGCCGAACGTATCGAACCATTTTTGGCACCATTACTATCATTGGGATTAGAATTTTGGTAAGATAAGCTACGATATACAATGGCAACAACAACTCAATAGTAGTAAAATTTTTAAACACACATTAGAGAAAAACTCCCCCCGCCCATATACCAATACAGTGACACTTACCCTCTTATGCGATCCACACGATTTTTGCCATGACCACTAATTGAGCCACTGCCATTTGTAATGGTATTGCCCGAACCAGTACTTTTGCCACCCACACTATTCTTGCTGTTACTTTTGTGTATGCGTATATTTGAATTCGAACGTTTAGAGTTAGTCTCCACAACAGTGTAGGGTATTTCTCTTAGTTGATCTTCGGTCATGCCAGCGGTATCGACTAAATCGAATTGTAAATGTTTAGCCAACTCACTGTTCCATATGCGATTGCGTGAATCCGAGGGAGATCTAAGGAAAGCAGAAAAGGAATTAATACATTTTGTAATAATAATACACAGTCATTCACTTACAGTCATACTTACTTATTCTTTTTGTGCCTTCTTGACTTGTGATGCGAATGCGTATCCGAATGTGAGTCATTGCTATGCAAACTACGTGCCACCATGCTGCTCTTCGATACCGAAGCCTGTTGCACTGAACTTTGGCCTAGACTAGTTTCTTGTTGCCTTCGTTGCGCCTCGCGCCACTGTGTGCTAGAATCGATTAGCTCAGAATGAGAGCCTACAGCACTGACACTACGTGCCGTCGATGAACGATGACCGGAATAGCTGCGTCCGCGCGTACTCTCATGATCAGAACCGGCTGAATCACGTCGATGACGTGATCGTCGATGTTTGCGATGATGCGAACGTGCTGAACGTCCAGATCCACGTGATAATTCACTCTCATTGTCGGAGGTCCGACGATGGCGATGTTTGTGCCTGCTTGAAAAGGTGCAAGAAGTAATAAAGATGATGTAAATTATTACTAAAATTAATATTTTCTGAGAGGGTTAAGGTCTTTGATGAACGGGTCAAGTTCACAATCAGGGAGGTAGAAAAGATTTCATTAAGTTTCTGCTGATCATATTAATGATATGTAAATAATAAGTAGTGGAGGTTATGTTAAAGGTGTTGGTTATGTTGGCGATATCAGTGAGGTAGACTGATTATCTTCATTAGGGTTAAAGAATTAATGTCAAGTGTAGTAAAGATAAATTGATGGGTTTAGAAGCAAAGGGATGCAAGTGCCAAAAAGTCCATTTCGAGATATTCGCCTTTAAAGTTTCTAATTCTAATGCAGTTATTACATGAACTGGTTTCCAAGCAGATATTAGCATTGGTAACACAATTCAACACATAATTGTGGGACTCAATTCTGAGAACTGTGCGTGAAAGTAACCCCAAAAAGAAGTAGTTCTGCTTTATTCGTTTTGTCAAGTTACATGCCATAATAATTTAATCTCGATTTGAAGTTAGTAAGTATCATACAGGGGAACTTGTAACGTTTTATGCTCTTTTGTTTGACATAACATGACCACTATATGGTGGCGTATGATTATCATAAGTAATATTCTATGTAAATCTTGCGCCACGGAAGACAATAGTTTTATTGTAACTGCTACAAAATAAACCCAGTTCAAAATCATTTGATGAATGAAAAGTGAAACTGTGGCATATGTAGGAAAATGTTGGCTCTATGAAAAATGCCCCAAATGCAAAATGTCCCAAAAAAAAACGAAAAATTACCCAAAATAAAATTGGGCGAAAAAATAAAAAATTTCCCAAAACACAAGAACGAAATTTTCCCCAAAATTTATGAAAAATACCCCACAAAATTTATGAAAAACCCCAAAAAAATATTCTTTTAAACAAATCTAGCATTATTAAAAGGGGGCATGGCCCCTGCCGCATACGTCGTTATCAGTTTCTGTACTCTATCTTTAGCTTTATTAAAAGACGAATGCGGTGGGGGGCACGCCCCAAATAACCCAAACTTAAAAAACCAAATTATACCTAAAATAAATGAAAAGTTCCCCAAAATTTATGGGGGATTTGTCATATGAAAAATTCCCCAATTTTGTATGGAAATTATTTGGATAATTTTTGGTTTTTTTTTGGGAATTTTGCATTTGGGGCATTTTTCATAGAGCCGGAAAATGTTATATGAACAGATTAAAGGAATTGTAATTATTAATTTTTTTAAATTTGTTACAGCTAAATCGGACTAGTGGTTCTCGAGTTATGTCAAACAAAAAAGCCTAAAATGATATTAACTAACTTCAAATCTATATTAAATTATTATAGCATGTAATTTGACAGAACGAATAATGTAGAACTTCTTCTTTTTGGGGCTACTTTCACGTTCAGTCCTCAGAATTGAGTCCTAAATCAATGAGCTGAAAAATGTTGTACTGTGTAATACAATTGGGAAATGGGACTTTGCCCAGAGGTTGAAAGTTACTGATTGTCACTCACTTGGGAGTGACCAGAAGCGATTCCTTTGTGGAAGCGGGTTTAGGCTGGTTAGCTTCGCAGCGGGAAGGAACATGGTAGTGAGTGGATCCAGATTCCAGCACAAAGATATCCACAAGGCAACTTGGCTATCCCCCGATCAAAACACCAAAAATCAAATTGATCATGTGGTTATTGATGGCAAGCATGCATTTAGTGTCATGGACGTGCGTGTGAACCGTGGTGCTAATATTGGCTCGGATCATTACCTGGTTGCAGCCAAGGTACGCAGAAGATTGAGCAGAGCGAAAAACCCACGTAACAAAACACAAAGAAAGCTGGACATCGCGAAGCTGCAAACCCCAGAGACAGCTACTGCCTACAACGACACAACGCCTCTACTTCTGACGTTCCCGATACACAGTGGCAGCATATTGCGCATTCCATGGCAACCGCCGCAACAACTGTGCTAGGATATGAAAAGTGGCGCTCAGACGAATCCTGGTACGATGAAGACTAAAGCCAGTGTTATCCAACCTGATCGGGCCTTATCAGCGTGGCGTTAGACCTGGAAAATCAACAACTGACCAGATTTTCACACTTCGGCAAATCCTGGAAAAGACCCAAGAGAAACAGATCCTGTCGAAGGCAGATGTCGACTATAAAGCTGCCTTCGACAGCTCGATACGGCAGAAATTACTCGAAGCCATGGCTGAGTTTGGTATTCCAGCGAAGCTGATACGTCTTTGCGGAATGACGCTGACTGACACGAAGTCTTCAGTGAAGATTGGCAAGGACCTTACCGAGCCTATCGACGGCCTATCGTGCGATCTCTTCAACATTGTGATTGAGATGATAATGAGAAAAGCTGCAGTAAACACGAGTGGCACTATATTCAACAAAAGCCACATGCTACTCGCGTACGCTGATGACGTAGACATCATCGGTCGAAAACTGCGGGATGTGACTGCAGCCTTCTCAGGTATACAGAAGGAATCAGCGATAGTGGGCCTAACGGTAAACGAGGACAAAACGAAGTTATTAGTTTCAACGAACAAAGAATCTACTCGTTTGGGAAACTGCGTGAACGTTGACAACTATAATTTCGAGGTGGTAGATAATTTGGTCTACCTAGGCTCCGCCATCAAATAAATGCTACTAAGGACTAAGCAAGCGATTCAATGACAGAGCCCTCTCTCGACGAACAAAACTCCAGCTTTACCAGATACTGGTTCTACCTATCTTAATGTATGGCTCAGAGTCCTGGGTTATGACACAAGCGGATGAATCGGTTCTGGCAGTATTCGAGAGAAAAATACTCCGTAAAATATATGGGCCCATCAACGGAGAGTATCGGCGTCGTATGAATCATAATCTGTACGAGCTGTACACTGACGTTGACGTGGTCAAACGCATTAAGGTGGAACGGTTGTGTTGGCTAGGTCATGTTGTACGCATGGACGAAAATGCTCCAGCTCGAAAAGTCTTCGACAATGAACTCGATGGACGGCGCAGAAGAGGGCGACCAAAACTCCGTTGGAAAGACCAGGTTACTGAGAACCTTACAGAACGCGGTGTGACTAACTGGAGAAGAAGCGCAGAAGATCGAGGCGCTTATAATATTTTTCTACGTGCGGTATATAATCCACTGGGATTGCATAGAAGTACCAGCTAAGTAAGTAAGTAAGTGTAATACATATTGATCTCATCTTATGCTAGTATATATAGATAGTTTCAAGGAACACAACTGCACACTTATCTCAATTTTTTTTTTATCAATTTGTCACTTGCATCCCTTTGCTTCTAACTGAATCAATTGTACTATGTATCGTATATGGCAGATTATTTGATCTATGTTAAGTAATTGTAATTGGCAATGCGAGTTTCACATTATACTGCCATGTCCTACTATTGGACAAACTCTATACTAATCTCTTAAAATCTACACCATATACTTTAATTTATTAGTTAAATACTTATTACTTTTCCCTATCTGACTAATTTCTTATCTGTGTGTTGGCATCCCAACATATAACCAGCACGGCACTTATTTCCTTTACCCATTTTGTACACCTCCCTACTCCTTTAACTACATAGTAATAATTACAATAATATACGTAACAATACCCATCACAATTCTCTATAATATTGATCATTCTGACAAATTCAATTACCTTCGCGTTGAACGTGAATCATTTGAAGAATGACTTTCCACTGAACTAGATCGATAACGTTGCTGATGCGTCGTCGTCGTTGTCGACGATGTGGATACGTGATCACCACGCTGTGATGAACGCGAATGCGTATGATGAGAATGATGATGATGATGATGATTATTACTACTGCCACCGCTGCCGCCGCCACCACCGCTACCGCTAACACCTCCACCACCTCCAGCACCGCCACCTGTGGTGCTGGCCGATCGCACAGATCGTGGACTGGACGGTTTATTGCCAAATAGTGAACGTTGCTGTGTTCGTGGCCAAGGCGCACTCCGTGTGCTGCGCGGCGAATCAGGTGTTTGCACATGATTGTTGCTGTTGCCACCATTGTTATTGTAATTACTTTGACTATGCGGCATCGTATGTTGTGACGGCTGATGATGATAGGGATTAATGCCCAGACTAGTTGGTATACTGTATGTGGAACGATAGGGGCTCTCGTAGTTGCTGCAAAATGATAAAGAAAACGAAATGAATGAGACAATGTGAATAAAGGAAGAAACACAGACAATGTCCAACGTCCATGTCTATTTAGTTTGGTGTACGTGAATAATAAAAATTGATCAATTACATTGCCATAAATATAAATTGTTTAATCATAAATCTAAATTAAAGGTAGTTATGGCTAAAACACTTGTACACGTTAAGGAAAGAGTGCGCGAGCGACTGCGGAAATCTCTTTCGCTTTCGTTGTTGGCAACAGTGGGGGAAGTTTGGAACATAAAGGGAACATTTTTGTATAAAAGGACATTATTGGGGAAATATCTGGAAAAGGATTTGTTTAAACGCCTACGGAGTTATCTTACGCTTAATTTCCTCCCCTCTCTTTTTCTTTAAATGATGAATACCCGCTTGTTCGGTAAAATTACAATAGACACCTTTTCTGTAATGATTTCGTCGATTATAACGCTCAGTACTTACTAATTTATACTTTTCACGGTATACATCATTAACGATTTCGTTTAACTTCGTATATACTTATTCCATTAACCCAAAGTAAGCGAACGTAGCGTCAATTGACTCCTATGCGCATTACTAGGAGATAGTAAAATAAACAGACATATTCATTTTCATTTTTTTTTTACTCTTCTCTTCTCTTTTTTAAATGCCGTTATTCTCTGTTGTGTTTGTAGCAAATAAAAAAAATAATTTAATGATCGGTATAAGAGGTGGGATTCGTGAATACATTTTTGCACACTCACGCACACTCACGAACATGTTGTTGTACATTCACTCACACTCACGTGTGAAAATTTTTAAATTTTTCACAATCACGTGTGATCACGATCCATTTTTGAACATTCACGAAAGCTCACGAAGATATTTTTTCACATTTACTCGCATTCACGTGTTCACGAATATTCACGAAAATTCACGACAAGAAAAAAACAGAAAATAGAGAAAATATAAAATTCCAACTGACAAATAATGCTATTGAAAGCAAAACGTGGCAAAATTATCGGAAGTCTGTTATTTAAGTAACTACAATACAAATTTTTCCCATTACATCCCATGGAGGATAGGGGAGAGCTTCTCGCAATCAATGAGCTGTGCGCTTTCTATTTTTTAGACACACTGATTGGGACCTACAGTTTTACACCGGTTCCGAACGGAATTGAGAAGCTTTTTCATGGCTAATTATACTCGATAGTGTCGCCGGCACTAAGCGAGGCGACCGTCGTCGAAAGAAATGTAAAGTGGTCTGACCGGGATTCGAACCCACGATCTAATGAATAACAGGCGCGCACGCTACCCATTACACCACCGACGGCCACGTAACTACCTATAACAATTTCAAAGAAATTTTAGAGAAATTGGTAAACAATTAGAACAAAAAACATATTTATTTGTATATTATACAAGAAAGTGTAATACATATACATATGTAAAGTTTTATGATTTGTATTTTAATATATAAAATTATTATATATTTTTATTTAGAAATAAAAGCATATCTACATTTTCTCCAAGTAGTTTACTTCGTCTTTCTTCCAATATCCTTCCAGATGTCGAAAAAACTCGTTCGCTCGTTGCTGAACTGGTTGGTATACAGAGAATTATTAATGCTATTTTCTTCAATATAGGAAGATCACTTGCTTCTTTCCAAAATTTTAAAATATCTCATTCTGCTTTGATTTGTTTGAGTAAATAATTTTTAATTTCTTGGTCGATATCATTATGTTGACTTGACGTAGTTTGATATACGTCCATATATTCATAAAATGGGTTATTTTTGGAAGTTGATGGTTCATTTTCTATTTCGACAATTGTTTTTTTTAGGAATGTCTTGCGCCATGGATTTAATAGTTGCATAAACCCTATTTTTCTCATCTTCTGTGCAAAGCTTCAATTCCTTAAATGGAGGATACAAAAACAACGCAATATAGTGCAAGAGTTCGGGTTTTAATCGTTTTTGAATTGAACGTTTTGCACAAAGTTTCAGTACTTGCATTAATTCGGAGTCGATAATATCTGCTTCACAATGTTTTATCAGTCTTTCATACCATAATAAATACATGGTAATTGTGGGAATAGATTCCATGCTCAAAAATTCAGAGCATTCCGTGAATAGTTGAAGAAATTTTAAAATGGTTGTCAAAAATAAAAAATCTATATTAGATATTCTTTCAAGTTCATCGTTTTCATTCAAAATTGTTTAAATTTCTGTTTTCATTCGTTCAACACTGTGCAACATGTAATATACAGAATTCCATCTGGTTTTAACGTGTTGTTTGAGCGAAAAAGTTAATTTCTTATTTAAACCAGAATGTTTAAAGTATCCAACTAACTTTTCACAACCATCTATCAATCGTTGTACATCAGAAATCTTATCCTTAAATAGGACGTCTTCCATTGCCAGGTTAAGATTATGACATGCACAGGATATCCTTTTATACGACTTGAAAGCAGCAACGACATTGGCCCCATTATCAGTAACAAATACGCTATTTTCAATTTTGTCCTCAACATGAAAATCTTTTAATATATTTTTGACGAATTATAATATATGGTCTCCAGTCTTTCGTCCTGAAAATCAAATAACAAATTATTGAAAATTTTCTGTATGAAATTGCATATTTAAATATTATGCTTCCCGATGTCGAATTCGCAATTGACTAAGATTTTTACGTAAAGCTCGCATTTTGTATTAATAAAATGGCATGATAATGTTAAAAAACATCGACTAATCAACTCATGTGTGGCTGCTGTGTAAGGGTTACCAGACTCATCATAAAAATAGTGTTGCCAAAAAAAAATCTGAATTAGAGTAAAAGAAATATTTTATTTGTCGTGAATTCTTGTGAACACGTTCACGAACAACATTTTCACACTCACTCACGCTCACGCAAAGGCTGTTGAACATTCACTCACACTCACGTGTGAAATTTTTTTAAATTTGCACATTCACATGTGTTTCCACGTGATTCCATCGTGAACACACTGTATATGTGAATCACGCCCACCTCTAATCGGTATGTTAAACGGTGGTTGAAAAATTTCATTCAGTGTTTGATCTGGAAATGTAAAGTCAACAACTGTGTTAGAAGTTTTTCGTGTTTGAATGCAAAGTTCTCCCGCCTTTTTTTAGTATGGGATATGAAAGTAGCGTTCCTCAAAATGCATGAATAACTTAACCACTTGTTAACCGATTTTTACAAACAAATATGTGCTTTAGTCGTAAAAGCAAACTCTTTCTAAATAACAAAACCAACATAAGGGTATTCTAATAAAATTGGGGCTAAAAACATATTTAATCTTAAAAAATAGTGAAAAAATCCGAAAAGTATGAATTATTGACGCTTAACAAGACAGTTATAGGAAGATATCTATATATAAATATATTTCGTTGGAAATTTCTAAGATTCTTCTTCCTAAAACCGTCAACAAATCAAACAAAAAAAACTGAAACCCCGGTTATTTACCGTAAATCAAGATTTTGGAGGTGTAAGGGAAATTTTGTATACATATTCATATTGTACTCGATCAGACCTACACCATATACTATGTCACTTCCCAAGTTCCTTCAAAATTTTCTAT
Organism: Muscina levida; assembly: GCA_964034835.1. NCBI lineage: Eukaryota > Metazoa > Arthropoda > Insecta > Diptera > Muscidae > Muscina > Muscina levida. The sequence goes on from OZ035880.1 coordinate 101,508,930, forward strand.
TCTGTAGTAGTATATTATTAACGAACTAGTTCACTCCACTTCATTATCTATTTCATCATATAATTGGTATCGACGAGAGTTATTACGAATGACCATTAGTGTTTTCGTTAATGGATGGTAAGCGAGAGGGTGGCGATTGTATACCTCCTATGGCATCCCCATGTTAAATTCGTCAATAAAACGTATAGTGGGTATATTGACAAGGAAGTACTGTGTCATTCCTGGTCATCGATGGTATCATTACATACGTAATGCTTACCAGAACAAGCGGGTAGTTATAACAGTGAACGGCAGCCCAATACAACCACAATATGAGTTTGTGTAAGTGAGACGCTCTCTATTCACTGTAGTGCCGTCGGCTTTCTTAACATTGTTGTTGGTTTCGCAACCAACAGATTTGCCATAAGCATTATTTCAGCTTTGCGGCTCGCCGTGCTCTGCGTCATCATAATCGTTGTTTTTGTATTTATTCGCTATGTTTATTAGAACACTGATTTGGAATTTATTTCAATCTCAAGACCAAAAACAAAATTAAATAATTGATAAATATTACTGCCGTGCGTGTGACAAAGTACATTAACATATTAGAACTATTTTTTACAAAAAAAAATCATTTCTTTTATTGTCGTCCTATCGACACAACCTCATCTGACGAAAGCTCAAGCGAGACTGAATGAATTTGTTTGTTTTTGTTCAATGTGTAGGAGAATACATGTTTGGCTCTCTCGCTCATGGCGCCCATAGGCTACCTTGAGCCGTTGACTGATTAATAAGTACTAAAAGGTAAGGAGATCAGTACATAGCGATCTACATTAGCCTTACGAATATTAAGTGTTTTACTTCCCGGTTACCTCCATAGATAGGTAATTTATTTTCGCCACATAAATCTAGAACTTAAATTACCCATTAATTCCGTTCCACGGTGTTTTTTTTACACTCATAATTCTTATGCGAGTCTTCGTTATAACGGTTCACTCCCTCAACAGGGTTTTATATATAAAAAAAAATTAAGAAAAACTTTATTTCCCTTTACACCCCATTAGTAAGGCATGGGACAGCACAAAAAACTGCACCTACTTGTTTATCGACAAATGCGAACGTCATTCACGTCATTCACTGCTTTTACTAGAAATGCCGATTGACTCGACACATATACTACGAAGTTGCTATCGACAACATAGAGGGGGCCGGCAATGAAATATGTAGATGACTTCAGCCGGGAATCGAACCCAGGATCTCCCGCATGGTAATCGCGAGTTCTAACCACTATGCCACGGCCGGTCCCGGTTGTATATATAAAGATTTTCTTAAAATTCATAAATGCTTCGAAATGTTTGTTTGATTTAAAAAATAAAAAAACTTATTTCCCTTTTACATTCCTTGAATGAGGTATGGGACAGCTTCTGCTGTTGTTGTGAATTAACATGTTTTAAATTTTAAGAATCCCATAATGGCATCTACTTATGTATAAACGAAAGCGAACGTCAGCTGTATGAGAAACTTTTACTAGACTTATACTGTGAAATTGCTGTCGACAACACCGAAAGAAAGAAACGTAGATGACTGAGACAGGAATCGAAACCAGAATCTTCCGCATAATAGGCGAATATTCTAATCATCTTGTCACGGCCGGCCCCATATTTATAAAAAATGGCTGTGCTTTAAAGTTATGTATTCAATAAATTTTACATTGATTTAAGGAAACCTTCTCGATTAAAGTTAAAAGTATGTATGTGTGTTATGAAAACATCATACAAACTATGAATACAATAAACTCATTCGATTGTAAGTAATTGCACAAGTTTTTATACGTAACGGCAGCCAACATCAAAGTCTGCACTACATGTTACGACAACATGGTACTACTTAAACTAAAGCTATGAACCATGATGAAAGCCAATGACTGACCTTACACAATTACTCAATAACACAATAAACTACAAAAGCACCATTTTTTTTAGCAATTTTTAAAATATATCACAGCAAATGGCAACATGTATTATACGAATTATAGAGACTGCTATATAGTTATCGGATATTTAAATAACATGCACCAGCTTATAAGCTCGATTTGAGTAAAAGGTGATGTACCATGTCCTGTGCTTAACACGGACGATCTAGGGATGAAAGACCCCCCCCCCCACAATGTTGACGACCACCGCAAACAGATTAAGGACCATGATTTGAGGATATGCACCTGGAATGTTAGAACACTGTATAGACCAGGTGCCTCCATCCAACTGGCGGAAGTTCTCGAAGAATACATGGCTGATATAACCGCTTTACAGGAAATCCGGTAGACGGGACACGGGTGCGCGCAAATGATGACGTTTGACATCTACTATAGTGGTCATGCGGACAAGCACGAGTTTGGATGTGGATTTGTGGTTGGAAAGAGACTGCGACACCTAGTCTCTACGTTCAACCCGGTGTGTGAAAGTATAGTCACCATAAGAGTCGAAACAAACATAACACTTATATGTGCCCATGCTCGGACAGAAGAGAAAAGCGATGTGGACAAAGACGAGTTCCTACGATAGCCTAGAAAATGTATATGACCGTATCCCATGCCATGACATCAAAAAAGTAGTAGGCGATTCGTATTTGAGCCTACCATCGGAAAATTTAGTCTGCACACCGAAACGTCGAACAATGGCATCAGAATGATTGATTTCTCTGCGGCAAGAAATATGGTAGTTAGCAGCACTAGATTTGCCCATCAGGTATACATTCATAATGTAACATTATAATCTCCATATCAATTGACGAGGAATCAGATTGACCACGCGTTAGTCGATGGAAGGCAAGCATCGAGTGTTCTGGACGAACCAGTGATCAGGGGTGCGAAACTTGACTCCGATCACTACCATACTGAAGTTAAGGTGCGAGATGCGTACTTGAGTACTCAAAGCCGTCTCAAGATGATGCCTGGTTCGATGATGAATGTTGCAATGCCACGAAAGAGACGGATCCAGCATACCTGAAAATTCTACTAAAGAGTTAAGAATGGGTAAAAAAAAGTTGCCCTCCTGCAGGAACAGCAATGGCCAGCTAGTGACGGACCAGGATAACGTTCTGCAGATATAGAGAGAACAATTCAGAAATCTGCTGGATACGGATACCACTCAAGATGACCAATCTCCAATCCATGACGATGGTAATAACTGTCCACCTCCGAGTCAGAATGAACTACGTGTATCAATATACCGCCTTAAAAATTGCAAAGGAACTGGAGCCGATTGTCTCTCGGCTAAATTGTTTGGGGCAGATGGAGAGGAGCTGTTTAGGAGCTTACATCAGCTAAGGGAGAACAACTGGCTGAAGGACAGCATACCCGGGGATCGGAGTTTCTTATGTCCCATATACACGAAAGGATATAGTAGTGAGTATAAGAGTGGATCGCCCGCAAACCGCTATTTTCCCGAAAATTGGCTCTTAGCTCGCGAGCAAGTGCCAAAAATAAAGAGCAGGCTCGCAAGCCAAGAGCTACAAAATTTCAAATGAGCTCTTCAAATGAGAGCAGCTCGCGAGCGTTTTAAATAAGTAAAATCAAAATGCAAGTACTTTTTTTTGTACCAAAGCACTCTTTTGTACTAAAAAGTACTTTTATAGACCAAAACTACTTTTACTGTCCCAAAAGTACAATAGAAGTTCTTTTTGGTACAAAAAAGTACTTTGGTACAAAATAAAGTACTTTGTACCGAGAAGTACATTAAAAGTACTTTTTGGTACAAAAATGGTACTCTGGTACAGTACTTTTTAGTACAAAAAAGTACTCCGGTATAAATAAAAGTACTTCGTGGAACAGAAAAGTACTATGTGGCCAATAAAATTACTCTTAGGTACAAAAAAGTACTTTATACCGGAATGTACATTAAAAGTACACTGGTACAAAAAAGTACTTTGTGTAACAGAAAAGTGCTTTTGGCCCAACAAAAGTACTCTGGTACAAAAAAAAAAGTACTTTGTACCGAAAAGTACATTAAAAACATTTTTTTTGTATTGTTTTGGCTCGCCAATCGATAGCCGAAAAGAGCGAGCCAATACGTACTGTGGTAAGAACTGCCGTGGAATAAGCTTATTACCGATTGCGTGCAAGGTCCTTTCGAGCATATTGTGTGAAGATCTAAAAAAACTAATTGGACCTTATCAGAGCGGCTTTAGACCTGGTAAATCTACGACGGATCAAATATTTACCTTACCGAAAATTCGGGAAAAAGGTAATGAGAAGCAGATCGACACCTACCATCTCTTTGTCGATTACAAAGTTGCCTTCGACTCTACAATAAGGAATGGGCTTTATAAGGTCATGTACTGCAAAACTAATTCGACTTTGCAGATGTACCTTGGAAACCGCAAAATCCTCTATTAAGATTGGTATGGATTACTCTGAATCATACAACACTGAAAGAGGTCTCAGGCAGGGCGATAACTTGCTGGTGTCAACATGTCTGGCACCATATTCAACAAGAGTCACATGCTACTAGCCTATGCCGATAATATAATATATAGACATCATTGGCCGAAATTTGCAGGATGATACTGTAAAGATTGGTAAGGATCACTCTGAACCATTCAACACAGAAAGAGGTCTCAGGCAGGGTTATAGCCTGTCCGGTACATCATTTAAAATAGTTATGGAGAAGGTGATAAGAAAGGCTGGTGTCAACATGTCTGGTATCATATTCCACAAGAGCCACGTGCCACTAGCCTATGCCGGAATGTTACTGCAGTTTCCTCATCACTAGAAAGGGGTCGCAAAAAATAGGTTTAGTGGTCAACGAGGAGCAAAACAAAACTAATGATTTCGACGAACAAAGAGACCTCTCGATGGGAGTCTTCATCGTCAACGTTGAAAATTATTGTTTTGAGGTAGGAGATGAGGTTACCTGGATATAAGTGTACGCCAATATATGTTTTTACGAACTTCTGCAGCACTTTAGTAACACCACTTTATCTCGGGATACTAAGAAACAGCTGTACCAGGTGTTAATTTTACCCATTCTGATTTATGCCTCTGAATCGTGGCTGCTTACGGCAAAGGACATTTAAAACCTTGGGGTTTTCGAGAGAAAAGTAATCCGAAAAGTATATGAAGCTATCTGTGTCGACGGCGAGTTTCGCCATCGGATGAACCACCAGCTATAGGAGCTTTACCACGACTTCGACATAACTTTAAGAGACACAACCCAACGACTACGATGGCTGGGACATTTTGACAGGGTGGATGTAAATGCTTCAGCAAGAAATGTGTTTGACCACCATATTCCATCTGGGATCATAGTATCAAAGTTTCGGACATATTATGTGCCTGGTCCGGTGTTTGTATATAGCCTTCCAATGTGCCGCCTCATACTTCATATATGCTTCAATATTGGGAATATCTAGCAACGTTTCCAGAGCCTATATCCAAGCAGCATATACGCTGAATTGCCTGTACTCGTAGGGGTTTAATATATTATAACACTTTTATTACAAATAAGTCCTCCAGATTATTGAAGCGTATGCTAGAATTGGTCTAATCAAACTTTTATAAAATCAGAGTGCCATAGTAGGACAAAAGCCCCATTTCGGTGCCTATGGTTCTTCTATATATCGACCAGCACCGATATGCTTTATTGAACAAATCCTATATGTGGTGGTGTCATCATATTTATTTATTAATTTATAACATATAAAAACGCCACAAAATATAAAAGCATCGTTTTATATTCATTTTATGTACAGTACGATGAGGCAAATATCCAAATTTCACACAATTTGTATGTGGGTACCCGGGTACCCCTGTCACTCTGGAGAAGGAGTTTTTTTTGTCACTCACATAAGGGTTAAAATATCTTCCGCCATTCCCCTACTCAGCTTATTAACGACTATCGCAGTTAACTTAATGTAGCTATACAGGGAATTCAAAATCGACCGTTTTGTCATGTCTTCTGCTTTCGTTTCTAAATTCTCCCACTATGCTTCACTATGCCATGGTCACATTCGACTATTCCCTCCCCCATCTCTATGTTTAAACAAGTCCGACATTTGCTCCACCTTAGCGATCAACATATGATCAATTTTGTAACCAAAAATTATAAATTGAAAGAAAAAATCAACAAATGTTGCAACAAAACCACCACCGATTATAAGAACTGACAACAACCAGCAATAACAACAACAAAAGCACAGGAAAATTCACAAAAAAATGATATGTGTTTGTAATTGAGTAATTATAGAAGTGATTTGTTTCATTCTGTTACAGAGCATCATGCAAACAAGCATGATATGCTTGTATATCCGACTCAACGCTAGGCTCTGTAGCTTTGTTTTTTAGTCAAAGTGAATTACGAGTGTTTGTTTGTGGTCTCTCGCCATAATTGTGGTCTTTGTGGTGGGACTTAAGCCACCAATCACTGTTGTTGTTGGTGTTGTTTTACTTGGCCTTTTCATTCAGCTTGATGCTGTGTTCGTTTGTTCGTTCGTTCGTCCGTTTCTTTGCGTTTCAATGTTAAATATTTGTAATTTTTCACTGTTTGGCATGTTGTTGAAATGTGAGTGTGCTTGGGTATGTGTGAGTGTGTGAGCGTAGAGAACGCAGTTATATATTTGCCCGTCATCATCGTTGTTGCTCATTTCAGGAATGTTTTTTGTTGTTGTGACTCTGCTGTTCCTACCGTCCATTTTCTCTTTCATATGATTTATGCCAGACCATTTAAAGTAAATTTGTTTACCAGTTTTGCAGCGAATTGCAGCAAGCGGGACTGCATCAGGAAGTTACTCAAGAATACCATTATAAATCTGTCGGTCGGTGTAGTTTTTTTTTGTGCGAGTATGCTTGGCTTTGTAGGAGCTACAAAAAGGTCTATGGAGATTGTCGTGGCGTTTGTAACATTTGTGAGTTACATAATTGCCTAGTATGTAGTACACGGAACTGAATGCAACTTTAAGCCAAGTTGAAACTAAAACTCCTGTATAAAGCAGAAGTTCGTTGCGGAAAGTTGAGTGTCGGTGCAGAAAAGTTACGGCTTTCTAAAATCTTAGTTATTGGTGCTGTAACAGCGGCATGTCTAAATAATACCGTCCTTAAGCATACAGAAATGTTAAAAACGGCAAATGAGTGAACCTATGTCGAATTTTTATTTTTTTTTTAGATATGTCGTCAGACCATATATTTAATATCAAACATAAACTTATTTTGGCTTTACATAGATAAGGGAGAGTTTCTCAAATTTAACGCACTTCTATTTTTGAGACTCACACAACGGAACTTACAGTTTAACGACTAATTCAAACATGAGCTGTTTGACCATAGCTCACTTGGGCCCATATATACATAGGTCGTGTTTTGATTCCCTTTAAATTTTCGCACCAATTAAACTGTAGAACATTTTCCGGGTCATTATATGGATAATGAAAAATTCCAAGTTAGGGTGAAGGTACAAGGCCAATATAGTAAAACTCCCAAAGGGTTTGGTGGTTTTTTAATGGCATTTTAATTTTTTAGCTTATCTTGCTGGTGAACAACCAACTTAGTATTTTCAGCTATAACTCCAGGATCATTAACAATTTTTCATTTCATACTCTAGGAGAATTGTAAAAATCGTCAAACTCAGCAGGGCTTTTATTATTCTGACCTAGTACCTTCACTCTGACTAAAAATTTCTCGCAATCCAACCCTTCTCCACCAGATTGGATGTTGCCTGGTTAGTAAATCATCAATGCACAATATTGGAATGATGTGCGTATGATTAATATAAAATCCGTATAATATAATTATTAATCATACGTTAGACGTATGTAGAGATGGCCATATAAAAACTTCGGTCTGTTAAATCGGATTTAGGTCTATTGAATCGGACTTTGGCCTGTTGAATCGGACTTCGGTCTGTTAAATCGGACTTCGGTCTGTTAAATCGGACTTCGGTCTGTTAAATCGGACTTCGGTCTGTTGAATCGGTCTTCTGTCTGTTATATCGGACTTCGGTCTGTTGAATCGGACTTCTGTCTGTTAATTCGGACTTCGATTTGTTGAGACGGAATTCGGTCTGTTGAGTCGGTCTTCTGTCTGTTGAATCGGACTTCGGTGTGTTAAATCGGACTTCCGTCTGTTGAATCGGAATTCGGTCTGTTAAATCGGACTTCGGTCTGTTGAATCGGACTTCTGTCAGTTATATCGGACTTCGGTTGTTGAATCGGACTTCTGTCTGTTAATTCGGACTTCGATTTGTTGAGACAGACTTCCGTCTGTTGAATCGGACTTCGGTGTGTTAAATCGGACTTCCGTCTGTTGAATCGGAATTCGGTCTGTTAAATTGGACTTCGGCCTGTTAAATCGGACTTCGGTCTGTTAAATCGGTGTTCTGTCTGTTCTATCGGACTTCGGTCTGTTGAATCGGACTTCTGTCTGTTAATTCGGACTTCGGTTTGTTGAGACGGACTTCGGTCTGTTGAATCGGTCTTCTGTCTGTTGAATCGGACTTCTGTCTGTTGAATCGGACTTCGGTGTGTTAAATCGGACTTCCGTCTGTTGAATCGGAATTCGGTCTGTTAAATTGGACTTCGGCCTGTTAAATCGGACTTCGGTCTGTTAAATCGGATTTCGGTCTGTTAAATCGAACTTTGGTCGGTTTAATAGGACTTCGGTCTGTCAATCGGACTTCGGTCTGTTAAATCGTACTTCGGTTTGTTGAATTGGACTACGGTCTGTTGAATCGGACTTCGGTCTGTTAAGTCGGACTTCCGTCTGTTGAATCGGACTTCGGTCTGTTAGATCGGACTTCCGTCTGTTGAATCGGAATTCGGTCTGTTAAATCGGTCTTCGGTCTGTTAAATCGGACTTCGATTTGTGGAGACGGACTTCGGTCTGTTGAATCGGACTTCGGTCTCTTAAATCAGACTTCGGTCTGTTAAATCGGACTTCGGTCTGTTGAATATGAATTCGGTCTGTTTAATCGGACATCGGTCTGTTGAATCGGACTTCGGTCTGTTGAGTCAGACTTTGGTGTGTTGAATCGGACTTCGGCCAGTTGAATCGGACTTCGGCCAGTTGAATCGGACTTCGGTCTGTTAAATCGAAGTCCTATTTTACCGGCTCGGCGGTTGCTCAGATACAACCACGAGCTGTCAAAGTCGATTTGCTAAAGAACACGAGTCATCAACACGATCCTGGGTTGCTGATACCAAACTGATTTACGACAAAAGCCGAATCATCGAACCACGAGTTGCAAAAGTCAATTTGCTGAAGAACACGAGTCATCAACACATTCCTGAGTTGCGTATACTAAACCGATTTACGACAAAAGCCGAATCATCGCTACTACCAAGAGCTGCAGAAGTCAATTTGCTGAAAAACGCGTGTTACCCACACGATCCTGCGAATTCGAAGCGGAATTACCAACAACCCCGTATTAACATTATATTCCCGCTGATACAAACCTGAACCACCGACAAACCCTAATCATCAAGATGACCAAGTATTGCTGATAAAAACCCGAATCATCAACAATACCCAAATCACCGAAACCCTTATGATATTATTGACATTAACACGAACCACGGACAAACCTGAGTCACCAATCCTCACTTGCTGATATCAACCTGAAACCCCGACAACACCCGAACCGCCAAGCTGACCACATACTGCTGATATTAATCGTTACCACCGAAGAACCCGAATCATCAGTAAACTGCCGAGTTGCTGGCATGAGCCTAAATCATCGAAAGTACCCGAATTACCAATATCCAATCCTGACCTACTTGAACTCTACAGTTTTGGGAGTAAAATATAAAATTCCCGATCATCTCAAATCGACTGGTTCGTAAAGTTCCAGACTATCTTTAATCGACCTAAGTGCCAAAACCAGTCATTGCAGTCAATACTCGTCTCGATCATCTAAAATCGGCTTGAGTCAAAATTACCAGACAAGACAACGCCATCACTGAATCCGAGTCTGAATTGTTTTCGTAACTAAATACTTTATAATAAGTTTGAATTATCGATAAACAATACTGTTGGCCTAGTTGCCCTTGTCGGGAAAAATCTACTGAGTTCTTCTTCCGTAGGTTTTGTGGGTCCTTATGGTGTGGCATAGTTGTAAGAACACGCGGCTACCATGCCGAAGATCCCGGGTTCGATTCCCGCTTCCAGTTATCTACATTTTACATTCATTGCCGGCCCCCTTGATGTTGTCGACAGCAACGTTGCAGTATAAGAGTCGAGTCAATTGGTATGTCCACAATGAAGGACGTGTGGGCAACTTAGTAACACTTTGTCAACATAAGATTGCACATAAAATATTTTGAACTTGAAAAAGATTTTCATCAACCTCATTGACATTACTAGTCCTACCTACACCTTCTGCTGCTGACCTTTTTTCTGTAGGATACTGTAAGTTCGTCTTCACCCTACAGCATCAATACCCCATCCACTTATCTTTTTCTATGTCTACTTCTTCAGCGTCATTTTCTGGTCTTGGTGATTTAATGTTATTGGTTTTTAAGTTATGGACAATTTACATTTCAGTTTTTTTTCTTGCTGTTCTCCTCATTTATCAGACTTCCACAACATTACGCGCCGGAATGTGGGCTGTGAACCAAAGTTACAACCCACTGACGGCTAGCGCCAGAAAATCAAGGCTCAAAGAGAGAGAGAGAAAGACAAAGAGGAAACAGTATTAATCGGTGGTTTGTGGTAGTTGGCTATGTAAAATCGACATAGCGGAAGATGAATTACTGGCTAAGACAACAAAAAAAACGACAAAAAAACAACAAAAAAGTCATATTGTACAATTACAACAGGTGTTAGTTTTGGAACGTGATTTTGTTGTCAATTGCATTTTGAATGAAAGGCTGGTTTTTTTTTAAATTGTATGTGAACATTCCTAATTGCCTGGTGAACGGTATGAGAAATTACCATATCAAAGATAATAATCTTAAAAGAAGTTATGTAAGCAACAAATGCAATAGGATGTTATTTACAGGGGCTTAGAAGAGGGTGATGACGTTGATAATGATAATAGGAGAATATTTCGCATATGGCGGTGGCAAATTAATGTTAATATATCGTTTATATAATATGACATGTCTGGTTACACTAAAGTACATGTAGACATTTTCTTCAAACCGCTTTTGTCCTCAATAATATTTGCTTCTTTCTTTTGGGTGTGACTTATATGCGGTCGATTGCATTTTGGTGTCGGACTCGGATAATTAGATCGTAGATGCGTCGCCTACCACAGCATGCTGCATTAAATGTGGTACAAGTTAGGTTTACTACAGCTTTCCACATGGTCGTGCTTTGACCTGAGAACGCCAAACTCTAAAGGGTTTTTAATATATACTTACCTAGCACCGTCACCTTGACATGGAAGTTCTTACACTCTGTTTGTTATTCTTTGTGTAATTAAATCATGAATCCACAGTATTGGAACGATGTACGTATGATTAATGTCTAAAATTAATATTACTCATACGTTGTACGTAGATAGTACCATATGCTAATTCTTTACAAATGTACAGCACAGTGTTTGAGTCGGGGTCGTCATTCAATATCATCAGCAGTGTACAGTTTTCTACTCAGGCTACCGGATGACCTTAGCATAGTTCCGACCGAAATAGCGACTATTAGAATAACCGTGGAAACGATTCAGTATCGTGGAATATTGGCAGGCACTATTCATATTATTTATTCCATTATTTATAAAAACTCTTTTGTATATAATCTCAAAAAACTCTATAACTTTTAATCTTCTTGTTATTTAATAACATAACTTTTATCACCGCTCACAAAGACAATCGACGAATTTTATAATTTCCCGGAACATGAAAATTCTCTGAAATTGAGGCATAAAATTGATTCTTGTCTACGTCGTCTAGACATGCGGCGCAATTGGCATTGCACTGAAACAATTGAATTTGTTGAAATGACTTTGAAACATGAAAACAAATTCAACGAAGACGACAACGAAAGTAAACAATCATAAAAGACAAACAATAAAGCAATAAAGAGTCAACCTTAAGGAAAAACAATAACAACAACTAATATGTAATTTAGTTTTTTTTTTGTTCTACACATACAAACAATAACAACAACTAATATGTAATTTAGTTTTTTTTGTTCTACACATATTACCCGCATCTTTTTCTGTAGTCAAAGGAAAATGATTTTGTGTGTTTTTTTTGGCAACGTATATGTTGTCGGACGCTTTTTTTTATACATACCAATAACAATTTGCTTAAATTTGCTTGCTTTCACTGTTATGCAACACAAACAAAGAAACTTACCTCACATTTTTGCTGTTTAAAAATGCTGAACTTCCAAACTCTGGCTTCTTGCAACCACTTAAAAAGTCATCCATTATGCGACGTGGTTGACGCTTCGAGGGAACACGCACAAACGCTGGAGGTGAGCGATTAATAAAGAGTGAATCTTTGGATGATTTCTCTTTGCTGTTGGCAATGAAATAAGAAAAGAATGTTATGAAAATAGTGATGTACAAAAAATTTGTATGTTAGCATTTAATGCTAAGAGAGGATACTGTACTAATACGGATGGATGTACTTAAAGAAGACAAGAAAATATCTATATTTTGGTCCATTTTTTTCAGGAAATATACCTACTTTTCATATTTCCAATGGCTCTGGCTTTACATTTATTAGTCATTCGAGATCTATCACAGCCACCAACATTTATTTGATCGGCTGTCTCCTTTTTAGTGTAGACTAGTGGCCTCCACAAAGAGAACACATAAAAAATTCAACAACAAACCTATGATATCTATATCATCGGAGTACACAAACATCATATAACTTTTGTTAAAAATGGTACCAGTCATGCTTTCCTTTACCAGTCGCCTCCATCACTCGCCTTGTTTAAAGCCTCGTTTGTTAGAAAATTGCTCTGTCAGATTTTTGGCTTTTTTCACATCGTTTCGGTCAGTGTCATCGCGCAAAGTCGTTTCAGCTTCGCGTTGATACCAAACTCAGCCATAATATATAATAGTTTTTGTCGCATCGGACTGCCAAATGCTGTTTTAAAATAGATAAAGTTATGCTGTGTCGATCTGCATTTCTGGACTTCTCCACGATTTGTCGTTGTGTGAATATCAGAACGGTCGTGGATTTACTTGTTTTAAAGCCGCACTATATTCTTTAGGAATAGGCTTGAGTATTTCATATAACAAACTAGATAGGACCGTGTATGTAATGCGTAAAAATCTGATCCCGTCGTAATTGGTACACACACTTGGATCGCGCTTCATTGGCACAGAACATAGAATACTCGGAATCCAATTATCGGATATGCAATTCTTCTAGAACTAAGCACTAGCTCGTAGGTGGTGAAATCGCAACTTACTAGGGGACCAGCCATACTTACTTTATAAATCATTTCGTTTTTGTAGGAAATTACCGGAAATAGGGTCAATCGCCACCACATCGTTTATCGCGATGGGTAAATGAAAAATGGGACCCAATGAAAAGGGTACTTACATAGGTACCCATGTTATGGTGATCTGAGTACATCCCATGAATGACGAATGGGACAGCTATTCGCGTTATTGTGAATTAATACGCTTTCAAGTTTTAGATTCACAACAAACGGGACCTATTTAAGTAGGGCTGGCGATGAAAGAAAATGTAGATGATTCGGCGTTCGATTACCAAATGGTCATTCAAGTAGTTCAATCGAGGCAAATCGACACATTCAAAACCTGCAGGGTTCCTTTAGCCAAGTCGCGTTTGTAAGCTGTTGTATACACGTTGCCACCTCATCGCCGCTGGCCTTAAAAGCCTCTGCCGGTCCATGGACTCCTGCAGCATTATTGTTTTCAAGTTTTGCAATTGCCGTGCTTATATCGTTCGGGGTCGATAGTGAACAAACTACTCCATCGTCGACGATTGGCGTCATTTTATGCAGCCTGTACGAGCAGAGTATGAAAGTGTTCTCTGCATATTTGCAACACAAACTACGTGTCCGTGACCAGATTTCCATCTCCATCCTAACAGGTGGGAATCCCTGTTCCAAACCTATAGCTTTTTACCTTTTGGTAAAACTTTCGGTTTTTTCTTCATCCCTGTAATTTTCGATATACTGGCCCTCTCTTTTCTTCCATAGACGCTTTTTCCGTATGAAGAGGCGTTTGATCTTTTCATTATATCGCACGCGTTACCATTGGCTAGAGTTTTTCCTGGTACGCATGATCCATTTCCCTTGATTTTACGTGACATTACTCGTCGTTACAGGGCTTGTCTTAGCGTTGGTTGTCATAACCCGGTAAAGTCGTTGCGACAGTGGTCATAGAATTTGCAATATGCTGTCACTGTGTATCGGGAACATCAGCGTAAGTACTTAAGGGAGTTGGTAGGCATCGGCTACTGCGGTGATATGCACCTTTGCGATGTCTAGCTTCTTGGTTAGCTTGGTTATAAGCGTATTTAGCACTTATTAATCGCATCCGTACCTTGGCTGCAAGCTTGGTGTGACGAACTATCTAAGGAGCGCTACGACTTAAGAGCTTGGAATACTTTTCTGCGTGCGGCTACTGATGGATAAATTTATGCTTGTTGCTGCCGTTAAAGAAGAAGAAGAAGACCTTGGCTGAAATTTCAAGTCAATATTTGCACTGCGCATCACACGCACATCCATAACACTTAAGTCATGTTTTCCACCGATTACAACGTGATCAGCATGATTTTTTGTCTTTTAATGAGGAAATATCCAGGTTGAGGCGAGCATCTGGTTCCAACTACTACCATGTTTTTTTTCCGGGGCGTAGGTAGCCATTCTGAATCTGTTATCGGAGGTGTTGTTGTGTATACTGAATTTTCCAACTGCTAAACCAAGAGCACCTTCCCTTCCTAACTTAGCATTAAAATCTCCAAGAACAATTTTAATGTCATGACCAGAGCTGCGGTCATATATTTCCATCAGGCGCAAATAGAATGTACCACATTGAAGTCTGATTTTTCTTTGTCGAGGACATACGCCATTTTGAAAGAGAAACCATTTGAACTACAGTACCACAGGCTGAGAAATAATGCGTACGAAACAGTTGGGTAGATGTTAATTACACATTTTATTAAAAAATTACATGAACTTACGTGTATTTTAACTAATACTATACTAAAGAGCAAGCGAGTGAGGAATATACCACACATTCGGCTAGCTTATTAAAGGAAAATCTCACATCCTTAATGACTCGCTCACATGTACGCACATGTGCCACTGATAACGTCCCAATGCATTGTACACACACATAGGAAATACAACTGTAACTATCTTTCCTTCTAGGTAGCGCGATCATTGCAACGAAATCACTGTATGTAGATAAGAACATACTCCTTTTACACTACATAGAAAAAAACATGTTTAATATAAACTCAGTTCGAATTTAATTTGAACACCATCTCTGCATAAACTTTGAACGTTGGCTTGATAGGCCACCGCTTCCGATCCTAGTTTTATGGGTCTGCCAAAGCCGCTAACAGATCCATTGTCTTGGGCTTCAGTAATTTCTGTCACCTACATTGTAAGGCGCATCGATGGTAGCATATCATTGCTCAATATTGCGAGTTGTGAGTTGATTGGGAACCTCCAAAGAGAGATTCTGGTTTTCCCAATAAATAAAAATCAGAAAAGTCAAATTTGAAAATTCCCATATATCCATTTGAAAAATTTGATTGTAATTATTTAATTTTAGCCTAAATCATCTTATAAAGTTTATAATAAATAACACTGTGCAACATTTTCGGGGTCATTGGCTTTGGGTGAAAAATTCCAAGTCAGGGTGAAGTTACTGTGTCAGTATAGTATAACCCCCAAAGTATTTGGCGTTACCAGGCCAAATCTTTTTTATAATGTTTTCGCTTAGTTTTTCAGCTATAACTCAAGAACCATTGATGATTATACATCTTTCTTCAGCTGAATTATAGATAAGGCTTATATAGATTACTTATATTAATATATCCATCTTGAAAATCAATTTGGTTTAATTTTATTGACTGAAACTTTTTAAAAGTTGTCATTTATCGCCTCTTTCCACAAAAATTTTCCCCCATAACTTCAATTTACTGGCCAAATATAGGATGTCTCATCTGTAATAAGTTGAAAACTGGTCATTGCTGATAATATTGAATGTCAACCCTGACCAAAGTATTTTTCTGTACATATGTAGTGAGGGCAAAAGTGCAGAGTATGGGGCGGGAGCCCAAAATAAAAATGCCACTCCCCCCCAAATACGCCCTAAAACACGAAAATCAAGGTCAAAGTTGGCGCTATGCCCACGGGGCCCGGGGCCAAAAAAAGGGTATGATAACCCCCCATGTGTGGGTACTCAAATGAAAGATACTTTCGAGTCTCTAACTCGGGTCTCCTGGGCCGAGTTAGAGCCATTTAAATTTCCGGGATATACCAAAATAAAATTGGAAAAATGTGAAAAAATCATGGAAAAAGTTAGAAAAATTTAAGGAAATAAATTGAAAAACTCTAAAAAAAAAATAGAAAATTCAAAATCCGAGCGATTTTTAACAAAAAAATTAATTTTTTGCTGAAACAACCCCGTAAAATATTAAAAAAATGGGAAAAAAATCATGGAAAATTAGAATAATGTAAGCAAATGCATTGAAAAATTCCATAGAAAAATGAAATGTCATCAAAAATGTGTGAAAATTTGAATTATTAAGGTTTTTTTTAATTAAAAAAAGAAATTTAAAAAAAAATTTAAAAAAAATTGAGGAAACAAATGGACAATTTCAAGAAATATATAAAAAAAAAATCAAGAAAAGCCCCAAAAGAACATTTGAAAAGAGAAATTTGATAAAAAAAAAAGATAAAAGTGGGAAAAATTAAGAAAAATATGAAAAATATTTAAAAAAAGCTATGTTTTGTATTGTTGTTTTTTCTTTTTGATATATCCCTTTAAATTATTATTTAAATATTTGGTATATTCCGGGAAAAATTAAAATAAAAAAATCGCGCGATTTCTTTAAAAATTATTTTTTTTGGTATATCCCGGAAATTTAAATGGCTCTAACTCGGTCCTGGAAACCCGTAGGACCCCCGCACATGTGGGGTCATCATAGAACCGAAAGGGGCCCCTTTTTTGACCCCCCGGGCCCCATGGGCCTGAGCGCCAACTTTGACCTCCCATTCCGATGTTTGAAGACCAAGACGAAGACAACGGCATATTTTTTTTTTTTTAATCGGGCTCCCGCCCCATATTCTGTACTTCAGCCGTAGTGAGTTTGCATATTGTTCTCGATACATTTGTATGTAAATCGTATGAGTTGTATTAATGTTATGCCGCTATTATATTAATCATACGCACTTCGTTGCGATACATTCGACTTATGGTGTAGTAATATTAGCATTTTTTGAAGATTTCATTGGATTAAATTTTATCCAATTTGATTTTTTTACATGGATATATTAGTATAACTTATTTACTAAAGTCTAAGCAACAACTCTGCTAAAAAATATATGAGAGAATCATCAATTATTCTTGAGTTATAGCTGAAAAACTAAGATAATACTTCAGAATAAACCAGAATATAAAAGTTTATAAAAAAAGTTAGGCCTGAAAACTCCAAACCCTTTGGCGATTTTACTATATTGACCTTATACCTTCACCCTGACTTGGAATTTCTCATCCCCCAGACAATGACCCCGAAAATGTTCCATAGTGGAATTTATAACCAAGTGGCAAACTTTAAATTGTATACGAAAATAAAATAAAAAAAAGCTTTAACTAAACAAATTCTTACAAACTGCTGCTTTTTTGCCCAACATTTTCTTGGCTACAATTCTACATTTGTTTGTTATTTAAAAACCTTTGATACAGATTTTAATTTAATTCGTAATATACCACACACACACAACGAATAAAGTTTTCCAAAAAAAATCTAATGCCATTACGTTGACGGCAAACCCTTTTTTGCGACAGTCAACAATGCTATGTAAACTTTTTTGCAAAATACTTTGTGTGTTATTTGCATCTCTATACGTCATGGTTAGCTAAGATTCTACCACACACACGAAGAGACTTATGCGTCTTGATCCAAACGAAAAAGTAAAAGACAACAACCACCAAATAATTTATGACTTTGCTCATATGTTTTTTTCCCCTTCCTCATATGTGAAAAGATTCCCTCGTTTTTATTTTTACAAATTCTTTGGTTTTTTCCCCCGTCTCTCTCTCTGTAAATATTCAACTCAGTCTGGACATCCCTTTTACATTTATGTAGTTAACAAAATGAATAACACAAACAAAGGATAGGAAACATATTTTCTAATATACAAGAAATGTTTTTACAAATCATAACTTTACATGGTAATGACCATGAAAATGTTGTTGGAACATACTTTGTGTTGTGTTGTTAGCAGCAAAAACATGGTTTATACTATGTCGTGAGTAATATAAATGGATGTGTGTCTACGAGTACAGTAGTGGATCGTTTTGTGCAACTGATGTACACTGAAAATGGAATGAACATATGTGGACAACTATCGAACATCGAATGCTAAAAGAACCTTTATTTTTCTTTTGCACCCATGAGTGAGTTATGGCTGATTTTCTCTTAGTTAAGTCAATTAACCCTTAAATTTTTAGACTTACACAACAAGACTTAGAGTTTAGCGGAAAATTTTTAGCTTTAGAAAGTATTGACTCGTCTAATCGGATGTTATTGATACCGCCGTTAAAAAAATGTATATCACTGTGAGAGGGCCTTAAACCTAGTTCACCCGTATAACAGTGGCTTGTTTTCACCATCATGCCACGGTCGTTTCTAGAACACTGCAACTTAATTTGGTAGGGGCAACTTAAGCTGTACATTGTCATTAGGTCATGGGAACTGAAGGTATTTTTTCTTACTACTTACAAGTTTGAAAATATACTTAGATGACCCGTATACTTAGAATTATTGCCCACCTGCTACTAATAGTCTATATTATTTAACCTTCACATAAATAAGTAAGAATTCAATGTCCCTGCATTTCACTTTTTATCAATCTCATCTACTATGTCTTCATACTTTAAAAAACTTTTGCTCAAAGCGACCTCTTACTGTCTCCACATTGCGATGTATTTTAGACAACCATATTGTAAAACTACATTAGCAAAGTTTTAGGTTTTCAAAAACATACATATCTCTATTTCTCTGGCAAAAGGAAGTTTGTGTGTGTTTCATATTTTTTTTCATTTCAACTAATTTAATTAGGAAATGCATGTTTCACTTTGCCGTTCCAGTTGTCATGTTATTACATCCTGAGATTTATAGTCTAACTACTTTCAAATGTACGATTATGTCTGGACGTAACGAAATACACAGGCGTGTGTCTGTGGCTATAGAACATATAACGCATACGGTGTGTACATGCATATGTGTGATTTTTAGCAGAAGAAGTAAAGTTTTTCTCTTCAATTACCAAAGTTTGTCAAACAAATTATGTACTAAAGTTGTTGGTGGCAAA
The DNA here is from genome assembly GCA_964034835.1 of Muscina levida. Taxonomy (NCBI): domain Eukaryota; kingdom Metazoa; phylum Arthropoda; class Insecta; order Diptera; family Muscidae; genus Muscina; species Muscina levida. The sequence goes on from OZ035880.1 coordinate 101,528,383, forward strand.
GTTTGTGGTTGAGAATATGCGTGTGTGTTTGTGTGTGTGCAAAGTTGGTATAACTTAAATAGATCATTAAGATAATTAACTTAGTGATAGCCATAAAACGAACCAAGAGTAAAGAGGATATCACTTTGCAGCCTTACTTCGCATTGTGGATGCTAACATGTAATCGTAAGCAATGACGTTGTGGTGATATTTATAAACCATAATTGTTAACGGGAGGCTGTATTAATTGTACAGTACAACAAGTCAAGTCAGGGTGAAGGTACTAGGTCAGTATAGTAAAACCCCTAAAGGGAGGGGGGTAGGTCTATAACTCACGATCCATTAATGATTTCTCATATTATTCTTCATCAGAATTGTGGCTAAGAACATCAATGTAGTACATCTTACTTACTTACTTAGCTGATACTTCTATCCAATCCCAGTGGATTGTATACCGCACGTAGAAAAATATTATAAGCGCCTCGATATTCTGCGCTTCTTCTCCAGTTAGTCACACCGAGTTCTGTAAGGTTCTCAGTAACCTGGTCTTTCCAACGGAGTTTTGGTTGCCCTCTTCTGCACCGTCCATCGAGTTCATTGTCGAAGACTTTTTGAGCTGGAGCATTTTCGTGCATGCGTACAACATGACCTAGCCAACGCAACCGTTGCACCTAAATGCGTTTGACCACGTCAATGTCAGTGTACAGCTCGTACAGCTCATGATTCATACGACGCCGATACTCTCCGTTAACGATGATGGGCCCATATATTTAACGGAGTATTTTTCTCTCGAATACCGCCAGGACCGATTCATCCGCTTGTGTCATAACCCAGGATTCTGACCCATACATTAAGACAGGTAGAACCAGTATCTGGTATAGCTGGAGTTTTGTTCGTCGAGAGAGGGCTCTGTCATTGAATCGCTTGCCTAGTCCGTAGTAGCATTTATTTGCAAGCAGGATTCTTCTCCGGATTTCTAGGCTGACATTATTTGCTTTGTTGATGGCGGAGCCTAGGTAGACAAAAATATCTACCACCTCGAAATTATAGTTGTCAACGTTCACGCAGTTTCCCAAAGTAGATTCTTTTTTCGTTGAAACTAATAACTTCGTTTTGTCCTCGTTCACCGCTAGGCCCATTTTCGCTGATTCCTTCTGTATACCTGAGAAGGCTGCAGTCACATCCCGCAGTTTTCTACCGATGATGTCTACGTCATCAGCGTACGCGAGAATCATTTGGCTTTTGTTAAATATAGTGCCACTCGTGTTTACTGCAGCTTTTCTCATTATCATCTCCATCACAATGTTACAGAAATCGCACGATAGGCCTTCGCCTTGTTTTAGGCCTCGTCTAGTATAGAATGGCTCCGTAAGGTCCTTGCCAATCTTCACTGAAGACTTCGTGTCAGTCAGCGTCATTTCGCTAAGACGTATCAGCTTCGCTGGAATACCAAACTCAGCTATGGCTTCGAGTAATTTCTGCCGTATCGGGCTGTCGAAGGCAGGGTAAAAGGCTGATCCCGCCATAGTTGGAGTACACACTTGGATCACCTTTTTTCAGCACAGGACATAATACGCTTACATTCCAATTGTCGGGCATGCACTCTTTAAGCCAAACCGTGCGCAGGAGCTGGTGCATGCTCGTTATCAGCTCCTCGCCACCGGACTTGAAGAGCTCTGCGGGCAGACCGTCGGCACCGGCTGCTTTGTTGTTTTTCAGCCGCGATATTGCTCTTCTTACCTCGGCTTGACTTGGTGGTGGGCAATCTAAGCCGTCGTCGACAATTGGCATGATAACTTCAAGTGCGCTGCCTTCTGGAACCAGCAGTTGCTGGAAGTGTTCTCTCTATATGTGCAGCATACTCTGCGTATCCGTGACCAGATTTCCATCACTGTCCTTACAGGTGGGGAGGCCATTACCGTATTCATTTGCTCTTACTTTCTGGTAAAATTTTTGGACCTCACCTCTATCCCTGTATCGCTCTATTTCCTCGTTCTCACGTTCCTTCATCTGAGGTTTTTTTCGCCTAAATAGCTGTCTCGCCTGTTTTGCTTTCTCCTTGTGCCGTTTCCTAACAGCACGGGTTACAATTGGCTGTTGCGTTGCCCTATAAGCAGCATCCTGTTCCTCGGACGCTATGCGACATTCTTCATCATACCAGGATTCGTCTAAGCGCCGCTTTTCATATCCTAGCACGGTTGTTGTGGCGGTTGCCATGGAATGCGCAATATGCTGCCACTATGTATCGGGAACGTCAGAAGTAGAGGCGTTGTGTCGTAAAAGTTGGGAGAGCTGGTTGGAGTAGGCAGTAGCTATCTCTGGGGTTTGCAGCTGCGCGATGTCCAGCTTTCTTTGTGTTTGGTTACGTGCGTTTTACTCTCTTCTCAATCTTGTGCGCACCTTGGCTGCAACCAGGGTTCACACGCACGTCCATGACACTAGATGCATGCCTGCCATCAATTACCACATGATCAGTTTGATTTTTGGTGATTTGATCGGGGGATATCCAAGTTGCCTTGTGGATATCTTTGTGCTGGAATCTGGTTCCACTCACTACCATGTTCCTTCCCGCTGCGAAGCTAACCAGCCTAAACCCGTTGTCTGACGTGTCGGTATGCAGGCTGAATTTACCGAACGATGAACCAAGAATATCTTCGCTTCCTATTTGTGCATTAAAGTCTCCCAGGGCAGGGCAGGGCAGGCAGCGGTCGTATGTTTCCTCTAGGCGCTCGTAAAATGCATCTTTAATCTCATCGTCTTTATTTTCCATCGGGGCGTGTACACAAATCAGCGTGATGTAAAAATATTTCGCCCGGATGCGAATGGTGGCTATTCGGTCACTTACAGGGTTAAACCGCGAGACCAGGTGTCGAAGTCTCTTGCCGACTATGAATCCACATCCAAATTCGTGTCTTTCTGCATGGCATCTGTAAAAGATATCACAGTTCTTTCTTTGTGTGCATCCCTATCCCGTCCATCTCACTTAATGTATGGCGGTGATGTCAGCCTTGTATTTGTCGAGGACATCCGCCAGTAGGATAGAGGCACCATCCCTGTAAAGAGTTCGGACATGCATATCCTTAAATCATGGTCCTTATATCGTTTGCGGTGGTCGTCAATATTTGGGGGGGTTATTGTTTTATTTATTCTCCGGGTTTTCATAATAAATTTTGTTTAGGCCACCGCTACCGATCCTAGTTTCTTGGGGCTGCCAAAGCCACTAGGAGAGCCTGTGTTGAGCTTCAGTAACTTCTGTTACCTACTTCCTAAGATGCATACCGATAGGGTTACTCAACGTTTTGCCTTTTAACTCTAGCTAACTTCTAAGCGGTTGCAATTTCTGGACTAATTTTAGCGAAAAAAAACTATCAAAAAGTTGTCAATTATTGCCTTTTTCTATAAAATTTTCCCCATAACTTCAAGTTTTTGGCTATCTATAGACTGGAAACTGGTCACTGCTGTTGATATTGAATGACGACCCTGACAGAAGTACTATATTGTACAAATGTAGCGAGTTTGCATATTGCACTCGCTACTTACATATGTTTGTGTGTATGCGTGTGTATACAACGTATGATTAATATTAATGTTATGTTTTTTTATTAATCATACGCACATCGTTCCAATATTGTGGATTTATGCTTGATACAGGTTGTCATTGTGAATACATTTGATTTAAGTAAAAACTATCTATAAAATTTCCCCACAACTTCAAGTTTCTGGCCATATATAGGCTGTCCCATATGTGGTTAGCTGAAAATAGTTCATTGCTGATGATATTGAGTTACGAATCTGACCGAAGTACTGTATTGTACAAATGTAGTGTGATTGCATATTGTACTAGCAACATACATATGTTTGTATGTACAACGTATGATTAATATTTTTGTTATGCGGATTTTATATTAATCAAACGCACTACGTTCTATTATTGTGGATCTATGCTATATACAGGTTTTCATTATGACTACAATTGATATAAGTACAAAAACAATCGATCCGAAATTTTCAATTACTGCTCGATTTTGCATATTGGAGTTTGTCTTCAATGCCATCATGAATAAAAGATATTTTATTGAGGAAAAATGCTATGTATTTCACAAAACAGTCATTTTTTAGCATTACACATTTAGTTCAATTATTTTCCAATATTTCAATTATTTCTAAATGATATCCTTTCTTAAAGTCATAAAAATAAGTGTTTGTATAAGTGATTTCCTCTTCAGTTGAACCACAATCCATTTCTTGTCCCAAATTCATGTAATATTCTTCATTGAGATACATCTGTGATCTGATACGGAATTGGAATATGACTTCCATATGGGATTGATCGGCTTTCAAGATACTTTGGATTGATGCAAATTACATTCATTTACATTTGCCGGAAGTGGCCAGTCTAGGCTCTCGAATGTGTTAATTCTCAACATCATATCATGCCTTTAGGTTGGGTTAGGTAATGTTATGTTAGTGCGGCAGTCTAAATAACAGACACTATTGTACTATAAAATCGATTGTGTTAAAACATCCTGAGCGACCAAAATGCCCAATATTGATTACCGCCTGTTTGCCCGGGCAGGGCAAGTGAAGGGGAGGTGTTCTATGGACTTCTGCTTCTCTGTACCTTCACAGCTTCTGCAGAAATCACTAGTCGTAACCACTAGTCAGTCTTATTGTGTCCATTCCAATTCAAATCATGATACCATGAGCATTATGTGCGAACGCTTCAAATCTTACCTAGGCCACATCTGTCTGGATTGAATACAACTTCGGACAGATTGCACCTGCCTACCATTTCCAGCTAAATATGTACTCTCACTCAGGAAAAGGTTGCAAGTAGCTAGAGGCATATATTCGGTTGGAATATGTAAGTTAGTCGTGAGTTTTGCTAGCTCGTCCGCCCTACAGTTACCTGATCCTGGTCCCTGTGGCCAGGCACCCACATAAGGTGGATGCTGAAATGCTTAGCCATTTTGTTGAGAGATCTGTGGCAACCCGAAGCTGGAGTTAAGTACAGGTAGACAAAATATGTTAATTCCCACTGTGTTATGGACTCCCCATCTCGTTGAGAGATCTGCGGTAATCCTGGGCTAATGTTGAGTTCAGAAAGACACAATACAGAGACACAATCTGCAATTGACTACCAGAGAGTCTTTCATCTTGTAGATTCTCTTTCTATTGTAGTGAGGAACCCCCTTGGGGGTATTGTCCCCGCGAACCCGAGAGAATTCCCAGTGGACCACATTCTGACTTTGCAAAGGTAAAAAAACGGTAGCAAGGGTGTATTGCTTTGCGACCTCTCACCAAGGAGTCTAAAGATGGTACTACGGCCGGCCAGGTGCCCAGGGCCGATTGACTCACTGTGTTGAGTGCGTTACATCTCAGTCATTCTGCCACCTCTTTAGTGTCTAAAATTAAGGCAACATTCATATCCAATCTCCAGTCATTTACATTTTCTGTTATCGATAGCCCCCTCGATATTGTCGATAGCATATTGCAGTATAGTGTCGAATCAATCTTGCCTAGTAGCATGTCTAGCTTCTTAAAGAGCTGGCGATTCCATTCGTCTATAAACAAAATATCTTATTCAGGGGGTGTAGAGGGAAATTATGTATACACTACAGTGATTGCAGTTGCATTCGTGCTAATGTCTTTAGAATAGACCCTGTAACCTACTTGCTCATATAATTACACAGTATAACATTTTTCAGCTCATTGATTTGGGTTCCAAACGTGACAAATTTCCCTATATGATACTTACTAACATCAATTCGATATTAAATTATTATGGCATGTAACTTGACAAAACAAATGATACAGAACTTCTTCTATTTGGGGCTACATTCACGTGCAGTTTTCAGAATTGAGTCCCAAAATCATGTGTTGCATCAGGTCATCAGTCATGCAATTCCACGCTTTATCTGATAACAGTGGTGCCGGCAGAGTGTAGTCGTGCATCGGTTCGGTGGTGCCATTCGTCGGACCTTGTCTAGTGCAGAACAGTTTGTGGACTCCCAAGTTTGATAGGGATATGGCTATCGAAGTTACGTTATTGAACGCCCTTTCTATTTATGTCTTGAAAGGCCGTCATACATTGTCTCCAGATTATTTTCCCTTTACATCCCATGAATGAGATATGGGAGGGCTTTTCACATTTAAGTGGTCGAATTATTTGGAAGGCCTCGCTGTCTACCTGCCTAAAAAGTTTATTTAAATGGTAGACTAAATTTTACAGACATCGTCAGATAGCATCGTGGTGGGTATTGTCGAAGACACGTTCTAAGTCAACAACTGTCAAAAAATTTGGTCAATTCTATTCGACAGACTGCTTGATAACACTGCCGAACATTATCGGCGTCATTGTCTGGGGTGGTGAGAAATTCCATGGCCAATTGAAGGTTTAAGGCTAGTATAGTAAAACCCTCAAAGGATTTGGCGTTATCAGGCCAAATTACGATTGCTTATGAATAAATAAAACGTTCGAGTCTATGGGCCTTTACCAAATCAGACGAATTTCCACATTCAATAACAACAAGACTAACAAACCTTAATCAGGTTTTAAATCACTTAGGGACTAAGATCCGTAGACACCTATTATGACGACACCAGCACAATTACGTATATCAATCCTCATCACCACACAACATCTCACTCTTAGCGTCAAACCTTCCATACCTCCATTGCTGACAGTATCCACTCTCACATCAAGTACATCGCAATATTATTTCCGTACCGTTAAAAGTTGTTGAAAGTTTTTATAACTTACCTGCATTTCAGTCTCGAACCCAATTGGAAAATATCCGAAGTATTTGTTGGTGAATTTGGCAACGATGGCGGCACACGCATCAAACGAAAAAATGCATGATGCTCAACACAGCAGCGCCATAAGTGTTTGCATGCCGACTTGCGAGGTGTCTCAAAGCCATAAGTACTCAACTCGTTCTAAAGGAGCACCACACACAAAACGAAGCAAACAAAAAAGAAAATATTTTTAACCAAAATAGCAGTATCTGATAAAGTCAAAGAAAAGAAGAAAACTTTTAAATTATTTGTTATATCCCAAAAGCGTTAAGAAAGTTTTTCCTCACAATTTTTGTGTGTGTGCGTGACAAACGACAAAAAGAAATTCTTTAAGTTTTTCTGCATGAAACATGAATTCCCCCTTCACCCCTTGAAAACGGTTAAAATATAAAAGAAATGTTTTTTAACAACCCAAAACTACTTTGTCAACATAAAAAGAGGAGCAGGCAAAAAAAAACACGCGAAACCAAAAACACTTCTTAACGCCTTTGATAACAAACTATGTCCCAACACCACCACCACCGACAACAATTTGTGGTCTTCTTCTCATGACGTTACGACATTATTTACATACATTTTTATCACTTATCCTTAGCATAAAATAGCGTCCCTTATAATAGACTTTAGCTATACGGGGCCAATAATAATGAGCCACTGTTGTTTTGTTGCGCAGCACCACAATTCCGCTCGGTGTTAGACCAAGAAAATATTCCACACTATCTTCACCCTGAAATGGAACAACAACAAAAAAAAAAATAATAGAAAAATGTGACGTTAAACATAAAGCGCTGTTAGAGATAAAAGTTTTGAGCTAGAAATATGCATTATAATGTTTCATAATTTTCCTCGACATTTTTCTCATTGCTTTTGCCTCATCTTCAAAGGCACAATAGAAAGTTGTTGTCGCTTCTTTGATGTTGTTAACAAACTATTACCAACCAACTGAAGTAGTTGCGCGAAAGAAATTTATTTAAATATTGTTCGTTGCATAATTAAGTTACGAAGAAAGTTTTGCACATCTCATGAATATGAACGACGAGTATGGCATAGATAACAAGTTGACTACAGATTCTATGTATAAGAGGTGGGGGAAAGTTCTAATGAAGTAGAAGGGAAATTAAGGAGTTGCTGGAGAGAGGACATGAGCATAGGACAGGCAAACATTTTGTCTCAATTACTCAATGGATGGATAAGAAGCTTTCAATATTTTTGCATAATATTTAGCTTAATTAAGTTTTGCAATGAGTTTTGCCTTGAGCCATAGGGCGTAATAAGTTGCTTAGGTAGGGCTGCATGAAACACTGACGCCTTTGTGAAAGATCTTAGATCTTAGCGCATACGTCTTTACAGTAGTTTGTTATACCAAGTTTGGATAATTACTCCTTAACCTGGTCCACCCAAAACTTCTTTGCATTTAGGTCTTAACTTAAAACTTAATTTCCCATTACACTCCATGAATGAGGTATGGGATAGCTTTTATATTTACAACTAACGGCACCTACTTGTTTATCGACGAATGCGAACGCTTTGTTTTCAGGGAGTTATGACAGTTTCCGATCTTTTTAATGTCGTGCGTTCCCGGTCGGCAGATAGGTTTTAATCCGAGTGTATATTGGACAATGCACGTCCATTACTTTGGAGCCATGCCTTCCATCGATTACCACGTGATTAATTTGGTGTCTTGTCAATTGATCACGGAATATCCAAGATGCCTTGTGGATATATTTGTGTGGTAATCTGATTCCTCTCAATAGGATCTTCCCTTCATATTCCAGCATCAAAATCTCCCAAAACAATTTCAATGTCATGGCCAGGACAGCGGTTATATAATTCCTTCAGTAACCCAAAGATAACACAGCCACATAAACAAATAAAAATGTCGGGGTTGGGGAATCAATCTACCTTCCTTATGTATTGTTATGAACTGAATTCGAATCTGAAGTCCAATTTGGTGTAAAAATTTGACCCCAACGTTATGTTTTTTTTTTAAAGTTTATATCAAAAACCTGACGTGATTGGAAAAGTAAACAGACTTCAGACTCGGTTTCAGCGACCCCCAAAAACATATGATAGTCATGGTGTGACCCTGATCTCAGAAAATATAGTTATTTTGTGAAACCGAATCTGAAGTCTAAATCCTGATGGACTGGAACTTAATAGCTTTCAAATTCAGACTCAACGCATAAAACAACAGCGGCGAAGTTAGCAAGGCCTCTTCAAGCAGGCATGCAACAAGGCATTCTGAGTCATAAAAACGTCATGTCTTCAAGGCCTTGTTTTCACATGCCTGAATACAAGTCTTCAGAGACATCCTTTCTGAAATATCCCGAGCAAAAGTTTCCTCCATTTTTTCAAGGCCACTGCTGCAGGCCTTCTTTGAGAAGGAAGAATCAACGTTTTCGATGGTTTGTGTGTATACACATTCCGTCTCCCTTCTCATAGAAGGAATGAGAAAAGCATGAAAAGGAAATGCAACGTGGAAGGTGTTCGTGTGTTTTTCTAAAAACAGTTTATTTATAGTTTCAGTCAAACAATTCGAAGTATCTTCTTAGGCTAGATGGTAGCATGGCCGACTAACAATCGTGAGATAGTAAGTTTAAACTGCAGGAAGGTTTAGTGTTGGGCGTCGGGAGTGTGATGCAAGGTAAAGCTTCTGATCGGTTTAACTTGGCAAACCCAGAGTGATCCTTGCCAATTGCACTTCAAGTCTACTCACAGAGCTCCGTATTCGTAGTACTACTGCGGACGGAGTACCACCACGTGGTGACGCCTGGAAGCGTGCCTTTGACACCCGTCAGAGCACGACTAACTGTGAGGGGCGAAACCTAAAACCCAGGCACGTCTGCTCAGAGTGAGCGGTACCCTAGTCAGCGTCTGACCCAGAATGGGCGGCTGTAATAAAATCCTGGCAGGAGGAGAAAACTGCGACGTGGTGCGCTGGGCTTGCAACCCGCCTCCGACGTATAAACTATTGCAATGAAAAGAAGTAAGAAAAGAATAAAATGGACCCCCCAAAATGTTGACGACCACCGCAAACGAATTAAGGACCATGATTTAAGGATATGCACCTGGAATGCTAGAACACTGTACAGACCAGGTGCCTCCATCCAACTGGCGGAAGTCCTCGAAGAATACAAGGCTGACATAACCGCTTTACAGGAAATCCGGTGGACGGGACACGGGTGCTCGCGCATGAAGACGTGCGACATCTACTATAGTGGCCATGCGGACAAGCACGAGTTTGGATGTGGATTTGTAGTTGGCAAGAGACTGCGACACCTAGTCTCAAGATTCAACCCGGTGTGTGAACGTATAGCCATCATAAGAGTCAAAACTAAGTTTTTCCACATAACACTTATATGTGCCCATGCTCCGACAGAAGAGAAAAGCGATGAGGACAAAGACGAGTTCTACGAGAGCCTAGAAAATGTATATGACCGTAGCCCGAGCCATGATATTAAAATTGTACTAGGCGATTTTAATGCTAAAATAGGCAGGGAAACCGCATTTGAGCCTACCATCGGAAAATTCAGTCTGCACACCGAAACGTCGAACAATGGCATCAGACTGATTGATTTCTCTGCGGCAAGAAATATGGTAGTAAGCAGCACTAAATTTGACCATAAAAATATTCATAAGGCAACATGGTTATCTCCAGATCAATTAACGAGTAATCAGATTGATCATGTGGTAGTCGATGGAAGGCACGCATCGAGTGTTCTGGACGTACGAGTGATTAGGGGTGCGAACATTGACTCCGATCACTTCCTTACCGCAGTTAAGATACGCACAAGGCTAAGCATGGCGAAAAACGTACGTAACCAGGCACAACGAAAGCTGGACATCGGTAAACTGCGGACCACAGAGGTAGCAAACGCCTACTCCAACCACCTAACTCAACTGCTGCGGAATGCTCCAACCCCTGACAATATAACCTCGCAGTGTCAAAATATAGCCGACTCCTTAGAACGGGCTGCGAGAAGCGTTCTTGGGTACTCAAAGCCGTCTCAAGAAGATGCCTGGTACGATGATAAATGTCGCAATGACGCGAGTGAGACGGTTGCTGCATACAGGGCGAAACTGCAGCCAATGGCAACGCGAGCTGTTCGTGAACGGCACAGGGAGAAGAGACGACAGGCAACTCGTCTTTTTAGAAGAAAAAAGAAGGAGCTGAAGAAAAGGCAGGATGAGTGCACTGAGTTGCTCCGAAATAGAGGGGAAGCCCGAAAATTCTACAAGAGAGTTAAAGCGAGAATGCGTGGAACAGGGTTGCCCTCCTGCAAGGACAGCGATGATCAGCTAGTGACGGACCCGGATAACGTTCTGAAGATATGGAGAGATCACTTTAGAAATTTAGTGGATAATGACACCAATCCAGAAGACCCCGCTCCAATCCATGACGATGGTATTAACTGTCCACCTTCGAGCCAGAGCGAGATACGTATGGCCATCTCCCGCCTTAAAAACAACAAAGCTGCTGGAGCCGATGGTCTCCCTGCTGAATTGTTTAAGGCTGGCGGGGAGGAGCTGATTAGGAGCATGCATCAGCTCATGGAGAATATCTGGCAAGAGGAGAGCATGCCCGGGGATTGGAGTCTCAGTCTGTTATGTCCCATATACAAGAAAGGAGATCGTAGTGAATGTAAGAACTACCGTGGAATAAGCCTATTACCAATTGCGTACAAGGTCCTTTCAAGCATACTGTGTGAGCGTCTAAAGCCAATTGTAGAAAAACTAATTGGACCATATCAGTGCGGCTTTAGACCTGGCAAATCTACGACGGATCAAATATTCACCTTACGACAAATCCTAGAAAAAACCCATGAAAAGCAGATCGACACCTACCACCTCTTTGTCGACTACAAAGCTGCCTTCCACTCTCCGCTAAGGAATAGGCTTTATGAGACCATGTCTGAGTTTGGTATTCCTGCAAAGCTGATTCGACTTTGCAAATGTACCTTAGACAACACCAAATCCTTGGTTAAGATTGGTAAGGATCAGTCTGAACCATTCAACACGGAAAGAGGTCTCAGGCAGGGCGATAGCCTGTCCTGTACACTATTTAATATAGTTATGGAGAAGGTGATGAGAAAGGCTGGTGTCAACATGTCTGGCAACATATTTCACAAAAGCCACATGCCACTAGCCTACGCCGATGATATAGATATCATTGGCCGAAATCTGCGGGACGTTACTGCAGTCTTCTCATCCCTAGAAAAGGAGTCGGCAAAAATGGGTTTAGCGGTCAACGAGGACAAAACAAAAATAATGATTTCGACGAACAAAGAGTCCTCTCGATGGGGAAGCACCGTGAACGTTGACAATTATTGTTTTGAGGTAGTCGACGAATTTACCTACCTTGGATCTTCGGTCAACAAGAAAAATAATGTCAGCCAAGAAATTAAACGGAGAATAGTGCTAGCCAATAGATGTTTCTACAGACTTCGGCAGCACTTTAGTAACACCACCTTCTCTCGGAATACTAAGAAACAGCTATACCAGGTGCTTATCTTACCTGTTCTGTTGTATGCTGCCGAATCATGGGTACTTTCTACAACGGACATACAAAACCTGAGAGTGTTCGAGAGAAAAGTACTCCGAAAAATATATGAACCTATCTGTGTCGAAAGCGAGTTTCGCCATCGGATGAACAATGAGCTGTATGAGCTTTACAACGACATCGACGTAGCTAAAAGAGTCAGAATCCAACGACTTCGATGGCTGGGTCATGTTGCCAAGATGGATGTAAATGCTCCAGCGAGAAAGGTGTTTGAAGGCGAACCTGAAGGACGGCGCAGAGCAGGTAGACCCAAACTCTGTTGGAAGGACCAAGTGGTAGGCGATGTGCCATCATCTGTTAGGACTAACTGGAGAACACACGCAGAAAACCGAAGCGTGTGGAATTCTTTATTACTTCAGGCCTCAAATTTATAACCTACGTTTCGTAAATTGTAATTGGCCACTTAAGTAAGTAGGTAAGGTTTACTGTTATTAAAAAAAATGTGTAGTATAAAGAAAAATATATAGGTGAGAAATATCTAAAAATAAACTAAACAATTTGAGGGTGACCAACTGCAATTTTTTTTTATTTTTCATGTTCTTCTTTTTTATGTGTATACAGGCCTTCCATCAGGCCTTCTTATAGGAAGCGGCGATGGAAGGCCTTGCCTTCCAATGAAACCCTATGTTGTTTTAAAAGAGGGAATGAAGAGTGCAGGCCTACTGACTGCTTTTGAAGGCGTTCCGTAAGGCCTACAAGGTCCTTCTTTCCGCCGCTAGTCTGATTCTCCAACCCTGACACTGTTTGTGTGCCTGTGTAATGTATCTTTAGTGTCCTCCTTGTCTTGCGTAGAGGCATGTACATAAATTGTCGTGATGTAAAAATATTTCGCCTTGAAGCGGATAGAGGCTATTCGGTGACATACAGTGTTAAACCGCGAAACGAGATGTTTACATCGTCATGTGTATCCCCGTTTCCGGTATGGCAGTTATGTCAACCTTTAATTTGTTGAGAACAAAACCAACAGGATCGTGCTAAATATTCTGTATTTTGTTAAGCTATAACAAGATAAAGTTTTGAAGACAAAATTTAAAGGCTAGCCACGCCCCTTTTGGTAACTCTCTTACAAACGTACCATTCTGCCCACTTTGGAAATCAAGTAATAATATGAAAACACCGAAAGCGATCGTGCCAAAAATTCTGTAATTTGTTAGGCTCTAACAGAGACTAAATTGAAAGTATAGCCACCCACGCCTCTTCTTAATGATATCAATAAAACCAACGCGATAGTGCCAACAATTCTATACTTTTAAGCTCTAACAGGATAAAGTTTTGGAGAAAAAATTTCAAATATTTAATTAATTTTAAATATTTCAAACATTTATTTTTTTTTAATTTTTCGTTTATTTTAAATATTTCAGCAAATACTAAAATTAAATTTCATGACATCAGATCAAAAGTAATTTGAAAAAGAGGTTTCCTTACCCCTTTCCACGCTAATTAATTTAGAAACTAAAACATAACCCTTCGTGTGTAAGTTCAAATGAGAAATGATTTTGCCGAAAGGGCCGTAATACATATTTTGCCCCTGATGTGAGTTTAATGTATAAATTTGACTAATGTTTGGTTATTAAAACATTTACTAACCATGAACCTTTTTAGTGCTATGGGTGTTACAATAACAAACACCCCGGGGGTGCTAACGCCATGTGAACTGACCCCTCCCCCATCCCACCTTGTTGCGAAACTATTGCCACCCCTTAGGTTTATACATTACGTGTAAAGTCATCCATTTTTGGCCATTTAACGGTTTTGCTTAAGCGAGTTCACAGCAGTTTTATTACAGGGAGCAGTTAGTCCTCAAGGAAAATATTGTCGTACATAACATACAAAAATAAAAAAAGGAAACATTGTACGGGATATTGAAATTTTTGGTTCATTTACATTTTTTGTTATGGTTGCTCGTAATGTGGCATTAGACCAACCATATCATATAAATCAACTTGTGTGTTAGTTTGTGCTAGACACAAGCATACACACACACACACACATAGAAGAGGTAACGTTTGGGGCATACTGAGGCACATGAATGGAGTACCAAAAGTTTTTAATGGCTTAGCCGATAAGAGAGCAACAACGTGGCGTGGAAGGGTAAATAGAAAATCTAAACGCACCAGCCATGAATGAATTTTTATAAGATACAGATAAAGCGGTAGCTTAATTTTAAATATATTCAAGAGAAGGGAACCGTTCAGGTATGTAAGACACCTATTAAAAGGTATTTAAGTTCTATAACACCGTTTAAAACAACTTCATTTTCCTTTACGACCCATGAATGAGCTTCTTGCGTTGTTGTGAATTAACACGCTTTCTGCTTTACATTCACAACTATCAGCACCTACTAGTTTATCGACGAAAGCGAACGTCACTTTTTGGAAGCTTTTACTTGACATGTCGATTGACTCGACACATTACTGCGATGTTGCTGTCGACAACAGGGTTTAAGGGTTACTCTTTGTTCCTTCTTTGTTTCCTCCACATACATTTTCAAATGCCTGGGGGTGCATTCAGATGTTACGCTTACCTTATTTTGTCACCATATTTGTTTGCTTTTATTTGTGAACTTTTGCTCTGTCCTGTGACACAGTGAACGAGGGATTTGTTTACTATTTTGCGATGATAAGAAAAATTTAATACTTTATACTTTCACTCGGGCATAATAAAAAGTAAATAAACAACAACAATTGTACAACTTGTAACAACAAGAAGGGACACATTAGCATTATAAAATATATTTATGTATAATCAGCTCTCTTACACTTACATGGCGTATATGGACCAAAGTAAATATGTCTGTACGTACTCTATAGCAAAGAAACATATCATCGGGCACCTTATCATGGCGTTACCATCGCAATTTATTAGTTTTAAAATTTTTGTTTATAAATTAGTACCAACAAAGCAGAAAGGAGACGAAATTTTAACACAGCCGAAGTGCAACACGATACCATATCTACATCAGAGGCAAACAGGACATTGTTGTGAACAAAAATTTATGTTAATTTCACATTTGCCCTTGGTATGAGGTTTATGTTATGTTCTCCATATAAATATATTTACAGCAAGATTAAGTACTATAATAAAATATAAATTATGTTTTACAATACTAATGTCGACGCCGGCACTGCCACCACCACTGTCGCTCTCGATCTAAGCTAAGCTGTACCCAGGGAGGCCAAAGCCTATGTTCATATGGAACATAAGAAAGAATTATGTTTCTTCAATGAGATTTAATGACAGCCAAAGTTCTTGGGCTCCCAAAGCAAAGTGAAAAAAGATCAAAGTTGTTGTTAATGGAAAAAGGCAATTAATTTGATTTACTAGACTGTTAAGAGAATAACAAACGAAAACGAAGCGACATTTTTATGAGGAGGTGGGGGGGCTCTCAATGTTATCTGACCGACCGGACGCCTGGGAAATGGTAAATAAGAGAGCAATACGTAGTCAATTAAAGTCTAATTAATTTCATGTTTAAATTATGGACATGAAAACATGTGGAGGGTGAGAGTTAAGCTCTAGGAGGGGGGAGGGACACTGCTTTCAACATCATAGAAACGACGTTTATTCGTAATGTGTTTTCCTTTGTAAATAATGCTAATTTGCTAGTATACTCACCAGTACTGGATGTAGATCTACACCAAACATATCATGCCATTTTACTTTATCCAAATAGTTAAGCTCCGCTGCTGCCGGAGACATACCCTTTAGCTGTTGATGCAGTTCAGAGACCCGAGATTCCAGTTCACTACTTTGATTAGGTAACAAGCGGAATTCGGATACATATCCTTTGGAATGACGTCTTTGGTCGTAATCACCCAGTTCAGCTGTAAATAAGAAAAAGGAAAAAATATGAAAAACTTTCAAAAATGATTGGGCCTTACTTAAAAAAACTTAATTTTTCTTTACACCCTATGTAAGCATTTATTTGAAATGCTGAGAAGTTGCTGTCGACCACTTCGTGGGGGCCGGCAATGAAAGAAAAATTTAGATGACTGGAGCCAGGAATCAAAACCTGGTATCTCCCGCATGATAGTCGCATGTTCTAACCCTCATGCCACGGCTGGCTCTTGGTTCAGCAGTCGGAAAATTCAGTGTGCACAGCAGCACCACCAATATAGTATTCAGACTGGTTAAACTATGACACAATTTGATAGTCATTGTCTCGGGGGTGAACCAAACCAATATCAAACGATAGTATTTGACCTCAGTAACAAAACCCTACACCATTTTGCTCCACTACGTCACAATTTTTTTTTACAGTGGTTTGAAGTTTGTTTTTTTTTTTGGTCAAAAGTTGAATCAATGAATATGAAAAATCATCTGTAAAAATACGTTTGGGGTATTTCATGTCTTGGGAGACCTATGTTAAAACCATCAGGGGAAAATTTTCTCGGAACATTTTAACCCTCTTGCTCCCACCCGTATGGGACATTTTTGGTACAATTTTGAAAAACTGTTTAAAAGTCAACTTTGGACGGAGGTGAAGGATTAGAATCTTCGATAGAAATATTCTCCGGAAAGTTTCACTAAGAGTCACCGAAGACAAATAACCTATACGAGTCAAAGGTTCCAAAATAAAATCAAAATGAAATGTTAATAAGTCTATTATTGAGAACACAGTGCAACGGCATTTTTCGGGAGTGAACCACACCAATATCGAACGATAGCATTTGACCTCAGTAACAAAACCCTAAACTCTATTTTGCTCCACTACCTCCCAATTTTTGTATACAGTGGGTTAAAGTTGGATTTTTTTACTCAAAAGTCAAATAAAAAAGCATGTAAAATCATGTGTAGAAATAGGTTTGTGATAGATCATGTCTGCGGAGACATACATTAAAATTGTCAGAGGAACATTTCAACAGAACATTTGAACCCTGCTGCTTCTACCCTTAGGATGATTTTTGAAAAAGCACCTTAAGAGTCAAATTTCTCAAAATGTTCAAAATAGGTGGCAGATAGAGGGTTAAAATGTTCCGAGGAAATATTCCCCGTAAAATTTTAATGTAGGTCTCCGAAGACATGAACTATCCGAAATCTATTTTTACACATGATTTTTTATTTTCTTTTATTTGACATTTGACCAAAAAATTTAATTTTAAACCCCTGTAAACAAAAATTGTGACGTGGTGGAGCAAAATGGGGTTAAGGGTTTTATTACTGAGGTCAAATGCTATTGTTTGATATTGGTTTGGTTCACTCCCGAAAAAGTGCGTTGCACTGTTTGCTCAAAAATAGACTTTTTTACATTTCATTTTGATTTTATTTTAGAATCTTTGACTCGTAGAGGTTATTTGTCTTCGGTGACTCTTAGTAAAATTTTCCGGAAAATATTTCTATATCCAAAGTGCACTTTTCAACAGTTTTTCATAACTGGGCCAAAAATATCACATATTCCCCAGATTGTTTTAATATAGGTCTCCGAAGACATGAAATACCCCAAACGTATTTTTACAGATGATTTTTTATATCCTTTGATTCGACTTTTGACCAAAAAAATCAAACTTTAAACCTCTGTTAAAAAAATTTGACGTAGTAGGGCAAAATGGAGTTTAGGGTTTTGTTACTAAGGTCAAATACTATCGTTTGATATTGGTTTGGTTCACCCCCGAAAAATTGTGTTGCACTGTGATATCAGTAAGGAACAAGAAAGTTGGTGAAACAAGATTTCCAAATAATGATATCCACAGGACAACCTAGATCCCCTTTTATCTCCTGATCAAAAGACAAGAAAACAAATTGATTACGTGGTAATCGATCACCAGTATTATCCGGCAAAAACAGGCTTACAACCAAGTCTTCAGTAAAAAATGCACAAAAACTGAAGGGACCATTATATACCAAGAGTGTACGCCAATGGTACCATTTGCCGAGTACAGCAGGATGTTACTACGGCCTTTTCAAGCATTAAGAAGCTATTGCCAGAAGTGGATCTGGTGATGTACAAAGACCCTACTATCTTATTTGTTTCAACGACCAAGGAATTTTTAGTGGCAGATGATTTTTGTCATGGAGCAATATCTTAAATCTTTACCTCCGCTTAGAGGGTAGAAGGTTGCATACCAAATTTAAGCTCGAAAGCTCTTAAACTACGGTTCTAATCGGAGGGCGACAGACACCCCAAAAACTACGTAGTTTATGTCAAATATCTCTCATCTTAAAACTTAACCTCCGCTTAGAATCTTGTATATCAACTTTCAGCTCCATATCTCTTAGTCTATAACTGCAGCAACGGGTACAAACGGACGCACATCTCAAATTGATGGAGTTTGCATGGTAGATGGGAGTAGTTTTCTTCCGATCTTGCCCATCTTATATGTTAACCTCCGCTTAAAGGATAGAAGCTTGCATACCAATAATCGCTTGGACAGACTAACACTCTTCTTTAAATCGACACATAATTCTACGCTGACTATCTATATGAACAACCAGTAAGAAAATTTTAGTCGGGAAATCTGACTTACATATACCGTCACCCTCTGCATAACATTATTGTCTAGTATATTGATATTATTACTCGATTTTTTAAGTGGGCGACGTGGTGCATTTTTTATACGGGAGATACCAGGAGGGTCGCGGCTAGACTTTTAGTTTTTTTCTCCAAAACGTTATCCTAATTGAGCTTTTCTAAATACAGAATTTTAACACGATTGCGTTGAGTGTATTGATATTATTACTCCATCTGTAAAGTGGATGGAATGGTACATTTGTGTGGGAGGTCCCAGAAGGGGCGTGGATAGGCTTCCAATTTGTTTTCCAAAACTTTATCCTGCTTTAGAAGCAAGATCGCGTTGGGTGTATTAATAATATCAATCGATATATAAAGTGGGCGATACCAGATGGGTATTGGAGGTACCAGATGGGTTGTGGCTAATCTTTTTTTTTTTCCTCCAAACCTTAGTCCAGCTATAGCTTTACTAAATACAGAATTTGGACAGGATCGCAATGGGTGCATTGATATTATTTCCCGATTTTTTAAGTGAAAGGAGTGGAACATTTGTATGGGAGGTTCCTGAAGGGACGTGGCTAGACTTACAATTTTTTCTTCAAAACGTTTTCCAGCTATATCTTTACTAAATATAGAATTTGGGCACGATCGAGTTGGGTGTATTAGTACTATATATTTATATGTGAGGTACCAGAAGGGGCGTGGCCATGTAGCCTATTTGTAATGCCGTAAGTAGTTTTGGGAAAAGTTTCAAAACATTTGGTTGCGTCTTTCTTTCCAGACAGACAGACAGACAGATGGGCATGGCTCAAACGACTTAAAATGTTATGAATCGATTGTGGTTAAAAGAAACCTAGGGTCTAAAGTTACTCGTTCTATATGTTACACTTTTGGGTCTTATCAAAGGGTATATATCCTAACTGTAGTGTAAGGGTATAAATATGAATTGTTGTGCGTTGGTAAGGGCATCTCTTGAAAACGCATGAAACGTAAAACCCCAGCACGGTTTTTATGAAAAAAAAATTGACCGCGACCGTTAAGACGGGATTTTTGGATCTTCGGCCTACAAGGGGGTAAAATGGGCGTGGCACCGCTCCATACCACCCGAATTATGAGATGGCTATATGTTTAAGGCCAGAATAGGTACGAAGTCGAGATTTGGTACGTATATCGGTCGTACAACAAAAATTACTTTTTTGTGGAAAGTGGGCGGTGCCACGCACCTTTTAAAAAAATAGTTAAATTGGTTAAATAAATGGACCGATTGCAATTGAATTTTCTATGTGTGATACTGTCCATAGGGCCTCTATCATAGGCTACATGAAAAAATAATTGGACTCAAGAGCCTTTAGAGGTATGAAGATGAGATTTGCTACATATGTTACTGATATAAAGAGTCTCGCTGGAAAAAGGGCGGTGCCACGCCCCTTTTGAAAAAATCGTTATATGGGCGAAATAAATGAACCGATTGCAATGAATTTTTCACTGTAATACTATCCGCAAGGTCTCTATCATAGGCTACATGAAAACATACATAGACAAAGGGGCGTGACACCGCCCACACAAACCAAAATTTGAATCGGTCATATTTCGCGAGCCATTAAAGGTATGAAGATGAGATTTGCTACATATGCTACTGGTACAAGGAGGATTGCGTCTCGCTGGAAAATGGCAGTGCCACGACCCTTTTAAAATAATCTCGGCGAAATAAATGGACCAATTGTACAAAATTTTCACTGTGTAGTTCTATCCGTAAGGCCTCTATTATAGGCTACATGGGAACATAATTGAATAAAGGGGCGTGGCACCGCCCACACAAACCAAAATTTAATCGGTAATATTTCAAGAGTAATTAAAGGTATAAAGATGAGATTTGCTACATATGTAACTGATACTAAGAGGATTACGTTTCGCTGAAAAATGGGCTGTGCCACGGCCAATGTGAAAAAAAATGGTTATGTCGGTCATGTTAACAGAACGATTGTAAAGTATTTTCATAATCTATATATTTAAATTTGCTTGACTAACTAATTGGGTGAAATGGCCTCTTTTCGTGTAAACGTCAGCTACAAATGGATTTTTGGAAATTCGTACTTTAAGATGTAAAAATGACCAATAGATGATAAAAGTTGTACCACCAGCCAGGCCAATCGGCTAAAGCTGCAATCGCGAAAATTTATATTTCTGGGTAACAATATCGAAAAGGGAAATAATCATGATAATTTATAGTTGCT
Organism: Muscina levida; assembly: GCA_964034835.1. Lineage (NCBI taxonomy): Eukaryota > Metazoa > Arthropoda > Insecta > Diptera > Muscidae > Muscina > Muscina levida. The sequence goes on from OZ035880.1 coordinate 101,549,402, forward strand.
TGACTCCTACAGAATTAGAATAAAGCAAGGAAGGTTTTAGGTGTAAAAAGGGCGAAAGTAAAACTGGTAGTTTCTAACAGACCAAATGCCTGAAGGTAGGCTAGTATCTTAATAAAATAACTTAAATTCCTATATAACACTCTAAAAAGTTTAATTTCTTGACAAATTTCACTCTATAATGTTCTATATGGAAAATATAATAGGTTATATATTTTTTAAATTTTGGATTGATTGGGCGGTTTTGATCGATGGGTACAGAGTTATTTTAGTCGTGCAGAGTTAAAATTTTATATCATGATAGTACTCTGCAACACAATTATGAATATGCAGACGTAATTTTAATTTTCTATCAGTAGAAGGAGTAGACGTGGCCAAACTATATTTCTGTTCTAGAGAGATAAAATTTGATACCCAGATAGTACTTGGCAGGACTGGTTGAAATTTACAGACGAAATTTGTTTATACAATCAGTGGGCGGAGGGGGCATGGAAAAACTGTATCTTAGTCGTAGAGGGACATATGATATATGGGCATTTCCAGTTCTCATGTTCCCGACATGCAGTGGCAGCATATTGCGAATTCTATGACCACTGCCGCAACAACCGTACTGGGTTATGAAAAACCACGCTCAGACAAGTCCTGGTACGATGATGAATGTCGCGAAATGTCTGACGAAATGGATGCTACATACAAGGCAAAGCTGCAGCCCATGGCGACGCGTGCGGTGACGAAGCGTTATAAAGAGAAAAGGAGATGAAACGCCTGTTCAGACGGAAAAAGCGTTTGTGGAAGAAAAGAGAAAGCCAGGATATCGAAAACTACAGGGATAGAGGTGAGGCCCGAAAGTTCTACCAAAAGGTAAAAAGTAAAGGTTTTGGAACAGGAATCCCCACCTGTAAGGACAGAGACGGAAATCTCGTCACGAACACTCAGAGTGTGCTGCAAATATGGAGGGAACACTTTCAATCTCTTCTCGTTCCCAAAGGCAGCATAAGTGACGAAATCGCACCAATCATCGACGATGGAGTAGACTGTCCACCACCGAGCCAAAACGAGATCAGCACGGCAATTGCCCGGCTTAAAAATAATAAAGCTGCGGGAGCCGATGGACTGCCGGCAGAGATTTTTAAAGCCGGCGGCGATAAAAACGCATGCATGCACCAGCTCATAAACACGATTTGGCTCAGGGAGTGCATGCCCGATGATTGGAATCTGAGTGTCCTATGTCCCGTGCTTAAGAAAGGCGATCCTAGTGTGTGTACCAACTATCTCGGGATTAGCCTTTTACCCATCACATACAAGGTCCTGTCTAGTGTGTTATGTGAAAGACTAAAGCCCCTTCTGGCGAACCTGATTGGACCGTATCAGTGTGGCTTTAGACCTGGTAAATCCACCACCGATCAGATATTCACGCTACGACAAATCCTGGAGAAGACCCAAGAAATTCAGATCGATACCTACCATCTGTTCATCGATTACAAAGCTGCATTTGACAGTCCGATACGATAGAAATTGTTGGATGCTATGGGTGAGTTTGGTATCCCCGCAAAACTAATTCGACTCTGCGGGATGACACTGACTGACACGAATTCTTCAGTGAAAATTGGCAAAAATCTGTCAGAGCCATTTTCTACCAAGCGAGGCTTTAGACAAGGCGATAGTCTGTCCTGCGATCTCTTTAACATCGTAATGGAGATGATCATTCGGAAAGCAGCAGTAAACAGGAATGGCACCACATTTAACAAAAGCCACATGTTGCTCGCGTATGCTGATGATATAGATAACAAATTATTGGACGTGGATTGCGAGATGTTACTGCGGCTTTTTCGAGCATTGAAAAGCAGTCGGCTGAAGTGGGTCTGGTGATAAACGAGGACAAAACCAAGTTATTTGTTTCAACGAACAAAGAGTCCACTCGTCTAAGACGCTGCGTGAACGTTGACAACTATAATTTTGAAGTGGTAGATGATTTTGTCTACCTTGGCTCCGCCATAAACAAAAATAATAATGTCAGCCTCGAAATCAAAAGATGATCTCAAACCGCTGCTACTATGCGCTAAGCAAGCGAATTAACGACAAAGCGCTCTCTCGAAAAACAAATATCCAGCTCTACCAGACTCTGATCCTACCTGTCTTGCTCTACAGCGCAGAATCGTGGGTAATGACACAAGCGGATCAATCCATTCTGGGAGTCTTCGAGAAAATACTCCGCAAATTATTTGGACCCATCATCGTGAACGGCGAGTACCGTCGTCGAATGAATCATGAGCTGTATGAGCTGTACAACGACATCGACGTTGTCAAGCGCGTTCAAAAAGACCGAATGCGCTGGCTTGGACACGTTGTACGAATGGACGAAAACGCTCCGGCTCGAAAAGTCTTCGGCAATAAACTCGATGGGCGGCGCAGAAGGGGGCGACCAAAACTCCGATGGATGGACCAGGTGACGGTCCATGACGAACTATCTACGGAGCGCAAAAGACCGAAGCGCTTGGAATGGTTTTCTAAGTGCGGCTACTGATAGATGAATTTCTGTTGTTGCTGCCAGTAAAGAAGTAAAGTATTTCCAGCGGAAGAACGGATGATTTCATAGTAAAAAATATCGAACCCTCTTGTTTATATATATATTGTCGTACCTACCGCGCCTCCTCATGGGCGTTACAACTGGAAGAACAAAATGAATATACCTTTCGCTCCGTACGTGCGCGTGTTAAAGGGTCTACAAATTTTACAAAATATCAAATGTGATGCTAGTGACTTTAACACTATCATATTTAACACTATCCTTTAAACTAATATGACATCTATAACACTTATGACATTTGTGACAATGATATTTATTACTTTTTCGACATTTAAGTCATATATCACAATACGACAATATGACAATATAACAAATATGATAACTGTGACAAATATAATACCATCATAACATATCTTAAATATATTTACTCTTTACTTACACTGTACAACAAAAGCACCCAACTCAGCGGCCAGTTCAAAGGCTACCGGTAGTCTTCCTTGTAGCACATCTTGTTTGACTTGTAAAAACAATTGGTACCTGCAATTGAGACATTGAGTAAACATTAACGACATGGATATTAAGAAATTACAACAAACTGCAAATAAGGCAGCACAGCTATACTAGCCTATGTATGTAATTGTTAACATACAACGACAGTGTATATAAACATTAACAAAATTTCCATAATCCTTTAACCAAAATAAATATACTTAGAGCAATAATTAAATTAAGCTGCTATCTCTCTACCTCCCTCTTGTGACTCTTGGCTTGACAAATGTGAAGTTAAAACCTACACACAGCCATACGACATACTGTTGTTATGGTCAGTCATAGTTTGTTGTTTAGCTTTATGCTGCATGCATTTGCCTATTTAACAACCATAATACAGTCTTTACCTTGTCTATTTGTTTAGTTTTATGATAAAAGTTAATATTTACAATTATTATTACTTGAACTTCAACTGATAGATCAAGTGGTCATGTGAATGTATGTGTGTATTCGTGTGTTATGTGTACGCTTTGTATGAAGATACTTTACAAAACACTTGACAAATGTAACAAATCATGTACAGGTATACGAGGACTATAGTTGATGCTGGTGATGATATGTAGTAAGTAATGTGAAGGAGTGTTGGTATGTTGATATATTTCTCTCTGTAAGTACCTTACATCTAATGCATTGACTTGATTATAACAAATAGCTTATGTGAACCTTAGTGTCAATCGACTGTCAATTCAATGACCCTTAACTGTTTAGATAAACATTAAGTATTACATAAAAGTTGAGTTGATTTAATATTCTTTACCTCATCATCACTGCTTCGGGAGTATTAAATAAATTTATGAAGTAGATGTGTTTAATACTGTAAACATATTAAGTAAACACTAGAACTTATCAGCAAAAGAATTGATAGTTTTAGAACGAGGGAAAAATCCCACATAGATAAACCAGTCATAAATTATGTGTTTTATGGCTCACACTAATGACTGGCATACACAAAGGGTTTTGTTTATTTACTGTGCACACCACATGTCGGCAAGGGTCATGATTAGAAAATGTGTGTGATCGTACAGTAGGTAGAAAATGCCTTTCTTAAAGATTATAAACTGTGTATTTAGTATATAAGAGAGAAAATATCTTTGAATAAATGCCATTCATTTAAGAACCGCAGTGAAGAGAGTTTCATTTATCTCCTGGTTGAAGGAGTGGTTCGAAGTGGCCGTACGTACGTAGGAGTAGTCATCGATGTGTCTGAGTTGCACATTTTGGTGACCACGACGTGATAATTCACGTATAAATATTTATCTCCTGGTTGAAGGAGTTTCGATGTGCTGGAGTCGCACATTTTGGTGACCCCGACGTGATAATTCACGTATAAATATTTATCTCCTGGTTGAAGGAGTTTCGATGTGCTGGAGTCGCACATTTTGGTGACCCCGACGTGATCGTTCACGTCAACAACTAAATTTTACAAACATAAAATTAAATTCTACATTATAAGACTGCAAAATGGATGGAAGGAAAACTCCAGCAGCATTTGTAGAAGTAAAAGATCCCGTTCTGCGCCAGATGCTTGAAGAGGGCAGACGGCATCAATTAAAGATGCTTCAAGTAACTCTCGAACTAAGAGAGTCCATGGAGGAGTTCGCTCATGATCCTGTTCTGCGCCAGACACTTGAAAAACAGAAGGAAGAAGTTCTTATAGCCATAGAACGGGAAGCTGAGAGAGACCAGGAAGAAGTTTTGATGCTGGAAGATGTTGTCCAAGCCAGGCAACTTAAACCTTTTGATGAAGGGAAATACCTTCCTACTACCAGCAGATCAAAAAGAAATCTTGATATTAAGGAGGAAGAACTGGTATCTCTGAAGCAAGAGATAACCAGTTTAAAGGATGAACTCGTTAATGAACGTATGAAATGGGAACATACGGAAAACGAGCGAAAAATATTCCGAAAAAAATATTTTGATTGTTCGAACGACAGGTTCTGGACGTACCGAAAATGCGAAGAACTGGAATTGGAGAATAAACGGTTAACGAGCCAGTTAACTGAAGAAAAGGATGCTGCAAAAGTTGAACTGCAATTTCTGAAAGACGAATTGGCTGAAACAGAGGCCAAACTTCGAAAGGAGCAGTTATGCAACAAATTCAATCAGGAGAAGTTAGAAGCTGCTTACATTCAATTGCGTGTGAAAGAAAAATTGGAAGTATCGCTAAAAACGCAATTGCGACATGAGCAATCTTTGAAGCAAACAGCAGAGTCAATGGTGTCATCATTGAACAAAAACCTGCAGGATATGACAAGGCTCAAAGAGGATGTGCAGAATGAATTGGCTGATCAAATGTCCTTGCTCTTCGCAGCACAACAAAAAATTGAAAAACTCCAAAATGAAAATCAATGCATTCAAAAACTTAATGAGTGCCAAGAGCGGGAATTGTCTTTGTTAAAAGATGAAAACTACACACTAAAAATCGTAAACGAAAAGTTGGCTAAATCTTTGCAGGCCAATGCTACTATGGTGGAACCAATGAAAAAAGATGAGTCGGATTTTGATGACAAGGAAATTCGTGAAATCGACTCGAATAAATTCATGACCGTCGATTCTGTGGTTATAATTGACGAAGAAATGAATGCCGATGTCGACGTTCTATTTGACGACGTCCATGCCAATGAAGATTATGAAGAGGAAAGCCATGTACGTATAGTAGCTGATTTATTCTATGCCAACGAGGAAGAAAAGAAATTTCCCATCGCCAGGGAACGAAGAGAGCGGTTTGCAGGTGTGAAGGATGGTGCAGCAGCAGCTAAGAGAATGTTAATGAAGTGGACTTCAAATTGGAAACCAGATGCTACCGTGGATGTCCAGGAAAGTCCAATCCTTTGGCCGCCGGATCCTGGGAAATATAGAAGGAAAGACCACATCCCAAAGTGCCCGACTGGTGGTAATAGTAGATTTAAGTTTATAGTTTTAGGTTAAGTAGTTTTTAAGTATTAATTAGATTAAGTTTTATTTATTCAGAGGTATTGACTTAATTATGTATTAAAAGATCAGGATCTTTTAAGGAGGGGAGAATGTTTAATACTGTAAACATATTAAGTAAACACTAGAACTTATCAGCAAAAGAATTGATAGTTTTAGAACGAGGGAAAAATCCCACATAGATAAACCAGTCATAAATTATGTGTTTTATGGGTCACACTAATGACTGGCATACACAAAGGGTTTTGTTTATTTACTGTGCACACCACATGTCGGCAAGGGTCATGATTAGAAAATGTGTGTGATCGTACAGTAGGTAGAAAATGCCTTTCTTAAAGATTATAAACTGTGTATTTAGTATATAAGAGAGAAAATATCTTTGAATAAATGCCATTCATTTAAGAACCGCAGTGAAGAGAGTTTCATTTATCTCCTGGTTGAAGGAGTGGTTCGAAGTGGCCGTACGTACGTAGGAGTAGTCATCGATTATACGATTCACGTATAAATATTTATCTCCTGGTTGAAGGAGTTTCGATGTGCTGGAGTCGCACAAGATGTTTATGGACAGAAATGTGGGCGTCGGAATACTGATATTGAGGTACCTAAACAATGGTTGTCGTAGGCGGAAGTAGTTCAGATTTTATGATGCCCTAGATCCAGGCTTCCCAATGCCGATGGCCGCGACACAGAGCAACTATGATAAAAAAATCAATAACAGTATCAGAGTCAAAAGTTTAAATCAGTGGATTTCATTCATATTAACCACGTCGCAAAGTTGTTTGGGTATTTTTTTTCTTCTCTTTCAGAATTACAAGAAACATGTGTGTGAAACAAAAATTCCATTTAGGAGTATGTTTTTGTTGTAAGGACCACTGATTTAAATCTAGAAGCCTCAAAAAGAAAATAACTAGAATAAACTGTATTCTAGCCCTAGAGACTCCCAGATACTGCACAACAACAAAAATATAGACAACATTTTACTTTTGGATTAGTGGGCGGAGAAATGCGTGACAACTGTATTTTAGCCCTATAGAGATACAATTTGCAACACAGAAAGTATTCAACAAAACGAACATGAATATGCAGACGAAATTGAAATTTTGGGTCAGTGGGCGGTGTTGGCGTGGCAAAACTGTATTTTAGCCCTAGAGAGACAAAATTTGACGCCAGATAGTAGTCGGCAACACGAATATGAATAGGCGGACGAAATTTAAATGTGGACCAGTGGGCCAAGTGGGCGTGGCAAAACATATTTTTAGAGCTAGGGAGATACAAATTGATACACTGATAGTTCTCGGCAACACTAATATGAATATGCGAACAATATTGTAATTTTGGACGAAATGTTAATTCTGTATCAGTGGGCGGAGTGGGCGTGACCAAACTGTATTTTATCCAAAGAGAGATAAATTTTGTTACACAAATAGTACCCGACAACACGAATATGAATATGCAGATGACATATTAATTTTGAATTATTAGGAGAAGGGGTGTGGCAAAACTGTATTTAAGTCCTAGAAAGAGATACAATTTAACACCCAGATAGTACACGGCAACACTAACATGAATATGCAGACGACCTTTTTATTCTGGATCGTTAAGGGAAGGGGGTGTGGCAAAACTGTATTTTAGTCCTAGAGCAACAAAATTTGATACACAGATAGAATTTGACAACACACGAACATTAAATGTTCCACACCAAATTTAAATTTTGGTTCAGTGAGCGTGAAAAAACTGTATTTTAGCCCTAGAGGAATCCAGATAGCACACGATAACACGAATATGAATATGTAGACAACAATTTATTTAATTTTAATAGCCCCAGAGAGATCAAATTTACTACACAATTTGCTACATCTAAACTCAGGTAAGAAAGTAACTACGGCCCGAGAGCTTTCCATAAAACTCCAATGCGGCCAGCCAAAAAAAATAATTGGGAAACCTTGTCCTAGATGATGCTAGCTACGTACTAGATTTAAGTTATTTATTGTGTCCTTTATTATTCTGTATATGGTGGCAACGGCGATTTCTTGAATGAGAGATGGGAGATCTTCTCGCATTTCAGTGAATTTACTTACTTAACCCTTTAATGACGAGAGCGAAATAATGGGAATTTTTTAAAGATTTTGTCGGTACTACATATAAATTAGTAAAAAAAACTAATTTTACATAAAAAAGTAAGACGAAAAATTTCAGAAAAATTTCCATTTTTACTGGTGTTATGCCGACTGTGTCCATATGGTAACAGCTTTAAAACAGGGAAATAAAAATAACCAAGTACAAAATAATTCATTCAATACGTTTTTATGATATTTCATATTCTCTCAAATAACAAAAACTAAAAGTCTTTAATATATCAGTCTTTAAGCAGCCAAAAAATATTCTTGATATGGAGTGACTTTTTATATCCCTCCATATTACTGTTTTGCGGACATGTGAAAAACATCTATTTTAAATGATCCACCACGCTCGCTACTGACGTCTGATCGCATAGCGGTAAATTAAGAATGAAAGATCAAAGCATGCTTTAATGAAATCAAAAAAGAAAATTCTTGACATTTATGTTTATTTTATTGCGTGCAATATCTAACGCTGTCGACGTTACCATATGGTAACAGTCGTCACTAATGGGTTAAGTTGCCCGTTATAGCTTACGAACATGGTTCATAATTAAGAGGCCTGAAATATTTACTAATTTCACTCGCTTCGGTCTTCTGCGTGCGTTCTCCAGTAAGTCCTACCAGATGGTGGCACGAAGTTTGGGTATCCCTACTTCACGCCGTCCTTCAGGTTCGCTTTCAAACACCTTTCTTGTTGGTTCATGGTTCATTCTATAGCGAAACTCGAGATCCGACGTAGGTAAACTCAACTTGTACCTCAAAACAATAATTTCAAACGTTGACGGTTTGTCCCCATCGAAAGGACTCTTTGTTCGTCGAAATCATTATTTTTGTTTTGTCCTCGTTGGACGCTAAACCCATTTTTGCTCACTTCTCTTCCAGTGATGAGAAAACTGCAGTAAAATCCCGCAGCTTTCGATCAATGATGTCTATATATTAGGCATAGGCTCGTTGCATGTGCCTCTTGTGGAATATGATGCCAGACATGTTGACACCAGTCTTGTTCATCATTTTCTCCATAAATTTTTTACACAGTGTAAAAGACAAGCTATCGCCCTGCCTAAAACCTCTTTCCGGTTTGAATGGTGAAGAGTGATCCTTACCAATCTTAATAGAGGATTTGGAATTGGTACATCTGCAAAGTCGAATTAGTTTTGCCGGAATACCAAACTCAGCCATGGCCTCATATAGCCTATTCCTTATCGAAGAGTCGAAGGCAGCTTGGTAGTCGACAAAGAGGTGGTAGGTACAGATCTGCTTTTCATGAGTTATTTCCAGGATTTTGCGTCAAGTGAATATTTGATACGTCGTAGATTTATTAAGTCTCAAGCCGCACTGATAAGGTCCATACAGTTTTTCTACAATTGGCCTTAGACGTTCACACAATATGTTCGAAAGGACCTCACTACGATACTTGATGTTTTACATCCCTTGAATGCTATATTGAAGACTTTCTTGCATTTCAGGGACTCTTACCAATGAGACCTACAGTTTAACGGCAATACAGAACTTCAGCTCTTGTGAGAAGTTTTTTACTAGACCTGTCTTCCATATTCGGAAGTTCCTTTCTACAGCATCAAGGGCACCAAATTTGGATGACTGTGACAAGGCTTGAACCTATATCACACACAGTAAAGTCGCATGTTCCAAACATCATATCACGTTCGTATAGTATTCCATAAATCTATGCCATCATTACTCCCTAACATCAGAGTTTGTATATAAATGTTTTTAACTAACTTAGCATTACGCGAACATAATTATTTTCCAGTTTGTCAACATTTGTAAATAGGAACCCATTCCCAAAGTTGTTATGTTGTTCCCTAAGATACCACATCAACCCCTGTATCTATCTGTCAACCATTATCGAATATCATAGATATTGAAGCCATAAAGATAGTGATAGTATCGAATAGTCCAGTCGATTATCACAGCCATCAGCACCAGTTGGTTTACAACATCATCATCATCATCAGTGGTCGCCCTCAATTCCCTTTGCTATGCCTTTCCTATTTAGTTTTTTTTCGTGTGCCATTACAAAAATTTCGTTTATATTCATTTTTGACGTTGTCAATGACCGCAGACTTTGGACAAGCAAAAATAACATGAACTCTGAGTTTATAAAGCAGCAACAACAACAACTACGACAACCAAAATGTGATTTACAATAATAGTGTGAGGTCAAAATCGAGTGATAATCGTGTTAGGGCATCGCTGACTAGACTCATAATAACAGTGATGAAGGGGTTACTAGTAGTGGGTAGGTGATGATGATGGTGAGCTATCATGTCATGCCATCATGCTAGACAGACTAAAGAAAAATAAATGAAAAACATCTCTCACAAAAGCCTTCACAACCATTGCTGTCCACGTTTAGGCTGAACTTATGTTTGCTTTGTCACTCTGGTCGCTCACATTCGTTCGTTCGCTTGGGCAGTTCGCTTATGCAGACGTGTCAAATGCAAATTTTCCGCGATATTTTTTGATTATTTCCAATTTGTTTGTACTATTTCCTAAAATCGAGCGCATCATTTCAATTCAGGCCAAAAATGCATTTGTACATTTCATTAAACATCTGTCGCCTGTAAATATTATTGATAAATGTTTGCACTAGTTTAATTGCTTTATGGTGTGGAAAATTCATTGCATTTCATTTGTTTTGTACTTAGCGGGTTGGACTTGGGGGTTAATTCCACACACACCCTAAGCTGCCAACCGGGTCAGAGCGAACAACGGCTGTCGGCGTCCGGTCCATGATGTACACAGCACTATTAGGATTTGCAAAATTTTAATTAAGTGACCATTAAACGAGTGTATTCGTACCACAATTTGGTTTAACTGTTATGAGATATTGTGTTTAGAGAATTTATTAGAAATGTAGAAAATTTTTATATAAATTTTAGATGAGAGTAAACGGCAAATTTTTGTTTATACAGCGATGATGATAATTGCATCATTTGCATCTGATATTGTATTCGGTAATTAATATGCAATTGTACAGTGTGCGATGTCCCCTCATTGGATATTTGTCGGTTGATTAAAACTCATTGCAATGAAATGGTCTATATGTGAGGGTTTATCGTTGCACTTTAGTATTTTTTTTTTTGAATTATATTCGAATACATCAAATGTAAACAGCGTTGGAGTTGCCTACTGACAATTTGACTGGATGTGGCGCAAATTATCAAATTCTTCATCATAAATAAGGTATAGGATAGCTTTCTATTTGTAGATTCACATTAAGGCACCTACTGTTTATAGACGTATGCGATCGTCAGCTGTTTGAGAAGTTTTTACTAGAAATGCCGTTTAATACTATACTGTGAAATTACCGTCGATAACATGGAGGAGCCTCCGATGAAAGAAATGTCGATGACTGCGACAGGAATCGATCCCTGGATCTCCCGCATGATAGTCGCGTGTTCTAGCCATTATGCTACGGCCGGCAGAAAGCGGCGCACGTCAAACATCGCGCCAAAAATCATAGATTAACTATCACCAAGTCAACACGAGGTTAGTAGAGCAACATGCCGTCGGTTTTCCGAAACAGCTCTTCAATATCAGTGGCTCTTACTTATGCGTTGGCTGAACGAATCAGTGATCGATTGTTGGAATCTAAGCCTACTATTCCTTATGTTTAAAAAAGGGTACTCAAGGGTATGTACCAATAATCGCGGGCTTATTTTCTTTACCTATCGCATATAAGGTCCTATCAAGTGTGTTATGTGAAACACCAATGTCAGTGTTAACCAACCCGAATAGATTATGCAAATTAACAACATACCCGATATTCACACTTTGGCAAACTCTGGAGAAGACCCATGAAAACAGATCAAAATATATCATCTATTTGGCGACTATAAAGCTGCCTTCGGCAGCCCGATACGGCAGAAATTGCTCGTAGCCACGGCTGAGTTTGATATTCCATCGAAGTAGATAATCCTTTGCGGAATGATGCCAAGTATTTAGTGAAGATTGACAAGGACCTTACAATTTTATACCAGACCAGGCCTGAGACAAGGCGACATCCCATCGCCGAGAACGAATTGTTTGGCTTCGCGTCGGCAAGAAATATGATATTGTGTGGAACCAGATTTTAGATTCTCAACTAACGGCACCTACTTGTTTATCGACGAATGCGAACGTCACTGTTTGAGAGGCTCTTACTAGACACGACGATTGAATCGACGCTTAATACTGCGAAGTTGCTGTCAACAACATTCGAGGGGAGCCGACAATGAAAGACAATTTTATTTATTTTTTTTCTTTTAACTGGAGCCAGGTTTGAACCTGCGATCTCCCGCATGGTAGTCGCGTGTTCTAACCACTATGCCACGGCCGGTCCAGATATCAACAAGGCACACTAAATATAGCTTGATCAAGAGACAGGAAATAAGACTGGTGACGTGGTAATCGATGGATGCCATCGTCCAAAAAGTTTTAGACGTTTTTGTGCGGTGGAACTATTGACTGGGATCACTATCTAGCAAAAAACGATCGTAATCAAACTCAAAAAAGCAAGATTTGGCTAAAGGAATGCGTGTCAGATGATTGAAATCTCAGTTTTCTATGTTCTGTGCTTAAGAAAGGCGATCCAAGTGTATGTGCCAATAATCGGGGGATCAGCATTTTAAGCATCGCATACAAGGATATACAGGGGGAATTGGATATTTTCTAATTTGAGTCTTTTCGATCTTTTTCCCGGGCAATGCCATTGCACATCTGTTCACTGGTAGGAAATGTGCGAAGGCGTAATGTTGTGTAATAAGTAGATAACAAAAGTTACTGAAGCTCCACCAATAGGTTTTCTTAGTGGCTTTGGCAGCCCCAAGAAACTAGGATCCTAATAAGTCACTCTCCTTAAACAAAAACAATTAATAAAAAAACACGAAGAAAAGACAAGACAACAAGAACCTCCTAAATGTTGACGAACACCTTTATATAGGACACGATTTAAGGATATGCAACTGGAATGACCAAACTCTATACAGAGATGGAGCCACCATTTAATTGGTGGATGTCCTCGATAAATACAAGGCCATACAGGAAATAAGATGGGCTGGACAGGGATGCATACGATGAAAGAATTGTGACATCTTTTACAGTTACCAAGCTGAATGTAGATTTATAGCCGGCAAGAAGCTTCGATATCTGGTCACGCTTTTTAACACTGTAAGTGACCGAATAGCTACTATTCGGTGATTCACGGTGAAATTTTCTTACATTACGCTGCCATTACTCCCTGATGAAAGTCAAGGACGAGGACACTAAAGACGCATTCAATGACTGTATGGAGCAAACATATGACTACTGCATTACCCATGACATTAAAATCGTTCTGGGAGGTATTAATTCTAAGACACGAAGGGAAGATGCTCTTGATTCAGCAGCCGGGAGATTCAGTCCACACAGCAACACCTCCGATAACGGATTTAAACGGATTTAAACTGTTTTTTTGGGACCGGCCGTGGCATAGTGGTTAGAACACGCGACTGCCATGCGGGAGATCGCAGGTTCAAACCTGGCTCCAGTCATCTTAAAAAAAAAGAAAAAAATAAATACAATTTTCTTTCATTGTCGGCTCCCCTCGAATGTTGTTTGACAGCAACTTCGCAGTATTAAGCGTCGATTAAATCGTCGTGTCTAGTAAGAGCTTCTCAAAACAGTGACGTTCGCATTTGTCGATAAATAAGTAGGTGCCGTTAGTTGTGAATCTAAAAAAAAGAAAGCGTGTTTATTCACAACAACGCGAGAAGCTATCCCATACCTCTCCCATACCTCATTCAAGGGGTGCAAAGGGAAATTAAGTTTTTAAATGGAACCAGATTAACGCATAAAGATATTAACAAGATAAAATTAATAAACCGTGATCAAAACACAGGACACTAGGTTGGTGGCGTGGTAATTAATGAATGGCATGTCTCAAGCGTTATGGACATGCGTGTGATGCGCGCTGCCAATACTGATTTGGATAACCACCTAGTTACAGCCAAGGTACGCACGCTATTAAGTTGTGCTTAAAAAACACGTAACCAAACGCTGATATTGCAAAGCTGCATACCCCCGAAATAGCCAATGCCTAATCCAACCAGCATGGAAATTATTATGTTTCCGACACACACACACGGTACGATGAGGAATGTCGCATAATGTTTAAGGAAACGGATGCTGCATTCAAGTCAATAATGCAGCCAATCGTAACGCGTGCAGTGACGGAAGAATATAATGAGAAGAGGAACGCGATAAAATTAGTCTAATACAGCTCCAGGCTATCGAAAATTACAGGGATGAAGGAAAAACCCGAAATTTCTGCCGAAATTTCTGTCACGGTCACACAGTGTGTGCTGCAAATGTGGAGGAAATATTTTAGCTCTCTGCACTTTCCCTAAGGCAGCATAAGTAACGAAATGACGCCAATCATCGACGACCGAGTATATTCTCTGTAATGCGATCTCGTTAACATCATAATGGAGATTGTCATGAGGAAGGCTACAGTAAACACGACTGGTACCACATTTAACAAAAGTCAGATGCTGCTCGCATATACCGATCATATAGATATCATTGTAGTCATGTTACTACGGCCTTTTCAAGCATTGAGCAACAGTCGGCAGAAGTTTGTCTGGAATAAAAGAAAGAAAAACAAAGTTGTTTCAACGAAAAAAGAGCCTAATTGTTAATGACGCTGCGTCAATGTTGAAAACTATAACTTTGAAGTGATAGGTGGATTTGTCTGCCTTGGCTCTGCAGTAAACAATAATATTATCAGCCAGGAAATCGATAGGCAAGTTTTGATCGGAAACTGCTACCTTTATGCTCTTATCAAGCTATTGAATGACAAAGCCCTCTATCGACGAACAGAGATCCAACTCAACCAGACACTGATCCTACCATCCTTGCTTTACCACGCCGTATCCTGAGTAATGACACCAGCGGATCAATCTATTCTGGGTGTCTTTGGGAGAAAAATAATTTGGAAAATATTTACACACATCAATGTTAATTGTCAGTTTTAAACTTTGGTAGAGAATATCTTAAGGTAAAAGATATTCTGCGACACTAAACAAGTTTTTTGTTTGCCTTACATAGAAGGTTATTAAAAGTGATGCATCTTTGTAAACGACTTATAAGAGTAGAAGTAACAACCCTGTATCGCCAACTGCGTTGAAACAGGGTTCCCCTGAATGCAAAATTCTGGAAGCCTGACTGCCCCTCTACAAATGTCTAGTTCATTTCGATCGGCCCCAATGCAGCCTTTTTAGGTATTCAGAAGGAATCAGTGAAGAATCAGGGAAGAATATCTGAAGACCGAAGTGCATACAATCGTCATATAATCGACATTTGACGATTGAAATGGAAAATGTCATCTAAGTATGCAGATAGAATTGTTACACTTAACATATTAAGAGATAGCTGATATAGCAATAAATAACAACTGTATAATGAAAAACTTAACATAAAAACTTTAAAGGCTAAACTTATTCATTCAGAAAAAAAAACTTGTAAAATTTAGAGAGCGAAAAGTTAATGAATTCAACATGTAATTTCTTTATAAATTTACATTAGTTTTTCTATTACTAAGATGATCAGAAAATGGCTACAAAGATGACTTTGAATTTCAAAGTATATTTTAGCAACAAACTTTAGTAATACAGGGAAATATATATTGGTTAAAAATATTGTTAGCAGCAGATGTTTAGTGCTGCAGTCTGCTATCGATATATTTGAACACTATAAAATTTTATATGTAGAAATAACATATTTGCAGTTCTATTTTTTAACAACAAAGAAACAATACTACATACATAAATTTTCTTATTTTATTGTTTCAGGTCCTCAAATCAATGTGACTTTCTATATTCGTTCCAGGTAAGAAAACAAAATTATCTAGTAAAAAAATTATTTTAGCGGATGTACGAATCTAAAAATTGTTTAGTGTACCACATATTATAAATATTTAAACCTGAATAAATCTAAGTTTTCATGAGGGTCCCTAGCAGATAGTTTATGTATAATGTTTCCATGCTTATTTCATAGAAGTCTTAATGTAAATTTACTACTTGTCCGGAATATCCATCAGGTTGTATATACTTATCCTCTTTTAGTGAGTGTTTTCATAATTCACATAAAGCATTAGCAGCTATAATTGTGTGTCAACTTGACCATGAAACAAAATTATTATGCGATATCGCAAAAGTTTTTATCAGAAACTTGTTAGTATTTAAATGCTCTGCTCAACAGTTGTTTGATGGTGACTTACGTACCTGCCTCTGTCTCTTTGTTACAAAAAAGTTCATCTCTTAAAACTTCCGTTTATTTTGGTTTCCCCATAAATTTGCATTATAACTTTAGCTGCCATTATTTCATTTGCCTACCTAATCTCACTAACAATCTTATTAACTACAATTTAAATTCGTTTACTGTACTTACCTCGTAATTTCCTCCACTAATTTACACGGATCAGCAGCGTAGAATTTAACACCAAAATATAAATCATATGGATCTGCTTTGGGTTTCAATTGACGGGAAATACGTGAGGCTGGATCCAACCAATGCTGCAGAAACCACAACACATCCACAGAGAAGGGCACCACCACCGAGAACGAGAAAGAGAGAAAAAAAAAACAATAAAATTTGAAAACAGCCATAATATTAAATGAAAGAAAAACCAAAAAAAAAAAAACACCAACCAACGCACAAAATTGAATGTAAATTGAATAAAACTTGTGAATGTTTATTTAAGATAACTCACAGCCTTACACCAGAACGGCCATTTCAAGTGAACGACGAACGACCTGCTTAAGATTCCTTAAAGTTGTGGCGAAAATCCATAGCTATAAATTGTTAACATGCTCGGAGTGAGAAATGTGAATCTGTGAGTACGCTGGCACACGTTCCTAGCACGAGCATACTAAAACTCTGATTCATGTTCTACGCTGTTATTCAAGGACAAGGAGATGTGTTTCTTTTTCTGTTGTGGGAAGTGTAAGGACTAAAGATCCTTAAGGAATTACACAAGTCTTTTTCGGGTGGGTGTGTCAACAGTGTGGGGTTAAATTGTTTCAACTAATATCCGTAATATGACCTTCAGCAGCAAACGTGTTTAGGACACTTATTGTCCCTGGATACTCGTATAATTCACAGCAAACAGTTAAAAACCAAAGTCGTTTTGCAAAGGGACACCATTGAAAAAGTTTTTCACATTTCTTCCAAGGACACAATAAAGGCAAAGAAGAATATGGTTACTGTGAATGGAAGAAAAGGCAAAGCAATAAATGGTGAAACTTTGTGCTGCGTTTGTTTAAATTTTATAAACAACTTTTCTAGTACTCAAAAGAATACAGGCGGCTATTGAGAAATGCGAAGTTTTGGTGTGCGAAATAGTTCGCTAACAAATTTGACTAAGACTAAATGTATTTATCTTATATCTGAGGCGAGCTTTATTAAACCAACTATGGGCCACTTTGATCGATAACCTTTGACCATTTTTGGGGAAAAGCCATTAATCCAAATGAGTAGAACTCATTTGTTTTTTTTTTCGAAAACTGATCCCAAAGTTTATTGCAGGCCTCTTCTTTTTGTCCTTATTTGGCATCAGAACAGAAATTCATCTATCAGTAGCCGCACGTAGAAAAGAATTCCAAGCGCTTTAGTCTTTTGCGCTTCGTAGATAGTTGTTCACACCAAGTTTAGATAACAACTCTTTCACCTGGTCCATCCAACAAAGTTTTGGTGATCGAAATTAATCATTTTCTTCCAATCGTACTACGTCTTTAAACCAGCGCGTTTAAATAGACCGAATATTTGAACACTAGTGACTACATTGATGTCGTTATACAGCACATGGTTCATTCGGCGACGCAGTCGCCATTAACGGGTGCAAATATTTTGCGAAGTATCTTTCTCGCGAAGACTCCCAGAATAGATTGCTCCGCTTCTCTCATTACCCAGGATTTTGCTCAGTTTCTTCCATTGAGCATCTTTCTCCATTCGTACTTGTCTTAGCCAACACATTCGGCCTACTTGAACCCGCTTGCCTACATCCATGTCGTTATACCGTTCCCATAGCTCATGGTTCATTCGACGGCGGTACTCGACGTCAACGACGATGGGTCCAAATATTTTGCGTAGTATATTTCCTCCGAAAACTCCCAGAATAGATTGATCCGCTTTTGTCATTACACAGAATTCTGCGCAGTAAAGCATCATTGGTAGAATCAGTGTCTGGTATAGTTGCATTATTGTTCGAAGAGACAGGGCATCGTTATGAAATTGCTTGCTTAGCGCATAGTACTAGCGGTTCTTGCGATCAATTCTCGTCTTGGTTTTCAGACTGACATTATTATTCCACTTTAAAATTATTGTCGTCCACGCAGCGTCCCAAACGAGTAGAATTTTTGTTCGTTGATATACAAATAATCTAGGTTTGTCCTCATTTATCAAGAGACTCATTTCTGCCGACTGCTTCCCAATGACTGTAAAGGCTGCAGTAACATTACGCACGCCTCTAAATCATCGGCAGCATGTGACTTTTATTCTAGATGGTACCAGTCGTGATTACTGCAGCTTTCCGCAGCATTACTATCTCCATTATGATGTTACGGTGATCGCATGACAGTCTATCGTCTTGTCTAAAGCCTCGCTTGGTTCTGTCTGATTTTTGCTTATTTTTAATGAATACTTGCTGTCAGTCAATATCATCCTGCAAAGTCGTATCGTCTTCGCGGGGACACCAAACTCAGCCATAGTGTCTTATAGTTTCTGTCATATCGAACTGTCACATGCAGCTTTATTTTCGATAAACAGATCGTAGATGTCGGTCTGCATTTCTTGTGTATTTTCCAGGATTTGTCGCCTGATGAATATCTGGTCGGTCGTGCATTTACCAGGACTAAAGCCACACTGATAAGATCCAATTAGGTTCGATAATGTGGGATTTAGTCTTTCACATAACACACTAGACAGGACTTTGTATGTGATGGGTAAATGTCTGATCCCGTGGTATTTGGTACACGTACATGCACAGCCTTTCATAAGCACCGGACATAGAACACACAGATTTCATTCATCGGACATGCATTCCTTAAACCAAATCGTGTTTATGAGCTGGTACATGCAAGTTGCCAACTCATCGCCGACGGCCTTCAAAAGCTTTGCCGGTAGTCCCTCGGCTCATGTAGTTTTACAATTACAAGTAGCCGTACAATTTCCGTGCGGATGGTGGTGGTGTCCATGACCAGATCCCATCGGTGGAGATCCATGTACCTTAGCTTGTTACTGTTTGATAGAACTTTCGAGCTTCACATCTATCTCTGTAACTTTTCGATATTCTGGCTCTCTCTTTTCTTCCATAGACGTGTTTTCTTTCTGAAGAGGTGTTATATGTCCCTCCTCTTTTAATACCGGCCGTGGCATAGTGGTTAGAACACGCGACTACCATGCGGGAGATCACAGGTTCAACTCCTGGCTCCAGTCATCTTTAAAGAAAAAAATAAATAAATTTTTCTTTCATTGTCGGCTCCCCTCGAATGTTGTCGACAGCAACTTCGCAGTATTAGTGTCGAGTCAATCGGCGTGTCTAGTAAGAGCTTCTCAAACAGTGACATTTGCATTCGTTGATAAACAAGTAGATGCCGTTAGTTGTGAATCTAAAAATAGAAAGCGTGTTAATTCACAACAACGCGAGAAGCTATCCCATACCTCAATATAGTTCCTTTAATATAGTTCCGTCACCGCACGCGTTACCATGGGCTACAGATTTGCATTGTATGCAGCATCCGTTTCCTCAGACATTACGCGACATTCCTCATAGTACCGGGGCTTGCCTAAGAGTGGTTTTCATAACCCAGTACGATCATTGCGGCAGTGGAAATAGAATTCTTAATATCTGCCACTGTGTGTCGGGAACATCCGAATTAGAGGGGTGAGTTAAAAGTAATTGAAAGAGTTGGTTGCAGTAGGCATTGGCTATCTCGGTAATATTCAGCTGTGTGATGTCTAGCTTCATTTGCGTAAGGTTACACACGTTTTTATCTCTACTTGACGGCGTGCGTACCTTGACAGCAACTAGGTGGTGATCCGTGTTTTTATTTGCACCGCGCATCACAAACACGTCGATAATGCTTGGGCCATGCCTTTCATCGATTATCAGGTGATCAATCTGGTTTCTTGTCGTTTGATCTGGGGATATCGGGGTTGCCTTGTGGATATCTTTATACGGGAATCTGATTCCACTCACTGCCATGTTTCTAGCCGATGCGAAGCAAACCAGTCTGAATCCGTTATCATTGGTGTTGTTGTGTAGACCTTCCCTTTTTTTATCATAAAAATCTGCCAGAACAATTTTAATGTCATGATTAGGGCAGCGATCATATACTTCCCTCAGGCGCTCATAGGATGCATCTTTAATGTCCCTGTATTTGTCTTCCGTCAGGGCGTGTATACAAATCAGCGTAATGTACAAATATTTCGCCCGGATGCGAAAAGTGGCTTTTCGGCCACTTACAGGGTTAAAATGTGCGCCTTTTCACATTTGCTACCACTGAACAGATGTTCAGTGTCACTGCCCAGGAAAACGTGATCTGTCGAACGTTGTGAGCTGCTTGCTCATCTGGTTTATCCCAGATTAATAACAATAGAAATACTCAAATAGGAAAATCTCCCATTCCCCACGGTTCTTTAACTGGTGGTATGATATTACCCAATTTTCGGTTTATGTAAAGTCAAAAGACTTCGTTGATAACCCAGCTACGATTAAAGACTAAGATGCTATCAGTACTCACGTAAGGCGCAGAATGCCGGTGGCAATGCTGGGAACTGTCATCAAAAGTTGGACCTTCTGAGTAGACCATTTTGAATTAAGTTACCTTTTACAAGTTAATGTCAGCCATTAGCAATACTTTATCGACACCAACTTATTGTATTTTACACTCTTTACAAGTTATCTGTAATGCACGAGAGCTACCTGTACCATGACGTCTTTCTTTCCCTCTCATTGGGAATCTCAAGTTAGAACATAAAAGGGAAAGTTAGTTTGTTGTCTGTTAAATGCTGTTTAATATGTTTTCTAAATAAATATTATTTTTATCAGGGTTGTTGCTGTTTCGTCGTCCATCCGTCCGTCCGTCCGTCGTGTTTCACATCTTTTCCTTTTGGATAAAAAGTTTACTTTTCATTTCCATTAATTACGCCTGATCGCATTCCTGGGCCATTGAGAGCATATAAGCAAACACCAGACGAATCGACAACGACGACCGACTGAACGACCATCGTCGTCAGTCCACCATTAGCAAAAGCTTTAAACGGAATTATTTTGCATGTTAAACGCTACCAGTATAAAGGGCACTAATGATGAGCTTGTGTGGGGGCAAGGAAGCAGCATGGGTGGCAAATTTTATAATTACGAATATCTTTTAAATGTAGAAAAAAAAAAACGGTAGAGAATTGCAATTCAAAGTTTTGCCACATGTTGTGCGTTCTGATTTGGTTTCGGTTTCACTTTGCCTTTGGGTGCCAACGCCGCTATATCAATAGAGCAATGTCCATACATACATACATGCATATCTGTAAATTAGACTTCATGTGCTTGTGTGTTATAATTGTGTATTGATGTTTACATGCATTTATACATATGTATATATTATGTAGTATATATTTACCGTTTGATTTTCCTCATCTATATAGCGTATGCCAAAGTATGATGTTTCAATTAAATTGAGTCTGGCAAATACAACATCCAACAGAGCTTGACCGGGTAAATCATCCTGGAAATTGAAAGAAGACAAACAAATTTACAAAAAAGGGAATATTTAATAACAGCAGTACTTATGTAGAGTAGAAATGTGTGTGTGTGTGTATATATCCTCTGGCAGAAAGAGAAATTGGATCAATAATGTTTATGATACTTATGCGGATAAAGCAAACGACTATTAAATGAGGAAGGATTCATTCATTAGTTCACCTACTAAATGCAAGGAACTCCATTTAAAGCGTGACTAATAACACGTTAAAGGTAATTTTAAAGGGGTATTTGAGCTGTGTACGGAAAGGGGTGGTTCTAATTTTTAAACGTTTAGGTTAGGGATCTATGGTTACTTAATGCCTGTATGTAACGTGTATTGTTGTTAATATAATGAAACAATATCGACCCGCTTGTTCTGGTAAGCATTACGTATGTAATGATACCATCGATGACAAGGAATGACACAGTACTTCCTCGTCAATATACCCGCCATACGTTTTATTGACGAATTTAACATGGGGATGCCATAGGAGGTATACAATCGCCACCCTCTCGCTTACCATCCATTGACGAAAACACTAATGGTAATTCGTAATAACTTTCGTCGATACCAATTATATGATGAAATAGATAATGAAATGGAGTGAACTAGTTCGTTAATAATATACTACTACAGAATGGAAAAATTTGAAGGAACTTGAGAAGTGACATAGTGTATGGTGTAGGTCTGGTCGGGTACAATATGAATATGTATTTCATATTGTATTTGTATTTCATATTTCCCTAACACCTCCAAAATCTTGACTTACGGTTAAAAAACCGGGATTTCAGGTTTTCTTAGTTTGGTTTGTTGACGGTTTTAGGAAGAAGAATCTTAGAAATTTTCAACGAAATATATTTATATATAGATACCTTCCTATAACTGTCTTGTTAAGCGTCAATAATTCATACTGTTCGGATTTTTTCACTATTTTTTAAGTTTGAAGATGTTTTTAGCCACAATTTTATTAGAATACCCTAATTTTACTTACTTACTTACTTAGCTGGTACTTCTATGCAATCCCAGTGGATTATATACCGCACGTAGAAAAATATTATAAGCGCCTCGATATTCTGCGCTTCTTCTCCAGTTAGTCACCCCGAGTTCTGTAAGGTTCTCAGTAACCTGGTCTTTCCAATGGAGTTTTGGTCGCCCTCTTTTGCGCCGTCCATCGAGTTCATTGTCGAAGACTTTTCGAGATGGAGCATTTTCGTCCATGCGTACAACATGACCTAGCCAACGCAACCGTTGCACCTTATTGCGTTTGACCGCGTCAATGCCAGTGTAAAGCTCATGATTCATACTACGCCGATACTCTCCGTTAACGATGATGGGCCCATATATTTTGCGGGGTATTTTTCTCCCGAATACCGCCAGAACCGATTCATCCGCTTGTGTCATAACCCAGGATTCTGAGCCATACATTAGGACAGGTAGAACCAGTATCTGGTATAGCTGGAGTTTTGTTCGTCGAGAGAGGGCTCTGTCATTGAATCGCTTGCTTAGTCCGTAGTAGCATTTATTTGCAAGCAGGATTCTTCTCCGGATTTCTAGGCTGACATTATTTTCTTTGTTGATGGCGGAGCCTAGGTAGACAAAATTATCTACCACCTCGAAATTATAGTTGTCAACGTTCACGCTGTTTCCCAAACGAGTAGATTCTTTGTTCGTTGAAACTAATAACTTCGTTTTGTCCTCGTTCACCGTTAGGCCCATTTTCGCTGCTTCCTTCTGTATACCTGAGAATGCTGCAGTCACATGCTGCAGTTTTCGACCGATGATGTCTACGTCATCAGCGTACGCGAGTAGCATGTGGCTTTTGTTGAATATAGTGCCATGTGTTTACTGCAGCTTTTCTCATTATCATCTCCATCACAATGTTGAAGAGATCGCACGATAGGCCGTCGCCTTGTTTTAGGCCTCGTCTGGTATAGAATGGCTCCGTAAGGTCCTTGCCAATCTTCACTGAAGACTTCGTGTCAGTCAGCGTCATTCCGCAAAGACGTATCAGCTTCGCTGGAATACCAAACTCAGCCATGGCTTCGAGTAATTATCGGGCTGTCGAAGGCAGCTTTATAGTCGACGAAAATATGGTACGGGTCGATCTGTTTCTCTTGGGTCTTTTCCAGGATTTGCCGAAGTGTGAAAATCTGGTCAGTTGTTGATTTTCCAGGTCTAAAGCCACACTGATAAGGCCCGATCAGGTTGGATAACACTGGCTTTAGTCTTTCACATAGCACACTCGACAGGACCTTATATGCGATGGGTAAAAGGCTGATCCCGCGGTAGTTGGAGCACACACTTGGATCACCTTTTTTCAGCACAGGACCTAATACGCTTACATTCCAATCGTCGGGCATGCACTCTTTAAGCCAAATCGTGCACAGGAGCTGGTGCATGCTCGTTATCAGCTCCTCGCCACCGGACTTGAAGAGCTCTGCGGGCAGACCGTCGGCACTGGCTGCTTTGTTGTTTTTCAGCCGCGATATTGCTCTTCTTACCTCGGTTTGACTTGGTGGTGGGCAATCTAAGCCGTCGTCGACAATTGGCGTGATAACTTCACGTGCGCTGCCTTCTGGAACCAGCAGTTGCTGGAAGTGTTCTCTCCATATGTGCAGCACACTTTGCGTATCCGTGACCAGATTTCCATCACTGTCCTTACAGATGGGGAGGCCATTACCGTATGCATTTGCTCTTACTTTCTGGTAAAATTTTCGGGCCTCACCTCTATCCCTGTATCGCTCAATATCCTCGTTCTCCCGTTCCTTCATCTGACGTTTTTTTCGCCTAAATAGCTGTCTCGCCCGTTTTGCTTTCTCCTTATGCCGTTCCCTAACAGCACGGGTTGCAATTGGCAACGACACTACACTTGGTGATATATTGGTGGTCCATTGTGATTGTCCGATAAAGAAGGGCAGAGGGAAGGAAAATAAAAAACAAGGAGAATAGCAAATAAAGGAAGGGAAGATCATGGACAACCCATTACAAGGTTTACCTTAGTCAATCATCTGGACAAAGTTAACCATGGAAGGCACCGCATAAAACCTATTAAGTTATTTACTCCAACTAAGGAGAAAGACTCTAGGTTCTCTTTATAACCTTGCCGCAAGTATTGTAGCCTCCTATATGCTGAGCGGGACAGTTACAAAGAAGATGTTCCATCGTTTTGGGCTCTTCCTCGTCCTCACATACACGGCAGTAATTCGATATGGTCTTATCTTATATGCCCAATATTGAAGTGCCAGATGTAGTGCTCAGACTACATAGGCCCACCATGTATTCCGATCGGGATCTTCTATATACGGGCCTCAGCGAACTAACAGCTATACAGTCCTGCGCTGAGCCAAAAATGCAACAAATGAGCAGTTCTTTCAGAGAGTTATTATCAGGCATAGTAAATCCTTTTCTAGCCAATAAGTCTGCTGATTCGTTTCCAGAGATATCGAAATTCCCCGGGACGCTACAGAGCCTGACATCCAGAGGCATTAGAAAATCAAACTTCTCCTTAAAGTTCCTCGCCAACATTGATTTACAGTTGATGTAATCGCTTTAATTGCAGCTGCGATATCCACACTTAGCGTTATCCGCTTGCTAGTATCGACGTCACATCCCATAATAGCCCCAGCGACTTTTTGATTGACCAATACATTAGATTGAAAAACACTGATTTTACTATATAGCCTGAAATAAAGGCTTAGCTTGAGGTCAGGCTACATACTTCATCTCATGTGTCATGTTCTTTGATACGTCAGTAAAGACAGGATAAAGTCACCATGTGTGACGCCGTCATTCTATTCCGACTTTTCCGAAATTTCAACGGCCACTTTACGGAAATCCGTTTCGTTAAAAAAGTCAGTAAGAGATGAAAAGAGATGGCATTACCCAAAACCCGGAGAATATTCGCTTGACCATATGTGGTCTGATGCCAACCGCCAGCTTCCATTAGTCTGCTAGCCTATCGGGTCGCAGTAGCCTTGAGGAGCAAATCCTCGCCGTTTGCGAGGTGCCCCCTCCAGCCCCAGGAATCTCATGTGCAGCCATCTTTTGGGCCTTGTCCAGCACTTTCAGTTAGTTACTTTTATTAGGCCGTCGGACCAAACCATATATCCATATATAATTATTGATCGGACTAACGCAGTATGCGGCCACTTTGTCACCCTTAGGCTGAGTCCCCAGGTTTTATATAAAGGCCTTTGACAATGTAGTTTTTGATCGAGAACAACATCTAAGTTTAACGAAAGAACTGTGACATCTGTGGCAGTTGCCAGGTAAATAGAAATATATTCAGATGTAGATTAATAGTTGATAGGAGGCTTAGAGGCTCACGCCCGACATAATATAAGAAAATACGTGACGCTGCCCAGGCAATGGCATTAAAATTGTTCTGGCAGGATTATATTGATAAAATAGGAAGGGAACCTGCTTTCGGTCTGAAAGCTAACAAGTCGTAACATAATCCCTTATCAGAGGAATTTCTGCGTAGACAGAAATTTCTTCTTACGTCGGCAAGAAATATGGTAGTGTTATGGAACCAAAGATATAGCCAAGGTAATCTTGATATCCTCTGATCACAAGACAAGATACTATATTGATTAAACAAAGCAGCGGATGTCGATGGATTGGCGGCATAACTTTTTTATACAGCCGGCAATGAATGTGCATTCACCAGCTTTTAAACAACTCAAAAGCTGGCTAAAGAAGTGATATTCATTCCAAAGACTTCAGAGATTGGCAATAATAGTTTTTTTCACACAGACCCGATCGCCAATTCATACGTACTCGAAAGTTTTGTTTGATTTCAAACAGTCAGTCTCTGCTTGAGTGTTATAAAAGTATCAGCACACACGCTTGCATTCGCATTCAACACATTCAGAACAGACGCAAATACAGACAGAGAAGCAATGTTCAACGATTGTTCAACGACTTTCACGCGTCTTTGCCTAAGTGTTATAAAAGTATCACCACACACGCTTGTTTCGCGTAAAACACATCCAAAACAGATACAAGTAAAGACAGAGGAGCAATTTTCAACGATTCCTGGAAGAGAACGGAAGTAAGATTGGTGGGAGAGCACAAAATGTTCACCTTGTACAATTTGACAGCGTTAACGCGTTGTGCGCTTTCTGTTATTCCTACCCTGCGCTTAAAAAAGTTGATCGTAGTATGTGCAACAATAACCTCGAGATCACCGTTTTAGCCATCGCATACAATATTCTGCCGAGAGTGTTATTTGAAATACTAAAGGCCATAAAGAGGATATGGTGGACCTTATCAGTGATGTTGCGGACCTAATATATCCACGACAACTCAGATATTCACACTACGGCAAATCTTGGAAAAATCTCAAGAAGTGCTGAACAACAATTACCATATTTTTATCGACTACAAACCTGCAGTCAACAGTTCGATGCGATTGAAGCTATAAGAAGTCGTGGCTATGTTTTGCATACCAGCGAAGCTGATACGACTTTGCAGGATGCCATTGGTCGATAAGAAGTACTCAGTTAAGATATGCAAACATCTTACAGAACCTTTTTTTTATTATAATACTAGTGGGCCCGGCAATGCTTCGCTATTGCATATTAACATGTAATATATTTCACATTTAGGTCTACAAAGTACTTTGAAAACGGTACTTAAGCTCGACAATAATATGTTGAGTTTATTTACATATGTAACTTATTTAAAGTAACTCCTTAACATTAAATTTAACCAATTAAGATGTATTGTCGTAAATGCTAATAAAAAGTTCATCAGCAAAGTCATATCTATAGTGCCGACATGTAGATAAAGTTATTTCTGTATGTAGGGCGAAAAACCACTTCTTCCACAAATCGGAAACAGACATTCCTCTAAGGTCAAAATTATTTATTTTGATCCGTAGTAGCGTGAACCATCTGTATACTAACTATCTCTTTGGTCACACGGATCAATAATATTCCCGAATACTATCTTTGTATTGAACTCGTATTACCATTTTTTGAGATAATTCGGACACCAAAGTTTGGCTTAACAAAGTGATGATCTCACGCGCTGTATGGCATGTTACACCGTCGTGCTGGAACTATTTATCCTTCAAATAATGTGCAATGACATGCTAAATAAAAAAAATCAATTGATCGTCCACTGGCTCTACTTCTTCTACCAGTTGGATTTTATATGAATGTAGGCCAAGATCTTTCCTCAGCATTTGCATAGACCGAGTTGCTGAGAAAGACGTCGGTTCGATAAATTCGAGTCCCCTGTCATACTAACGTCTACAGCGTCGATGGCTTCTATTGCTGCTCAGATGGGTCATTATATGCACCCTCAACTTCATAAAGGGCTCCATAAGTTTGGCGAACAGAACGTGCATTTTGAAAATAAATTTGCAAGATTTGTCAACGATGTTCTTCTTTAGTTTTTACATGGTGATTTTGCAAAGTATACTAAAATAACGTCTATTACATTTCATTAGTATGACAGCTAGATTTACACTTATACCTATCAGAAGATCTATATGTCAAGAAAAATACCCCATGCATAGGTTATTTTCAATTGTTTGCTAATGTTACCTCTGACATACTATAAAAATTTAACCATTGTAGTATAACTACAATGAATATTGATTAATTTTTCTATCTATATGATTTATTGTTCTCCTGAAAAGCAATTAAAAAATGCATACCTGTAAAGTAAATTAAAAAAAATCACTATTTTAGTCTGCGCTTCCTACACTGCCTAGTGTACGGACCATTATTTGATACAGTTAAAAAATTAACTATTAAAGTGCGTGGGCAGCGCCTTGGCACTGTTAACTTATTTTGTTCGAAATAGCCTGATCATTAGGGGCGAATCAATTAGTTCGCGTCAAAAAAAATCTTGTTAACCGTATATCAGTATTGGAATGTACGAAAAATTCTTAGACAATTTCACTAAGAAGCTTTATGTCTAAAATTAATTCCTAGTTCGCGCTGAGAAGCATGCAGATTTCAGGTAGAGATATTTTTTTTAGCAATTAGCAATTACACAGTGCAACACACTTTTTCGGGGGTGAACCAAACCTATATCAAACGATAGCATTTGACCTCAGTAACAAAACTCTAAACTCAATTATGCTCCACTACGTCACAAATTTTTTTTACAGTGGTTTAAAGTTTGATTTTTTTGGTCAAAAGTCGAATCAAAGAATATGAAAAATCATCTGTAAAAATACGTTTGGGGTATTTCATGTCTTCGGAGACCTATATTAAAACCATTAGGGGAATATTTTCTCGGAACATTTTAACCCTCTAGCTCCCACCCGTATGGGACATTTTTGGCCCAATTTTGAAAAACTGTTTAAAAGTCAACTTTGGACGGAGGTCAAGGATTAGAATCTTTAATAGAAATATTCTCCAGAAAATTTCACTAAGAGTCACCGAAGACAAAAAACCTCTATGAGTCAAAGGTTCCAAAATAAAATCAAAATGAAATGTTAAAGAAATGTTAAAAAGTATATTTTTGAGCAAACAGTGCAACGCACTTTTTCGGGAGTGAATTAAACCAATATCAAACGATAGCATTTGACCTCTGTAATAAAACCCTAAACTCCATTTTGCTCCACTACGTCACAATTTTTATATACAGTGGGTTAAAGTTAGATTTTTTTTATACAAATGTCAAATAAAAGAAAATGAAAAATCATGTGTAAAAATAGATTTGGGATAGTTCATTTCTTCGGAGACCTACATTAAAATTTTCCGGGGAATATTTCCTTGAAACATTTTAACCCTCTATCTGCCACCCATTTTGAAAATTTTGAGAAATTTGATTTTTAAGCTGTTTTTCAAAATTCATCCTTAGGGTTAGAGCTGGAGGGTTCAAATGTTCTGATGAAATGTTCCTCTGAAAATTTTAATGTATATCTCCGCAGACATGGATCCCAAACCTATTTTTAAAAATGATTTTTCATTATCTTTTATTTGACTTTTGTCTAAAAAAATCCAACTTTAACCCACTGTATACAAAAATTGTGACGTAGTGGAGCAAAATGGAGTTTAGGGTTTTATTACAGAGGTCAAATGCTATCGTTTGATATTGGTTTAATTCACTCCCGAGAAAGTGCGTTGCACTGTTTGCTCAAAAATAGATTTTTTAACATTTCTTTAACATTTAATTTTGGTTTTATTTTGGAACCTTTGACTCATAGAGGTTTTTTGTCTTCGGTGACTCTTAGTGAAATTTTCTGGAGAATATTTCTATTAAAGATTCTTATCGTTGACCTCCGTCCAAAGTTGACTTTTAAACAGTTTTTCAAAATTGGGCCAAAAATGTCCCATACGGGTGGGAGCTAGAGGGTTAAAATGTTGCGAGAAAATATTCCCCTGATTGTTTTAATATAGGTCTCCGAAGACATGAAATACCCCAAAAGTATTTTTACAGAAGATTTTTCATATTCATTGATTCAATTTTTGACCAAAAAAATCAAACTTCAAACCACTGTAAAAAAAATTTGTGACGTAGTGGAGCAAAATTGAGTTTAGGGTTTTGTTACTGAGGTCAAATGCTATCGTTTGACATTGGTTTGGTTCAGCCCCGAGACAATGACCATCAAATTGTGTCACAGTGTTATTCAGTTACTTTAGACCTATGGGCCCCGGCTCTAATTTTAACCTACCATTCCGATGTTTGGAGACCAAGACGAAAAGAATTGTATATTTTTGATTTTTTTATTGGGATCCCGCCCAATATTCTGAAAAATTATTTTTAAAAACTTAATGTCTGAATGCCAACTCTCAGAGATCGTAACTTTTTAACAAATACATAGATTTGCTTCTGTAATACCTCATTTAGTTTGTTGGGAAGTCAGTTTTACGCAGAAGGTCTCAAAAAATATATATCTGAAGTATTCGGTTTGTGCTCATTTAAAAACAAAAAAAATTTCTATCTGAAATCTTCATGCTTCCCAGTTTATTGGTAAAATTTTCTTAAAATTCATCGTAGATTCCGATTTTGGTTACGATTTTTGCGAATAAAAAAATTGGCCCACCTTACTGTTCATATCTCTAGGCGAACAGCAATATACTGTGGAATTTTGACAGTTTTAACTGTTTGTTTTAAAAAGGGTGTGGAACAGCCCATTCCCACCCTTACTGTTATTCATACTGCAACAACAACATATGTAACAAATCTCATCTTCCTACCTCTGATAGTTCATAAGATATAGCCCTATCGATTTTCAAGTCGTATGGGCGGTGCCACGCCCCTTTATCCAATTACAACCAAATGTAGTCAGGTCAACAGTACCTCATGGTAAAATTTTTGTATCAATCGATCTATTAGAAAGGCCGTTAGAGCGATTTTTGAAAAGGGGGCGTGGCACCGCCCACTTTCATCCTGGTTGTAATTAATACTGCTCCAACAACATATATACCAAATCTCATCATCATACCTCTGATAGTTCATGAAATATAGCCTTTTTAATTTTCAAGTAATATGGGCGGTGCCACGCCCCTTTATAATTTGCAATAAAATAATATTGCGACTATACTTTAAGATGAAGGCTATCCTATCTTTCAAGTTGGATCAAACCGAACACGGTGTGCAAATTTGATTCAAATCGGTTAAGTAGTTTAGGAGTCCATCGCGGACAAACAACGTGACACGTAATTTATATATATTAAGATAAGTCGATAGTGATCTCTTTAGCATTGTAAAGGACAGTTAAGCACTTAATAAAAGTAGCATGCTAATAAAATTGGCTTATGACTGCAGGATGTTACTGCAACCTTTTTAAGCATTAAGAAGCAATTGGAACAAGATGGTCCGGTGATAACCACGTTAAGTTATTTGTTTCAACACACAAAGAGTTATGATAGCAAGCTGCTACTTTGCGTTGTGATAACAAAGTACTCTCTCCACAAGAGAAAGGATGTCAAAAACAGAAGTGCTTTGAATTTCTGTTGTTGCGCCAAATAAGAAAATCGCAGGGAACAATAATGAGATGCGCGGAGACACTCTTCTCCTCTTTAATGAAAATAGTGAGAACCCTTTTGAATGGTTAATATATTTGCTACAGAGATACAATACCCATCCATCCGAACCCAAGCTTCCCAAAATATGGGAAGCTTTTCACATTTGTTTGGTTTACACGCCTCTATTTTTAGCCTCACACAACGGGAACTACATTCTAATGACGAATTCGAACGCTAGCTATTTGGGAAGCTCTTACTAGATTCGAATACTGTGAAATATTGCGACGGGATCGAGGGAGTCGGGTGTTCTAACAATCATGCCACACTTCTGATTACACTGTAAATAGTTGAACTGCAGAGTAAATTTAGCACAAAAGGTGGACGTCACTGTTTCGCCGACCTTCCCTAAAATTTCCTTGGGGAAAACTCTTTTAAAAATAAAAATGTTTACGGTACAAAAATACATCTTGGTAAGTCTAAAATTGTCATCAATAATGTACACAAAAAGTGGTCGTGACTCGCGAAAAACTTCCACCATACCTCAGATCTCAACGATCCTTTGAGACTGGCCAATTTTTTTGCTTAACAGGAATTCCAAATAAAAATAACTCCTCCCCTCCCATTTGTGAAACTATGCAATTAATTGCAGTATTTTCTAAAACCAACACAAATCCTCTTTTTTATAAAATAGTCATTATAAAGTTGGCCCCCTAGAATAAAGCAACTAACTCTTGCAAGCAACTAACTATAACCCTAATAACTACATCCATAGCATCTACTTTTAATTATAATCTGTCAATTCTTTGTTTTTTTCTCTATTTAACGTTATTACATATTTATTAGAGAGAACAACAGCAACATTGACGGTTTGAACAGCTGTGGCAGCAGCAGCACCAACCACCTGTGGGAGGGGCCACGCCATATCTTATGAAAAATTCAATAATTTCTTCCTCAGGCTCTTCCTACAATTGATAATTGCTGTTATTTTTCAATTGTTGCATTTGCCATGAAATATGCCACACACACTTAACATTGCAAGTACCTTGTTGCAACACATGACAATGGCGGCAGTATGAGTACAACAAAATTAGCCATACCATAGCTTCAATCTATAGAAAATTATATAGCCAGGTAAACTCACCACCATAGTGGCTGCTGCTGCTGTTGTTATCGAGTTATGTCGGAAAATGTTTAAACCAACAGCAGCAGCACCAATAAGACCGTGGCCTTAGGCCAGGTTTTAATTTATACTTTAGATAGAAAATAAGCAATGTTAGCGCCAAAACAAAGTCGCCAGCCCAATCAGCCAACCAACAGGCCGCTCAAACCTCTTGCCCTCTTTCCAAACCAATTGCTAATCCAGCACCAACGACCACTACTACTGGTCTTGTCTGTGGCTATCAAAAGTAAATAGTACCTACCCACCTACCTATGGGTATAGGAGTTGAGGGTTCCAGCGTCAGCCAAAGTAAACATTGTATAAATGTTATCCTGGTTTTGGGCCACGACGATGATGATGCTGATGATGATGCCACGATGGTCATTTAAGATGGTTAATTACAAAAACAAAAAAATGTGAAGAGATAATTTAAGAATGAAATTATAGCATTTTATTGTGGTTTTACATCGTAGCTTTTTTTGCCTTCTTGCAATTTAACATTTGTTTATTTTTTCACGCTTTTCTCCAACTAAGTTTTTGTAGCTGTAGCTGCTTAAAAGTTTTTTGAACTTTGACATCGACTCTTCCGTGAGTTGCGCAAATGCCGTTTATATATATGTTATTGTTGATGTTGTTGTTTTTTTTTTTGTTTGTTCATGCCACTGTTTAGTTGTACACATGGACGGACGCGGACGTTTATTGCTTCATTCAGAACAGAGAGAGTGAGTGAGAGAGAGAACTGGATGTTGTTACATATATTCTAGAGCTGCGAGTGTATATAAGCATTGTGTAGATTGTATTTGAGGACAATTTTATGTTGGCAATGCATTCTTACTTTTAAGATGTAAGTGTGAAATGATTGGGAAGAAAGAAGCTGAATGCTCAGTTTTTGAGAAATTGAAGGGGGTATATTTTTAAGAGATGACGTAGCTTTAAAACTGCCTAGGATAACGTTGTCTGAAGGCAACATGATGTGACGTTTTTGTACGAAAATGACCAGATACACTGAAGTCATACAAGTAAATAACTTGATACATTCTAAGGACAAGCGTATGTGCATGCACTTCAATTCAAACCCAATTCATGCCACGCCACAACAGCGACAGCAGCAATTCATGTCGTGCCATGTAGCCAATAGAGCAATTCATACCATGTCGTAGACGACACAACGTCGTTTCAAACCTTAATATTTTGAAAATTTCTTAATTTTTACTTGTTATAAACACAATGATTGCAAACACATATGAATGCGAAATAGGCGCCAGAATGACACCAATTCATTTCGGTTGATATGGTGCCATCCATACACAACTTGAGAGAATTGTCCTTCGAATTGTAAACATATCGTATTCGAACAACCTGAAGTAGTTCGCTTGAACCATACCTAACATTGCTGTCCCTATTTCAACAAGTGTGAAATATATGGCACGATTGACAATGAATTGGTGTCGCACCAATCACAACTCAATTAATTCGTCTTGAGCTAGCCTTAAATAGGAATGATATGTCCATTACAGATTAAAGGTCAAAGAATGTAGTGGAAGCCATACAGCCACATGGCAAATTGTATACTTCAGTTACCCCTATATAGATTGTTGAAGATGTGGGTGGCTGTGTAAAAGGAGCATGCCCAGTGGGGCATTACCCACTTTTTGTTTGAAGAGTTTTCACTATGAGAATTATAGAAAAGGTGAGTGTCCCAATTGGGACCGGCCGTGGCATAGTGGTTAGAACACGCGACTACCATGCGGGAGATCACAGGTTCAAACCTGGCTCCAGTCATCTTAAAAAAATTGTTCTTTCATTGTCGGCTCCCCTCGAATGTTGTTGACAGCAACTTCGCAGTATTAAGTGTCGAATCAATCGGCGTGTCTAGTAAGAGCTTTTCAAACAGTGACGTTCGCATTCGTCGATAAACAAGTAGGTGCCGTTAGTTGTGAATCAAAAATTGAAAGCGTGTTAATTCACAACAACGCGAGAAGCTATCCCATACCTCATTCATGGGGTGCAAAGGGAAATTAAGTTAAGTTTAAGAGTGTCCCAATGGATAGGTACGAATATTCAATACTTTAATTTATTATTTGCATACAACTTTAGGGTTTTTCAAATGGCATGAGTCGATATATGGCTGTTTGTGGAGGCCCTGTGGTTTCGTCGGCCTCAGTCTTACCTTTTATATCATTTTAAATTGCTGATGCCAAATCATCGTGGCACAAGACTTGGGCCTGCTGCCGTACTAGATCCAAATGACCCAAGGGCTCAAAGTTTATGACCGTAGACAATTTCGATGGTTCGCTAACTGGGCTTCGGACCATTTGGAACAGAACGCAAAAATCATCATTTTCGAATGACTGGCTGGCTATGTTAACAAGCATAATCACTAAATAGCAATGCAGCTACCGTTTTTATCGAACAACACTTTATTTAGGCTTTTACCGTCACTGACATACGCTAGAGAACGATGACATCCAACTTATATCGGCCAAAATTATACGATAATGGACTCGGACGACATGTGGTTAAAACAGGATGCCGCTAAGTGCTACACAGTGGATGCCGGAAGGGACGTTCTGCATGAAGAATATGAGGATATGGTTATCTCTTGCAAGCTTCACTCATTCAGTGAGTAAACATTAACTAGACACAATGTGCCTATTACTATATTCTTAACAACAATACAACGAAAATATTCCACGTTGGACCTTTTTACAGCTATGTTATTCAAGTGAGTTAACACTCGTTTTTTTAGCCGCTCCCGCTCCCATCTCTCATATAAACTCCCCCTTTTGGGGGTGACTGTCCCTCTGCCCCGCGATTACAGGCCATATAAACTTCCCCTTTTTGGGGAGTGTTCGACCGTCTGCACCGCAATTACAGCATCCGTTTAAGATCCATCGAGCTGAGATTTGGTATGTAAGCTTCTATCCTCTAATCGTATGTTACGTCCATAATGAGCAAGATCGGACCCACCTCCCATACAAACTGCCCCTTTTTGGGGCATGTTTGTCAGTCTGAGTTAAGAGCCATCGAGCTGATATGTTATATGTAAGTCTATTCCCTAACCGAATGTTATGTTCTAATATGAGCAAGAACGGACAAAAACTACTCGCACCTCCCATACAAACTGTCCCTTTTTGGGGGTGTCCGTCTGTCTGCCCCGCGATTTCAGCCGTTGTTTAAGAGCCATCGAGCTGAAATTAGATTTGCTGACTTGTATCCTCTAAGCGGAGGTAAAGTCCATGATGAGCAAGATCGGACATAAAGTACTCCCACCTTCCATACAAACTTCTCCTATTTGGGCATGACCATCCGTGTACCTCGCGATTACAGCCGTACTTTAAAAAATATCGTGGTGAAATTTGGTATGTAAACTTCTATCCTATAAGTAAAGGTTTTATTCTAAGATGAGCAAATTCGGAAATAAACTACTGCTACCTGAGTCCGAATAAATCTCCTTTATATGAAGATAATATATTGTTTTGGGGGTATATCTTTTTTTTACTTCATTGTTTTTCTATTGGTTCCGGAAATGTGACCATTTGCTCAATTTTGTTCTTTGCCTAATTGCCCTCCCCTCGCTGTTAGATGAGACAGTTTTTTTTTTTCATAACAAACACATTGCACGATGATATTATGATGTTATATTTCCTCAACGCTGTCTCCATCAATGAAACGCAGTCACTACAAATGTTGCAGTTAACTGCAACAACACAACGGCTGCAGTAAAATCCAACAACAGAAATGAAGCGAAAACTGAGACATTTGTAAGGCCATCATCATTACCATCATCATTTTTATCATCATGTGTCACAAATACTACAATTTCTCTTGTGTGCTGTGTGTGATGCAACAACTGCTGCTAG